>VZRV01008784.1:284073-376570 GCA_013398115.1 Falcunculus frontatus
AATCCGATTTGAAAATCTCAAGGCAAATCCTGCTAAATAGGGAGATTTTGCCCGGCTGCGTTCCTGCCCTCCCTGGTCTCTCGCTCCCTTTGCCGTTTCTGGCCTGCTGGGTTTTGTGTTTCAGTTGTTATAAATAAAGCTCCAGGCACTGATTTGGGTATACAATGACACCTTGTGTTATTAGACAGCACAGGACAGACTTTGCAAGGGGAGCCTGCTCGCCCGCCCTCCCTCTCCTCCGCTGCATGCGGTCTGCGGGCAGCCTCGCACAGGCTCGGGGGTGGCTGCCAGCAGGTGCTTCTGCTTCCCTGCTGCTCCCTAAAATCACAGCCCCCAGACAGAAAACCCACTCCAGAGGACCTCGGCCCCTGCTTGGACTGGGCTGGGTTTAAACAGAGGTGGCGGTGAGAATTTTTGCACTTAAAGAAAGGAGGAAGAGGATGATGGGAAAAGTCTGGACTCTCCCTGTTTTGTGGAAAAAGTGGATGGAAAGTGTTCGCGGGGGTGAAGTCAGGGATGTCATTGTCACCCATCACCTCAGCCCTGCTGGCAGTGACCTCAGCTTACCCCCAATCACCCAGAGCTGTGGATCTGGGCAGGATTTCATCCTGCAGCTGTGTCACCTGGATCCTTCCCTGACTGGCCACTGTGCGCCTGGCAGAGGTGGGATCTGAGCATCCTTTCCCCTCACATTGCCACACTGCCTTCTCAGCCCCCGGGAGGGGTTTTGTCTGGTGAAAGACACCTCATACCAGCCACCCTCTCATCCCTTTTTCCCCCTGGGGAGGAGCGCTGGCTGGAGTGGGGGAAACTGAGACAGGTGTTGAGCCACATGTGCCTGGTTTTGGCTCTTGGCATTTCCTCCCTCACTTCAACACTGAGATTTGGGGACAGGACCCTGGGGCAGCTTTTTTGAGTTATCCCCTGTGTTTCACTGGTCATCTCTCTGCAGGGAACTGGAGCCAGCCTCTGAGAATCCAAGTTGTGGAGAATTCAAGCAGCAATTTAAAGGCAGGGAAATAAAAGTGCAGCCTGCAGAGGGAAGGTGGCCTCTCATCCAGGCTGAGTTGACTTATCCAGATTATTTTAATTCTTTTAAAGACTTTTGGAAGTGGGGGTTTGGGGCACTTGTGCTAAGTGGTTCTGATTATTACAATTTTACTGACAGTTTAAGACATTATTTGAATTGTGTTTGAGAAGTCAATGAAAATATCAAATATCAAAATTCCTCCTTGAAAATTGTTTCTGTGCTTTTTGGTATTAGTTGTTTGGTTTTTTATTTCCTTCTTTCCTGTCACCTATGGATTTGGGCTGTGAGGATGGGGTACCCCAAAACCTCTTTCAAGCTGGATGAAGGGTGCTTCACACTTGCTGGCCGTGTCACCATGGCTAGAAAAGCAGGCCGGGCTTGCTGTTTTCAAATTGTCTGTCCAAATTCCTCCTGAGGAACAACATGCAATGGAATTGGTGCCTGGATAACTGCTGGTCTCCCCTCTGCCCCTCCCTCCCCACCGCTCATGAAAGGAAGAACATGTAGCACACGGGGTTTTGTTTTTGTGGTCTTGTGTTCACTTGGACTGTGGAGATGCAGACTTAAGAAGAAGGTATTAAGTACCCTCTTTTCATGGTTTGTGATGCCCATGTTACTTTATAAGGTAAATAACCCAAACCATCCAATAAAATTCCAACACTGTGCATTAATAGAGTAATGGAGATATTTAACGTATGCAGTAAAGCTGCTATTCCAGAGCCCTAGGCCTGCTTTAGTAGCTATAACAGGAGTGAATAAGATCTTTCCCTGCTTTTATTTATACACATATAATATCAAATATTACTGAGTTGTTGCTTGTTAATGTTAGCCAAAGGGGTTAAGAGAAATAAAAAGGGATTTTGCAACCATATCAAGGGAGAAAGAGCAAAAGTAGGCCCATTAATAAATGAGGGAGCTGAATCCAGCAATGATATTGAAGTGACTAAGTTACTGAGCTGCTTTTAAAATCAGTCTCTGGTAAAATCAGTGGAGACAATTAGGAGACCTTGTCAGATACAATCATGGGCTCCCAAATAGAAGAGCAGCCCATGAGGAAATAGAGAGGCAATGAGGAATAGGGGAATGAAGCCAGCAGCTGTTGAAGTCAGAGGAAAGGCTCATGTTGAGTCCATGTAGCTGTCACTGGGATGTTGTGCCGGCAGGTCAGAGATGTCCCCGCTGCAGGATGGGAGCTTGTGTCTCACCTGGGACACAGGAGAAATGTGGGATGGGGTGGGAAAGCCTGGGGCAAGGGGGGGTTGAGGTAAAAAAGTAGGCTAAGCTGGGCAATTTCCATCTGTCCACATGGTAGAAAGAGCAGGGCTGGCATGGGGGCAAAAGTGCTGTTTCACACTCCCAGCAATGCTCCTGAAGTTAAAAATTTGCTCCTGTGTTGTCTCAGCTGTTGGAAGTGGCAGGATCGTGGGAAGAAGCATGGCATGGCACATGGGAGTGCTTACTGGGGGTCAGAGCAGCCCAAGGGAACTTAATGGACACAATATTCCAGTTCTGCCCAGTGCCTCCGGGAGTCTCACTGGAGATACATAGCCATGGAATGAAAGCTGCAGTGAGTTCCTGTAAATGAAAGATGTAGGTGAGCAGGGGTAGGCTGAATGGTGGGAGCACCCAGCACCCACCCAAGGGTCACATTATCCATCACGGGATTTTTCTCAGGATGGTCCATGTCACTGTTTACATCCCTCTCCCACATCATCCTGAATGTTTTCATTAGATGCACAAAGACAGTGAAGTCAAAGAGGAAAGAACTACAGAGAAAGCCTGGGAAGATTTGCTGTAAGAGGGCAGAAATAACCATGCCACAAGGAAAATGCCAAGTGGATGTAATTGCAACAGAGATCCAGAGGAAAAGAGCTTCTTGCAGAACAGCTGAAGAACTGGAAGTCTTGGAATGAAAGTCACCACAGGAACGGAGAGCACTGGTCTAACTGGTGTTGTTGGGGACCCATCTCTTAAGCTGGCTGTGGTAACAGAAAGGCTAAAACCTTCTGTTGTGCACATCTTGTGTAAGGGCAAGATCTGCCATTTGATATTTTTGGAGCAACAGATGCTGAGGCCACGTGTCAGACAGCCCTGGAGACGCTATCCTGGTTCCTTCTCTCTTGCTTGTGCTCACAGCACTTTTCCAGTGCTCACGTCTGAGCATTACAATGACAGTCGAGTGTAAACCCACTGGGAAGAGATTTGGAGTAAAGGACTGCAATGACTTGGAGCCTGATGGATAAGTGCAGGAGGAAAGCTTAGAGGAGTTAAAGCCTTGGATTCTGCTGGTTACTTTGCAGAGATGTCCAGGATGCAAGAGACCAACTGCAGCCCTGGGTGCAGTCCTTGGTGAAATAATGTGTGGCAGAGACTGTCGCTGTTCTCTAGAAAAGAAGGGTTTAAATGCAAAGAAAGGGATCTGGAGGTCCAGCCTTTAAAATTTCAAGTGAAGGTGGGAGCAGTAGGACTGAATCACACAAAGGAAAATGGAGACTGAATAACAGATAAAAATCCCAGCAAACAAGCCAGCAGCAAGAGAGTGACTCTCCAACGACAGGCTGGCAGTGCCAGGTTTGAGATTTTTAAACACAATTATGTGAAGATCACAGATTTAAAGGTGTTTTGCAGGAATATGGTAAAGGGGTAGGTTTGCTCCAGTCTTTTTCTCTTTGCTTTCCCTGAATTCCTTTGGCTAAACTTGTTGTTTTTAGAGGAATTGGTTCTTGCGGAGCTCAGCCAGGGCTTGCAGCTGTGCAGAGGGTGGGAAAGCTCCCTTGGAGTTCCCCAACTCCTCCTCGATGGGAGGCAGGTTGGCTGGTTGGTTTATTTGTTTATCTTGGTGCAGAAGGATAGGATTTGGGGATCTGAGTTTGATTCCTAGCTTGTGGGCTGTTAAGTGAATAACAAAATCTCTGTTCCTTGGCTATCATTCTGTAATGGGAATAAGGACCTTTCCCTCCCCACCCCCTGCTTTGTCATCCCTGTCACTAGCTGGGGTGGCTCCTGATACCCTGGTTGTGTGTTAGATTGACCTTCAGGTTAGGAGCTGTGGGAGGGGAAAACTGGGACAGTGTAGCCCAGATCTCTCTAAAATTCCTGTTCCTACTAACTGCCCCAAAACACTTGTTGAAAATGTTTGAAGAATGTTGGATAAGCAGCTTCCCGGTGTTATGTGCTTTATTTGTTACAAAATTTGAAGGAGGGGAACTGCTGATGAGGTTTGAGGAGATTCCCTTGGAAATGTAAAACCACGTAGGGATAATTTCTTGATTATTATTTTTTAATTACATTGGGACTAGGAGGATCCTTAGAAGAGTAACAAGACAAGCAATGCTTTCTCTGCAGCTAGGAGACACAATTCTGATTCCCATGTGGCTGAGGTAGCCAGTGCAGGGATGAGCACTGGAGAAGTGTCCACAGTGTTGGGGAGATGCATCAGCTCCAGCTCTGCTGGCTTTTACTGGAGTCTCATAGAGGTTGGCCCTTCCTTCTACTTAATCCCATCCCTACTCCTCTTTCCTCTTTCACTTCAGCTATTTAATCTAGAAAAATTCCTAATACATTTTTAATGTGGCTTCCCTGCATGCAGGTTTTCTTCCTCTTCTCTGTGCAGACACTTTTCACCCCCTTTCACCCCCTTAATGTCCCTGAGCTGCACCTTGTGGCCCACAGTCGAGGTTGGCCATGGTGGGTTTGCCCTGTGTGCTGGAGTGCCAATTTCCAGTGCTTTCCCCATGTCCCTTCTGAGGCTCAGTGCCTTTTTTCCCCCTTCACATGACTAAAGTTTGTATGAATCTGTTTGGGTGTAAATCTATAATATGCATTTGAGAGAGAGAGGGTGGGAGAGAGGCATGCAGACCTCACCCTGAAAGCCCCATTCCCAGACTCCTTCCAAAAGGAAGGGAAAAAAAGAACCACCTGATCCCCTTTTCTTCCAAGTCTTATGATTTACAGTCAGCCTTTTGGGATGCTCTTTGGTGGGGTGCTGCCCCATAGAGTTAAAATTCTGGAGGACACTGATTTCTAGTGGTTTGCACACCTTGCCTCCTCCCCAGAGCCACAGGAGCCACTCATGAAGGAAAACAGCACATTGGCCTCAGTGGCACCAGATACATTTAGTCTCATGTGTGCCCATTTTAGGGGTTGGAAATGTCAACTGAGCTTTGTCTTGGTGTGGGTGACCTGCCTCCAGTGCCTGCCCTCCTGGCATTGCCTCCTCTTTCTGGGTGGCCCCAAGGGGGTGGCTTAGGGGGGAAGCCACCCACCTCTGCAAGATGATAAATCCTGCACTTGCAGAGCCACAGGCACATGGGCTGAACTTTGCCAGATTTGACCCCTTTTCTCTCGGCTGCATGTGTGTGTGACCTGGAGATGTCCCCAAGAAAAACTGTCCAGCTCCCCTAAAAAGGATGGTTTATTTCTCACTTCAGTTTCCTATTTAAACACCCTTTGCTGCTGGAGGTGACAAATTCCCTGGGTAACCCCAAAGGAGGTGGCTGCCCACTGTCACCGTGGTGGGGACCTGTGCAGGACACCCAGCAGGAGCCCACTGCCTGCCCAGCCTGCAGTCCCATGCTGCTCCCTGCTTCAGCCCGGCTGAGCCGGGAGCTGGCTGGTGAGCCAGGGAAAAAAGAGGCTGCAGCAAAAGATGGAACAAACAGAATTTTTTTTTGCATCTAGAGGGGGAAGCACAGAGCTAAAAATAAAACGGGAAGATCAGTATCTGTCAGGCTGACGGCGGATTGGCTCTGTGGAAATGCATGTAATTACCAGGCTGTAGGTAGACATTTGCATGGAGCGAATAGCAAGCTACTGAGACAAGGTTACGCTTTAACCTTTAAGTCCTGAATCTGCTGGAAAACTAAGACAGAACTGCAGGAAATTAACTTAAATTAATAGAGTTGCTGTGACTGAGCCACATGTTACTTCAATGTGTGTCACTTCACGGCACAGAGTGTCTTGCTGCCCCTGTGCCCTGGCTCCTGGAGGAGGGAGATGCTTTGGAAGCAAGTTTGGTGTGCGTGGATCTCCTTCCTCTCTTGGGGATTCAACTTGACTGGGGAGAGGAGCTGTGGCTTTTTGTGGTCCATATTCCTCCTTTCTTAGCATCCTTTGAGTTGCCAGTCTCCAAAGGCATTGAAGGAATTTGGGCAAAGAGACCCCCATCCTGGGGGATGCTGCGCTGTTGGGTGGTGGGTGTGGGTGAAATGCAGGTGTGCTGCTCCATGGAGGGCCAAGGAGGGGATATGGTTGGGGGATGGATGTTTTGTTGAGTGTCTAGAGCTTGAGCTCTGCGTGCAGAACTCTGCAGGCACTATTTAGTGCTGAAATCGAACAGATTACAACAAAGATGGTTCCTTTGTGCATCAGAACTGCTCCGGTGAAAAACATACAGAGGAACAAAACCATGCCAAAACAAAACCGTGTGCTCCCACTCTGGGCTCCTGTCGATGTTCCTGATGCTCTTGGCTTACATGTTGCCTGCTTCCCCCTCTTACTGTTGCCCATCACCCACTGGTCAGGCAGCATTGGATGATGGGAAGAGAGGGACTCCCCACCAGGAGGGGAGATGGAGATGCCATGGGCACATTTCTCATTCCCAGCTAGCACAGCCAGTAGAGCTGCTGCTGCTGTGGGCTGCAGGTACGAGCAGCTTAGTCCAGCTGAGGATGGAGGGGAAGTGGGCTGGAAAACACAAGGCTTTGAAGCCTGCGGTGGCATTTTGCTCTCTGTTGTCACCATGCTGCCTTGAACCGTGGGTGTGGTTTGGAGAATCCCAATTTTTCCAGCCTCTTTGCTAGCCATGTTAGCCAGGCAGTGCTTGTTTCCAAAATTACTGCCTTCTTCCCTCCATCTTGGGGACAGTCTTGTCCACTGTATTGAAGCCATGGCTTGGCTCAAGCTGGCTGTGCTTCCGTGTCGTGCAGCAGAAGCTGAAAGCAGAAACGGTGTGGTGGGACCAGGTGGTGCAGAGCACGACCACTCAGCTCCCCAAAGGGCTGGGCCACCGGGAGCTCAAGCTGCTCCATTGGCTCCCCATCAGCTTCTGAATCCAATTTAAGGCTCTGGCCCTAATCTTCAAAGCAACTAATGGAGGAAGTGCCAATGGCATCAAAGGCTGAATTTTGTTCTGTCAGCAGCACAGAGGCTCCTCTGAGGCAGTCCAGAGCATGAAGGCTGGGATGAAACCTAGGAGAGCAATCGCAACTGGCCAGGATGTGGCAAAGGTGGACAGTGGTCAGGGCTTCTGACCCAGATTCTGGGATTTTGAAGTTGGTTCTTTGCTCTGTGTGACACTGGACCCAGGTTCAGGTGCCTGAACACCATGGAATCCTCAAACCTGGTACTTTGAGGAGTTTATGTAGAGGGAAGCTGGGGCTTTGTCTCTCTGCCTCTAGTGACCCATCTGCAAAAGACAGATAAGTGCTGCCTCATTTCTTGGGGCAGTTAGAGGACAAGAACCTTGGAGACTTCGAGACCTGGGAATTAGTGACATCCTAGGATGTACTTTAGGCATGAGAGGGAGCAGAGTCTGGGCAAACCTACACCATGCTTATCATTAGGGAACAACTCATCCTCTTTTGCTCTTTCATCAAACAAAGGGACCTTCATCTCCCCAGCCAGGCATTAGACCCAGCAGGTACCTGGCCCCCAAAGGCAGCACTGCTGGAGACTGCACAAAGCCTGGAGGATGCTGTAGCATCAGATGCGGAAGGTACTTGCATGTTCCAGCAATGACCTGGGATGAAGCCCACAGGCTTCCTGCCTGGCTGTTGGGAGGTAGAGGATCAAATTATAGTGATCAAGGTGCAAGGTTTGGCTCTCCATGTGTTGAGTCCCTTTCTTGCTGACAAAAAAAAAAAAAGAGTTAAAATAGCCATATATTAGCTCAGAGGATGATTTGCTTTATGACTTCTTCACAATGAGAGTGTGGTGTAAAAGGGACATGAGGTTCAGGTCTCCCATTGTGCTTAGTTCTGAAATCCATCTGTCCCCTGTCTCCCTGGATCCATGTTTGAGGCAGCTTCACACATAGGAAATATCATTGTCTTGAAGTTGTCCTGGAGTCAGATCTTGGAAAACTTTCCCTTCCCAAAGAACACCAACCTCTTTGGAAATCTTGCTTTGATGGTTTCCTCCCCACGTTTTTGGAAATCCCCCCTCCTGGATGCCTTTCTGTTTGAACTCATTGCTTTTTTGCAGCCCTTCAGCCAGTGGTGTTTTTAACTCAGGGTGCAGCCTAGGAAAAAAAAATTGGAACACCCTGTTTTAACTACAGGCTTCTCCTACCTGCAACATAGACAGACCTTAAAGAAAGCCAGTTGTGCCCAAAATTCAGGCTGTTGTTTTTCTGGCTCTGTCAGTTGGCCTGATAAAAGCTACGGCCTCTCCCTTCTCCCTCTCCCTGACTGCCTTCGATCCGTGCTCTTCTTTTTTTTGGATGTTGGTTCCTCATCAGTAAGCAGCAAGCAAGAGCCCTCCCTCGTTACAGCAGCACAAGGCAGAATTTAAGGCAGTTGGATCTTTTGCAGGAGGAGAAGGGAAGTCTGAAACAGTTGTTGGAGAGGGAGGTGCTGACAGTGGGGATGACCACCAGCTTTCCAGCAGGCCTTTGTTGAGCGTGCATGAGGAAAGGTTTGTCCCTGTCACTTGTCCCTCTGTCATAACAGGCTGCTTGTTCCCACAGGCTTTACCATCATTTTGTCACCTCCTTCCTGCTTTTGTCGATTGTTCGTCAAATCCTGAGGGGATTGAATTGTCCCTGGAGCCCCAGCCACAAGACATTGCCCCAGGGCATGGGGGGATAGAGGAGGAGGCTCTTTCTCTGCTCTGCCTGTGGCTGCTCACACACAGAGGGATGCACTGCTCATGGTGCAGCTCCAGAAGCACCGCCTTCCACGGCGTGCTGGTTTGAGGTGAATTCCAGTTGAATACCACCACATTGTAAACTTGATGTGGGCAAGCCCTGTGGTCTGGTGTGCCCATATCTACCTGAAACCAGCTTTAAATTAGTCTTGGTAGCAGGGCATAAAGGACTTGGTGTGTCGGACAAGACAAGGTCTGCCAAGCTCTGTCTCTCTTGGAGTGAGTATTTGCTCTACCCATCATTAGATGTACCCATCATTAGATCAAGCTAGCTACCAGGATCAAATACCAGTGCTTTAAACCCACACCTTGATAAGCCTGGGAAAGCTGGAGTGCTGTGGAAGCACAGCTGACTCAGTGCTCTGAAGCACTAAGTGCTCAGTCCGGTCTTGTGTTGGGTGTCCTTGCGACTTTGACGCAATGATACATTTTTGTTTTTGTGGAAATGAACCAAAAGAATGAGGGGAAGTTCTTACAAACTCATTTTTAATGAAGATCCTGACATGCAGACTGATCCTTTGTCCAGATACGAATGTATTTATGCCGGTGGCACCTTGCCATTCATACAGCGACTTACACACTTTGCAACGTGATAGCAGTTTATACAAGGGAGGCTGGAGTACAAAGGATTGAGAGATCTGGGTTTGGCCTTTCCTTCCCCTGTTCTTTGTGGGGTTACACCGGCTGATGCCAGCTGGGGAGAGGGTTCTTTTATTTTTCCTTAACTTGGTTTAGAGGAACACTAAACTCCAGTCTTTTGTGTTGGTTGTACATCCGTGGTACTGTTGTGTTTGGGGTGCCTGGTGTGATGAAACCCTGAGCTTCAGTGCAGTTGAGAAGCTGGAAAGAGGGTGAAAATCCCAGCTTTCATCTTTTGTCACAAGTAGTATCTGAAGGAATTTGTACTATTTTTACTGTTTGTTTTTGTTTCTCCCCTCCCCTTTTAACTATGCACCTTAGCGTTTTCTGTGGGCCCTGTCACTGGGATAGCTCCATTTGGACTTTGAAACAGATGACTCAGCGTCATGGTTGTTTAGAATAGTTTTAAGTTATTTTTGCTATCCAGCCCCATTTTCTATCATCATGCTGCAATTACTGAAGTTCCAGCTCTGCAGGGGAACACTTGCTTCTTTTAAACAAATGGTTTCCTTTGGAATTAAAAAACTTCGTTTATGGAAACATTTCTGTGGACCTTTGATTATTAATCTATCATGAAGGGTCTAATTCTATTTTATTAAAAATACGAAATCTTAATTTTAGCAAACCTAAATTTGGAAGCAACTTTTGAACCAAGGCAGTTCCTTTAACATGGACTTTGGCGTGTATGTGTGTGTGTTTCTTTTTAAAAGGTAAATCTGCCTTCCGCTGGCGCTGCGATATGTGGTTAATCCTGTTGGGCCTGATCTAATGAGACTGGTGCTGCAGGGAGCCGAGCAGGGCTGAGTATCGGTGTGGGAGATCCAATCTCCACTGGGAGGGCAGCCTGGACTGGGGCTGGCTGACACCCCCTGCCCCTGAGCCTCTCTTCTCTCTGCCTGCCAAAACCACGGGCTCAGCCGTGGGTTTCAGTGATCCTACCTGTGCTGGGAAGGGCTTTGTCTGGTTTTTCCACTTAATCCAATTTTTAAAAAAAGTGTTTGCTGTTGTGTTGGATCCATAAATGGGACTTTTAAGCTGTTGCAACTGTCTGGAGACTGCTCAGACCAAACTGATTTCCAAGAGGGGTGGCACAGGCATTTTTAGTCCATTCACATGGGTTGATGTAATGCCTAGCTGCTGTGTTTTCAGAGGTGAGATGTGCTGGTACCGGCTCTGGAGGTGCTGTGCCACCTCCTCCTGCCCTGGCTCTCAGGGACCGACTGTGTCTTGAGAGAGCAGAGGCCAGATCTCTCTGGGGGTTCAAGAGATCAGGAGATCAAGAGGAACCAGGCTGAGAAAGGGGCTGGGGGGAGGCAGAACTGCTGGGCTTCCTCTGGGCACTCAAGGTTGTCGCTGGCTCTTGATGGGTGCAAGCACCCATGTGCCAAGTCCTGCCTCTGAGTCATGGGGAATTCACACTGACAGACCTGGGAGCCAAACCTCACCCCGAGAGATTTCTCCTCTACTGGTGTTAATGAGAAACCCTCCTCAGCACCATGATTTTAAATGGTGTGAATGGAAGGACTCAACATTTCCCTTCTCTGTGGTGCAGAATAAGCCTTGCCAGGCTGTGGCTGTGCCAGGGTCCCCCACAGGACCCGGCTGAGACCATCATCCAGGACATGGTGCTGTGAATGGCAGGGGACATCCAGCTGTGTGGTGCCTGGGGCTGGGCTGGCTGCTGAGAGCTCTGATGGCTTTTGGCCAGGGCTGAGGATGGTCCCCTGCCTCTCCATCAGACTATGGGAAGGGGAAGAGCAGGACTGCATTCCCAAGGATTTTTTAGGGTTTTGCTGAGATTTTTTTTTAGGGAGGGAGTGGTGCTGAGTTTAGATGCTTGGTCTTAGAGTGGATTCCTCTCTCCCACTGCCTCTGGACTGTTGAGAAGCCTCTTGGCCACAGCAGGGAAGGGGTTAAGGCTTCCTCACTGGCCTGGGAGCTGCTGCTGGCTGCCTGTTGCCCTTCCGGGGCTGCCGGGCTGAGGTTTGCTGGTATGTGTGCAATGCGGTGCCGGCCGGCCAAGAGCAGCCAGCCCTCGCCCCAGCGCTGCGAAATTCCCGGCACAGCCTCCCCTGGCTCGCTCCTTCAGTGCTGAGTGATGGGGCTCGGGATCAGGGTCCTGCTGGGAGAGCAAAGCCAGGGGCTGAAGGATTCCCGTCGGAAAAGAGTCGAGCTGCAAGGCAGCAGCCTGGGCTCCACCGAGACGCTCTTGCCCAGGGGAGAGTCTCTGGACACGTCTTTGTGCTGGTCCAAGGTTTCGTAGCTTGTCTGTGCTCATATCTTCGCCTTCACGATGCCACGGGCGGGGGATGGGAGGGTGGCAAAGTGGCTGATCCCGTGGGATTACACCTGATGGGGAGCTGAGTTTCTAGCAAGCTCTTGCTTCCTGGGGCAGGGGAGAAGGTTTAGTGCAGAGACAGGCAGGAGCTGGAAAACTGCAGCAACAGCAGTAGTGTTCAAGCTGAAACATAGTGAGAAGCCTTGGAGGGAGATGCAGATTGCCTGGAGTTCTCTCTGCAACAAAAATTTATGTCCCTTATATAACTGGGGAAAAGCAAACAAAGAAACTTGTCTCCAAGTGGGAACGTGGTGTCACTGGGAGAAATCCCGCAGCAGGAGCGAGGCCTCCGCTTCGCTCTCAGGGCTGTTAACTCTTTGGCAGAAGGACAGTGCTTTTAGAGCTGATTTTCTAGATAAATCTCTTGGATATTCCTGAAGAATTGTGCACGATTTGCCTGATTTAAGCAAATGGCAGGAATGATTTTTCACTGTGATGCTTTTTGGGGTTCAGTGGGGCTTCTTCTGCCCAGGGCAGGGATTGCTGCTGGCTTTGCCGTGCTCCCCCCATGTTCTCCCACCAGCCAAAACGTTTGCTGTTGCTGAAGGACTGTGCTTTGCTTTTGATCTTCTACAGCACCGCCATTGACATTGGCAGGAACAGTCCTGCAGACCAAGGCTGTAATATGGTGCTAATTTTGTAGTCTCAGATAACAGAGCCTCTCTAAAAATGTCATTTGGGGCCATTTGCGGGGTGAGTTTGACATTGCTGACTACTGCTGGGACGCATGTCCTGCGGGAGGACCTGGCACATGTGGGAGGTGGCACTCAGTGTCACTGGGGAACCTCATGGACAAGTTTTTCAGCAAAACAATTTCCATTTCTCTCCTGTCTCTTAAACTTTTCCAAACTGACAAATAAAGCTCTTGGTTGCTCCAGGCTCTCAGGCCAATGCCAAAATAAGATCAGTCAAAAAAGGAATAAAAGGGGGGGCATGATTTTGGGTTATGGTTACACCATAACTTTCCTATTAACTCAAATTAAGTTAAAAAGGAAATAGATTTAACCAAGGGAGGCATGTCAGATGCCAGTGGCAATAGACTTGATTGCGTTTTTTTCTTTCTCTGCGCAGGCAATTATCAAATTAATCACCTTTGATATGAGCTTAATATTGACACAATCACTAATATATTTATACTTGTCCAGTGACAGCTATTCAGTAAGTTGTTTTTCTGTTGTTTTGTCAAGCGCCACTTTCTTTTGCCTTCATGTTTCTCTGGCAAAGTAGGGGGACAGTTTCTGGGTGGAAATCCCCGAGTTCCCTCTGTGAGATTCTCACCCACTGCCCTTTCACAGGGGCATCGCTATTGCAAAAAAATTCAATCCGAATATAATTAACAGCCCCAAATGTTTCCAAATTGTGACTTGCTGTCGGGAGGGGAGCTGGTGTTGTTCAGGGAGCTGTAGAAACCCCCGTGTACAGATGAACCAGCCCTCCCCAGATTGTTTGTGCCTGTAAACCCCTGGCAGCTGAGGCGGAGGGGTGGGACTGTGCAGCACACAAGCAAGTCAACAGCTCAGCTGGTGCACATTGCCACTGTAGTCTTACTTTGTTGTTTGTTTTTTTTCCCCTTTCTTGAAGGGAATAGGGCCTCTGTGATCCAGCCTGTGCATGTGTGCATACGTCTCTCTCTTTTTCTCTCTCTCCATTTGTTCCCGCCTCCCCCTGTTTTTTACCCAGCGACGAGTTCCAATTACATTTGGCTGAAGGAAAGAGCTCTTGTGTGGCTCCCACAAGCCTTGTGAAAATGGGTGGGTGGGTAAAGAGAGAGTTGAGCACTCGATAGCTGCATGGGAACTCAACCCTTATGAGACACCAGAGAATCCACATTGGAAGGGCTACTGGGAAGCCCGTTTTGTTTGCCTTCCCACCCCAAGAGTGCCTGGTTTAGAGGAGCTGGAGGGTGGTAGGAAGCAGAAGACAGCCGAGCGCTGCCTTGCTGTCCTGGGCTCACTGGACCTGGCAAAAGGGATGTTTCTGGAGGTTGGTGGGGAAGATCTGGCAGCATGTTCCCCTGCATGTCCTTTGGGCTGTAAATGCAAAAGCAAGTGAGGATGAGTCAGCCACAAAGAAGCCGGTGGTTAGATTAGATCTGGCCATAGCAGGGGATAGCTGGACAGAGGAGGAGAAGGCAGGCTCCAGACAGCATTGGCCACAGGAGCAGAGGGGTCAAACCTGCAGAACAGTGAGACTCGGTGGGCAGGTACGTCCAGTAGTTTGTCTGCAGCCTTGGGATCTTCAGGAATGGACAGCTGAGCCTTGCAAGCTCCTGGCTTTTCTCTCCTTGCAGGGAGAAGCTGAGAGAATGTGATGCAAAGCAGCAGCTGCTGATACACCCTAGCGTGCCTACCTGCAGAACATTTACACTTTTTGGGCTTGGACCGTGCCAGGGTGTCCACATTGGATCCCCTCCTTGCCATTCCTGGTCCTGGACCTCCACTCTCCATGTGCACCTAGTGGGTTTTAGTGCTGTGGCTGGGAAGTGAAACCTGACACAAGTAAATACCTTGACAGCCTGTTTTCAGCCGGCAAGGAATGTAAATTATCTCATTTGAACAAGACTAATGCAGAATCAAGCCGTTGGTCCCAAATATCCCTTATAAGTGCAGATGAGAAATATTCATGGCATCTTCGCTCCCAGAATATTGCTTTTATCTTTGTGGTTCCTTGAGTGGCAATATAAAAGTTACTGATTTTGCACTTTTTATGCATCTGAACCTGCAGACTTTGAAATCAGTAGGTTTGCCTGCGTGATTTGCCTCGTTAGATCCATATCCTTGCAGACACTTTGGGATGATCTACTATGTAAGCTCCACTGTACTTGTTGTCTTGGGTGTAACACCCTATCTTGGGAACATCCTTAACCAGGGCATTGGGACAAGTGAAGGTGAGGTTGGGTTGGGTCATTCCAGGCCAAGGGAGAACCTGACCATGGGAGAAGCTCGTGTGTGCAATGCTGTTGTTGCGACTCCTGTGGGTCAGTCAAGCAGTGGTGGTAGGGTGCATGTGAAGATCCATGGAGCCAGCAAAGAGACACTCAAAAACTGTGGACCAAAGCCATTTTGGGGAGTCATGCCCTCCAGGTTGGCCTTGGCTTGGAGCTTTCTGGAACTCCCCATAAATGGGATCACCCAGAGCTAAAGAGGGACATGCACTCAACACTCACTGTTCAGTCAGGGAAGGTACTGGGATGAAGAGGTTGAGCTTCTTCAGCACATCCAGGCACCACTTATTTCTTCCATGGAGCCCAGCTCAGGCTGTTTCAGGGATGTTTCTGTGCTGCCCTCACCTGAGAGCTTGATTGATGTCAGAATATCTTGCTCCAGCTCAAGCACAAGCATGGCTGGGGTTGGGGGTCTCACCAGCTCTTCTCCCATTGGTGATGATGGGAAGAGGACCAAAGGCACCAGTCTGCCTGGCTGGAACCATGGCAGGGGCAGCAGCTGGACATCTCTGGGATCTCACCCTCCTTCACGACAGCCTTTGCACGGCCGCGAAGGTCAGATTGTCCCGAAACCTTGACAGTGTTTGCGGGCGGACGTTTCTCGGCTTTGCTTTTCTCTCCGTAACAGGTTTTTCCCTTTAAGAACGCAGAAGATTGATTCCCTTGCAGGGCGCATCGCCGAGCCGAGCCATGTCCAAATGGTTTGCACGTCTGCATTTTTTACTGCTCTCGTTTAATATGTATGCAAATGCAGTCTCTCCTGTCCTCACTCTCTGTGTGGGTTTGCACAGTCAGGAGCACATTCCCATTACTGCTGCCCATCTCCTGCTCCGCTCGGCATTCGAGGAGACTGCCTTTGAAACGCTGATAGATGGAGGTGCAAGGGGAAAAGAGAGAAATGACGGATTTTTGTAATTTCTTTGCTGGGGAGGGTGGAGGAGTTGGGAAACCAGAGAAAGGAGGTTTAAATATATGCAAAATTGTTTATTGGGAGAAAGGGGGGGGGCAGGCTCTAACTCTGAGAGTCAGGGAGTGTATTTCCTATGCCGTTCCATTTTCAAAGGATTTTAGCTGGAGGTTAGGGAAAAAAATCTAAGCACTGGCAATAATCTTGTGACAGTGGAAATATTCAGCTTTTCTCCTGATAAATAGACACATGTCATAACTGAATCAGTGTTTCAGGCCTGGAAAGCAATGTTGGGTTGGGTTTTTTTTTTTTGTTTTAATAAATAAGGACCAAGATGTCCAGGGTAGTTCCCTACAAGGGGGGTAGTGTATCGCTACTGCTACTTTCTTTTCCTTCCTATTTTAGTAGCTGTATTTTTCCAAAGCACTTCAAAACCAGCACCTGTGAACCATGGACACTTGTATATCAAGAGCTACGTTTTTATAAGTGAAACGGGAAACTGTGCTCCAGCTAAGGCCAAAATGTGGGAAGCACCTTTAGAAACGTGGTCAGAAGTAGGGGAGCTTTTCCTGTCCCCAGTGATGGTAGTTTTTTTAAATTAGGCCGTTTGAAGTTACAGATCTCCAGTTTTGCATCTGCTTGGAGGTAACTGTGAGGGCTGAGGAGGTCCTTGCTCTTGGTGTGGGAAGCAGAGGATGACACATCCCTTCATTTCCCAGATGACTCTGGAGGGGAAATGGATGCTCATGCTGCTTCCTACCTCCTGCGGGGAATTTAAATTTGGTCAAAGAGCCAGATTTTCAGGTATATTTTAGGCACTTCAAGTAGTTCACTGTTTTAATCTTTAAACACAAAACACCTTTAAAACCTGGCTACTTTTGAAGCCCATTATGGAGTGCCAAAGCCTTACCAAGATGCCATGGCTGGTTGGGGATGGAGGGTGTGGAGCAGGAAGGCTGCCCGGAGCTGGGGGCCACATAGCCCAGGGCAGGAGTAGCTGTGGGCAGTCTCCTGCTGCCCATGCCCTCCACATGCCTGGCTCTGTCCATGGAGCATGGATAATTAGGCTGAAGCCAGATCTTTTCCAACCTCTTCCAGGAGTTCACAGACGAAGTCACTTTTGTTTCTAGAAGCCAAAGGGCTTTGTGTTCTGGGAAACCCCCCTCTGCTGCGGTAGGACTTGTCAGATCTTTGTTGACTTTTGCATCTCCAAGTTGTGTAAGAGTGTTCTGTGTCTCTTGTGCTGGATGTTGTGAAACTCCTTTCCACGCAGTAGCACGGAAAAGTCCCTCTGGGGGAACCACAGCAGCACACTGACCTTGTGCTGGAGCTTTGGTTCATGGAACTCAGATCTTGTCTTTGCTTTTGGCACAGAGTTAGAGGGACCAAGGGGCAATGTTTAAGAGGTGCCCTGGTGTTCGGAGATGCTCAGCTCCCATGGTGGTGTGCAAGAGTGGGTTTTCTTCATGCAACAGGCATGGGAATTCTTGCTGTTTGGAGATGAGCTCCACAAGCTGCCTGCTCCTGCCTTTACCTCCTTGAGAATCTGGGAAAAGCCTGCCTTTGGCAATGTTGAGACATGCTGTAGCTGCCAGCCCAGGTGGGATCACAGCCTCCCCTGCTCACCGGCTCCACAGCCCGCATTCAGGGCTGTCTCTGACGCAAAGGGCTGTTCTTTCTGCTTCTTTTCTTTCCATCACATTTGGGAGGTTTATCTGTCCCTTATCAACAGCCATGCTGTTGTAGGGCACAAGCACAGCTCCTGCCCTGCTGCTCCTGGCTGTCCCTCAGTTCCTCTTCCAGCGTGGTTGCTGTGAAGTACCTTGTGCCGCTGTGTCCTCACTCTGGTGGGTTTGTGCTTGTGATCACAGGCTCCAAACTTCCCCTATTACTGTTGCTTTTTGAACAGCGCCTTTTTATTGGTGAGTAGATTCGTGGAGCCTTTCTACTTCCTTCATCTGTAAATTGTCCTCTACATAACGAAGGAACCATTCTGACTATGTTTTGATGTGTGTGTCGCCCAACAGATGTCTGGGTGGTTAAAGTGCCCCCTGAGTACAAATATCCTGTGTTTGTGAGCTCTTTGATAGTTGGTTCAGGAATCTTTTTGTTCTTTCTTTCTCTCTTCCAGTCCTGGGGGTCTGTAGCAGATGCCTGCCGAAGTCTCTCCTTTGTTTTTTGCTCCTGATATCTGTGCCCACAGTGTTATTCCTCTACCCTGTCCCTTATCAAATTAGATTATCTCCTTCTTGTAAGTACTTTTGACACGTGCAGCCACGCAAAGGCAGGATAAGCACATTGGAACACACTGTTGTGTGTCTGTTGTTCATGTCTCTTGTCCTCCTTGCACCTTAGGACCAAGCTGGCTCATTACCAGACATTCGTACTGGCACCATCAAAAATAAGTCGAGCTGGCTCCTCTCCTGCCTGCAGCCAAGTCTTAACACCCTTTTTGGGCACTTCCACATCACCCTGCATGGGAATCCCAGGCCCATTTTGTCCAGGTGTGTCCTCACTTTTCCTCCCTGCTGTCTCCAGCATCTCCCTTTGTGCTCTGGGCTTGGCTGGTGGCACTGAAGATCCTTCAGGGTGTTACAGGCTTCTCCTTGCCCATTCCTTGGCTCCCTGCCTTTCCACTGGCTTTCCCGGTTTCTACGTGTGATCCAGAAAAACCTCTTTGTTATTCTGTCCTTCCTCCCCATCACAAACCCACATTTCTGTTCCATCTCTCACGAAAAGGTCTAAGACTGAAGGTGAAATGTGATAACAGCCTTCAAAAATATGTCAGTGGCTGCTGCAAACAGGATAGGAATAAAAAATTCTCCATGTCCTACGGTGGGTAGGACAAGAAATTATGGGCTTAAACTATAGTGCAAGGGAGATGTAGGTTTCATGTTCAGATATCCTGGGGGTGTAGCACCAGAGGAGGCTGCTGGGGAGTCACTGGAGGGGCAGGTGAGATGAGCAGCTGTCAGGAGAGGCTGGGAGCCAAGGGATAGTGGGGTGATCCAGAAGATAATTTTTCATCCTCTTCAGCCTTCTTACCTCCCCTTCCATATGCTGGAAGCCTCCAGCTAGGCAAGGGGCTTTTTGTGGCTTGCTCAGCCAGGCTCATGTCTTTCTCTAGCCTTGTTTTTCATCTCTGTTACAGCAGTTTTGGCAAATGCAATTGCAGCGAGCCTGGAAATAGTCAAGGCAAGGTTCTCCTTCCCAAACCTTTCCTTGGTGCTTGGTGGCTCTTTCAAACCCCATACACTGGTGGAGGCAATAGCAGCTGCCATCAGAGCCCTGGGATGTGCAAAACTGATCAAAACAAACATTTTGCTACACCCAGCAGGGTCAAGGGGGCAGGCTCAGAGGTGCTGCTCAAGGCCCTCAATGGGAAGCTGCTGCCAGCTTTGCAGAGGGATGTGTTGGGCATGTGTCAGTGCACAGGTGGAGATGGGAAGGTGCCAATGGCTCCTGGAAGTGCTGTCCCAGCTGGTGGTGTGGGGATGGGAGCTGTACCACTGCCTGCAGGTGTGTGCCCACCCTTGGTGGGACACCAGAACATGCAGGGAGTCAGGGAAGCAGGACTCCTTGCAGAGCTCCTCATCCTCACCTCCTCAGCAGGACACTGCAGGGCATCAGCCAAACTGCTGTCTTTGCCAAAACAAAAATTAAGGAGCCCAAAACTCACAGAGGGCTCCATCCAAAACAAGCGCATGAGCAGCCACGTTGTTTCTGACACTTCTGGCTGGCAGGTCGTCGAGTCCCCTGGGCACCTTTAGCTGCCTGCTCCCAACACCCACTTCTCCTCACCCTTCCCCATCTGGCACTGCCATGATTGTGTCGGGGTCCAGCCACATCTGTGCAGTCCCTGCTTCCCTCCCCAAACCTCCCTGCTTCCTCTCCCTGGGGTGCTGGAGGGGTCCAGGGTCCTGGTCAGCCATGACCCCCTTTACTCACCCTGCAGCATCATCCCTTTTCACAGCTCCCTACCATGAGAGGCAGGCAGGGAGAAACAGGCAGATGAATAATTTATTATAACGATGCAAAATAGGGTTTTAAAACTCTACCCATATAAATATTTATTTTTGACTCGTTAGCACCACAGCTGTCTCCGTGCCCCCCAACCCTTCCCCTTCTCCTTTCAGAAGACACCCCAGCCTTTGGGCTATCGTGGCTGGTTCTCCTGGTTCATCTGTCTGTCTGTCTGTCCGTCTATCCTGCCCTCACTTTTTACATGATCTGAACCCCGGTGCCAAATGCTTCCCAGGAAAGAGGAAAAAACCCAACTCTTTTTTGCGTACATGCACACAAAAAACAACAAGGGGAGGGGGGAGACGGAGCAGCACACACAGGCACACGCACAAAACCCTTTGAAGCCTGCGCAGGGTGAGGGTTGTTTCTGTGGTAACGGTGCGGGGATTGGTGGCGGTCGGCGAGGGCCTCCATCCCGCCGTGGTGCCGAGCGATTAATGAGCCGTTGCTGGGCTGTACGGGAGCGCCTGGGCCAGGCTGGGCACCACGGGGCTGCTCCAATGTCGCCGGACTTTGGACACTTCTTCGTCCTCCTCTGCTCACCTCCAGGCATGCTTGCTTCAGCGGCACCCCACATCTCCTTGGTGTGGGCTCTTGTGGGGTGTCAGCCCTTTGAGGGATGGGGCAGCCTGGCTTGGGACATCCCTTTGTCCCCTGCCCCGGTGGTTCCAGACCATTCCTGGGGCTGTGGCCTTCATCCTGACACCAGGCCTTGCTCCTTTGCACTGTTGTTGGTCCTAGGGGGGGTCCGGCATCTCCTGTGGTGCAGAAATGGACCGGAGCCATGGGGGTACATGTTGGGATCAACAGGGCCATGGGGCAGCCCCATCTGGTGGGTGCAGGTGAGCCCACACTGTTTTGGGGAGTGTCACTCACAGCCTCACCTTGACACCCACCCTTGGCCTCATTGCTGCCTGCAGCTGCCTGTCTCCCTCCTACCCCCACAGCTTCCCAAGGCTGAAAGGTGACTTATGGCTGAACAGTGACAAGAGCTGTGCTCTCCCTGTCCCATGGCCAGCCTTGTTTTGTAGCACTACCCATTGATCCAGGTGTCACTGGGGTGCTTTTACCACCTCCCAGTGAGAGCTGCAGTTCCCAGAGAACCTTACACCACTGTGTGCTTTGAAACTCACCTCGTTTTGCTTTCGATTTTGAAAAGGCAAAGGAGAAACAGGCATCATTCGCATCTCTTGGGTGAACAATAATAATGAGTGCGTTTCAAATCTCTTTCCCCCAAAATAGCCAAACCAGAACACGCACAGCCTTCCCGAGCCGCTGTCTGAAACAGATGTGCTGCCAGTGAGCAGCTATTTATAATGTGCAGCATTCCCTTTTCAGCCGCAGCGACTCCAGCCCTCGGCTCTCGCGCTCGGCAGCTCCTTTTGAAGCCTGTAGCTCTAATCCGGGGACTGTTCCTGGTGCTGCTAAAAATCTCCTCGTAAACCCGCCAGGATGCCAGTGAGCTGGAGCCCTGCCTGCTCTCTGCCTCTAAAGGGGGTTTATCATCTCCAGAGGCTGTGGGTTGGGACAGTCCCAGCCAGGATGGAACAGCTCTGGGATCCTGTTGGGTGCTGTGTCCCACACATCCTCACAGCTGCAGGCTCTGCAGAGCATTGATCCCCCTCTGCCTCAGGGCTGGGGGCTGAAACACTTTCCCAACCCTTAATTTGAGAGGACAGAGGACAAGGGAGGGTCAGGACAGTGTTGCTGTGGGGGGAGAGGCTGGTATGGTTTTGAATTGGTCCTCAATGAAGGAGAAGCATGGCACGATGGCCTGGAGGGATGCAGACAGTGTGGGATGAGGAAAACTGGGGATCCAGTTAAAGTGAGATTCAAGGAGCTTTGCCAACACTGGCACCCACACTTACAGTGGGTGTTTGCTGGCCTAGGGGTCCTGCAGCACCACTGGAGCTGTGGCACAGCTGTGGGATGGGCACCTCGGGCTACCCACACCCCCAGGGACTGCGGGGGGCTCACCAGGACCCTGTCCCAGGAGGGGCTGCAGCCCACAGTGCTGCCTCGGCCCCTTGCACAGGGATGAATAAGTGTGCTGGTATGTCGGGGCTGAGGGCTCGGCACGGCACAAGCATGTGGAAGCTGTTTATTGCCAGGGCTGCTGCAGGCCCTGCTCTGCCTCCCCCAACCAGCTGGGCCGGTGTGGCCGCTCTGCGTGGGGCCAGTGGGGCCCCAGCCCGGGGTGGGGGCGGGCGACTGCTGGGAGACAGGGCTGGTTGGGCCGAGGGCTTTGCTTTTATCACATCCCCTGTTTTCTGTTTGCTTTTCTGCTGAGCAGGGTGTTTGGAGGCATGGAGATCACTCAATCCAAATCCTAGGCTTTGGAGACAGCTTGAAACCTTGTCCTTCCTGGATAGCCTGGAGTTGTGTCCCCAGCCTGTCACAGCATGGTCAGCTGGGCAGCTGGGAGCTGGGTGATCTGTAAGGCGCTCTTTGGAAAGGAAGATCCTGGACAGCACCTCCCAGAGTAGTCTAAAATGTGCTGCTCTGGCTTTGCTCACTTGCTGTTTTGCAGGTGCCAAGGGATGGGGTTCTTCATCAGCAGGCAGAGACCACCCACGACCCCCAAACGCTGTCCTTTGACCTCCAAATCCCATCTTGAGGGAGAGTATTAGCTTGTCCTCCTGCCTGGTGAGCTCACACCAGGTCAGCCTTCAGAAGAATGTGGAGAGTTCAAAATGGCCCAGTGAGTTGTCTCTAATATAGGGTGAAATTTTGGGATGGAGCAAAGGATGGGCTGCCCTGGCAGGGCTCTGTCACCTCGGCTCTGGCAGTGTGATGGATCAGCTCAGCCCAGTGGGGACACAGAATCAGGTTCCCATGAGGATGGCATCCCTGGCTGAGACTGGAGCCTTCCTTGTTTCCAGTGGTAACAGACAAACCTTTGCTCCTGAAAGAGGGACTGTAACACAGCCCATGGCAGTGAAGCCTCTTAAAAGCTGGTCTCATTGCAGTTGTGTTAATTATTAATAGGATATGGGGAAGAAAACACTGGAAAACCCCAACTGTTTGAGGCAAGCTGCTACTTCATCTGTGTCCAGCGGTGTGTGCCTGGCTTTCCCCTGACCCAAGGGGAAATTTATGGGTGTCTTTTCCAGTGACTGGTGTTGGCAAGCATGAATGAAGGGGCTTGACCACCTCTCTGAAAACCACAGCACTCCTAAACTGAGGAGCTGAATGGGTTGTGCAGATCTTAGCTTGGTCTTTAGCAAAGATTTCCCCCCCACAAGGGATAAAGTCCTTTTTGGCAGCATCTCTGCCTAGAAAGATGCTGGAATTGCAGGATCTGCTGGCACAGAGGCACTAGGGATCCTGTCCCAACCCGGGGCACCCTGCAGAGCTGTGTGGGCAGGATGGGACCCAAAGATGGTGCTTGAACCCACATAGTGAGTCAGAGCTAGGGGATCTCAGCAGGCAATTTTAAGGAAAAACAAGGTAACAGGGAATTTTCACCCAAAAGGCTTGTGGACTTCTTCTGACTGTGGGTACCAGGGCTGTCTCCATATGGGGAACTGGGAGGTGTTTCCATGGAAACCAGCAACGTTGCTGCAAGGGGGACCCCATGGCACAGATTTGGGCCCTTCATCAGTGCTGCAGGAGCAGTGCTTGGCATGGGGAGGCACCAACCTGATGGAGGCTCTTGGCACAGTGGTGTGCAGCTGGGAGAAGCTTTGCATTGCCCATGGTCCTCCATGTGGGGAGGAGATCCCAAACCTCAGGTGCAGGTGATAGCCATAGGTGCTGCCAGCCCACTTGCCTTCCCACCACCCCTTCCAGCAGTCCCTGCTTCCCACAGCACCCTCCTCTCTCCCCTCTCCCTTCTCTTCCTTTCCATTCCTCATTCCCTTTCTCTCCCTTTCTTCCCATTGCTCCACCCCCCTCCAGACTTCTCTGTGGGGCATTGATTTTTCCATCCATCAGCGAAACGCTTGAGGAAAATGAAAGAGCATCTTCTTGATCGATCAGGAGAACTCTTCAGCCTGGGGTCAGGAAGGGTTTGAATCAGCTGCTCCCCTGGCATATAATTACCCCCTCTCTCCCAAGCTGGGGCTTTTCACATGCCTGCAGGAGCAGCCACCCCACTGCGGGGCCAGAGCATCGCTCTGGAGAACACGTCCGTGGGTGCACCCATGCTGGGAGAAAGTGCCTGTGGATGCGCTGGGTTTCAGGGCTGCCAGAGCTCAGTGCTGGGCCGTGTCTGTGCGCTCACACTCACTCTGTGCCGAGCAGAGTGTGTTGAGTGGGTGCGAGCGGGCGCTGCTCCCACGCTGCAATCGACCGCTCCACCTTGAGCTTATTCTATGCAGAGCTTGGTGAGGGTGGGGAGCTCTGAGGCTGCGAGTTTAGAGAAGCTGAAGGAGAACTAAATCTGATAGGAACCGGGTGCCCGACTCCCATCTCTGTTTTGAACATCACGTTTGCAGGGAGCATCGTCTGGGGTGTGCTGCACATATGGACCGCGTTGGTAGCAGCCTGGAGATGCCTGTGGAAATGCCAGAGTTTGCCATCTGGTACCACGCTGGCCCCTGAGGTCCCACCACTCGCTGCCCTCCCCCAGAGAGCCAGCAAATAGCTGAGGGAGCTTCTCATTCCACCGTGGGGTGGCTGCATGCAAATGTTGACTTCTTCATGGCAACCGGTGTGAGTCATGCTGGGAGCCGGAGGGGGACGTCAGCACCTGTAGCTCTCCTTCTCTCTGCTTGTGGACTGTTGCCTGCTTGCATGGAGGTGTTGGCACAGCCTTCCTGCAGCTCTTGCTGGAGCTCCATGTCTGCTCGGTGGGATATGCTCACTGCTTTGGTTGTGAGAGATTCCCAGTGCTCATGTGTGCATTGGTGGGGTTCAGTGGTCATGTGTGGGGGCTGTTGCTTTGGGTCTTGTGACTCAGCAGGGAAAATTTATCCTTTGGATTTGTCCGAAGGAAAGACCTTCTGAGCTTGCATTCCCATCAACATGGAGGGATGCCAATCCCAGAGCTAACACCAGACATTCCAGCACATCCCAGAACTGATAGGTTCAGCATTGCCTGTCTCCACTGACCCCTGGGCTCCCCACTCTCAAATTCCCCCTATTTTCCATAGGTATTGGTCAGCCCACTTCCTGAGCTAGATGAAGGGGTTTCAGACCTAGGGGTGACCAATGCATGGGTGGTTGGAGCTTGCTGGACTAGAGCTGGGACACAGTATCTTCCTGTGGTGGGTTGTGCATCTCCATCTAGTATCTCTCACTGGGCAGATGCAGCATGAAATCATTGTCTCGAGGGTGATGAGGAACAGTAAGAGAGCAAGGGGGAAATGTGTTAACCATGGGGTTGTTGCCCCATGTTGTGCCACTTTCACCTGGGAGCTCAGAGCCATTTAATTCTCCTTGTGTTTCTGTGCTGGTCTGGGAAATGAATGCACATGGAAAGGGATGAGGACAGAAAAGCAGGGTGAGAAACCAAAGCTGAAAGCTCCTGCTCCCACCGTGCCCAGTTCTGACCAGCCAGACCAGAGCTCCACTGGAGAAGGACAATGCAAAAGCTTTGGCTTTCTCCCTCCAAACCAGCAGGCATGAGGCTGCTCTGGCATGGATGCATTGCAGATGTGCTGATAGCAGTGAGCTGAGCGCTGACACCACTGTGGAGGGGCTGTAGGTAAGGCTGAACTGGGTTTATCTGCACCACAGATAAGGTCTTCTGCTGAAAGCAGCTAAAACAGCTGCATCCTGGCTTTGGGGCACAGTTTATTTTACAACGTGTAATGAGAGCTTGTCCCATGTCCCTGGTAAAACCTTGACATAAAGTCCCATCTGGTCAGGGTCTTTTCCCTGGTGGGAGTTGGCATCAGTCAGATAGTTGGGGGAACTTTGCTTAACCTGTGAGTGTTGCATCCTAATATGAATGTGGATGTAACCCAGTTTTCTTGAATCTGCTTTGCTCCACTGATAGCAAGGGAGAGAGGCTGATTTATGCAAGTGGGTATGGGATCTTCCTGTTTTTCCTTGCAAACAGAGGGCTTTGGTGAGCTGCCACCAGATACTGTCTCTGCTGGGTTCAGTGCAGATAATAGGAGTGAGGGAACGCATGGCATCTCTCCATTGCTCTGCTGACCATCTTGCTGACTATCCTTGGTCGTATTCCTTGGTCTTCCTGCTGTCTCCTTGCTTGTAGGTCTGTAAAATGAAGATAAAATACAATCTGACTTGCTGGGGAACTTGCAGCCCAATTAAGAAGTGCACGCTAATTAAAGTGAGCTCCTCCATTCCTGTTGATATCCCATAGCCATTGGTGGGGCACTGGAAAGCTCTGGGATGTGGGAGTGTGAGGTTGCGACAGAGACAAAACAATACGCTCTCAGACTGCTGAACAGAAAGTGGATCCATGTGTTAATCTGGGAAAAGGAGTGTGAAAATAGCTGCAAATCCTTCACGACTTCGTTGTAATTTCTCCCAGATAGGATACAGCCTGCTCCACACTTCAGCCTCCTCGGCTCCCAGGTCATTACTGAGCTCAACCTGAGGCTGATGCAAGAGGAAACCCTGTCCCATTGCTGGGCTTCATGTGAGACTGCTGGAAATTTAGGGGGAAAGGGTTAATGATTGCACTGTGTGGGGGTGGCTGGGGTCCCAATGGCTCCAGGATCAGCCAGGTCTGCTCCCTGGTGTGTCTGGGACAGGTTCCTGGCTGGCTCAGCCTGGCTGCAGGAGGAGCCGGGAGGACGCCCGGGTGGGTAGAGCTGAGTGGTGCCTCTGACAGCAGCACACTCACATCGGGTGGGTGACCATGAGGTGCAGAAAGCTGGCCCCTCCCAGCTGCCCAGCTGCCTTTCTGCTAATGCTCATCTAATTAAACAGCAGCCTGGAGTGGCTGAAACCAGGGCAGCGGGAGAGCTGAGGTTTGCATTCAATAGGTTCCTGTCTCCAGCTCAGGAACCAGAAGAAAAACCCATTTCGTATCGTCAGATCAATACACAGGTGTTCCCCCTCCTTTTCCCTTCACCTTCTCCAGCTCTCCTTTCCCCTCCCGGGCCAGGGAAGCTTTTTAAAACTAGAGCTGGGCTGGGATTGCTAGCCGGTGGTTTTTACACCTCATCCCCCATCCTGGATGCCGTGCATGCCACACGTGCGCTGGACAGCTGAGACGTGCCAGGAGTGGTGATTGCTGGGACAGTGATCTCAGCAGGTATCTGGGAAAGTGAGTCTTGGCTTCAAACCGGGGCGTTGTCCCTCCCTCAGGGAGGATTTTCAGTCAATAAGGTCTCCAAAGAGCCATTGTCTCTTTGCCAGGACAATCAGCACAGCTCCAGAACTGTGAATGTGGGTAGGATTTGACCAGCAACTTTTGTCCTGCTTGCTCAAGTACAGGCGAGGGTTAACAAGAAGCGACATTTCATTTTGCTGCATCTTTGGCTTTCTGGAAGGAGATGCTCTTCCTGGTGCTTCTGCTGTTGTAAATGCATTCTTCTTCCCAAGGTGTCTTCTGAAAATGAGCTCCAGCATGTTGTCAGTGGTGGAGAGATGATTATGGAGAAGCAGCTGTCCGTCCCCTCCTGCCAGCTCCCAGCGAGGCAACGGGAGGGGTGACGGCTCCTCTGGGTGCTTGCTGCTGGCAGCAGATTTTGCCGTGCCTGATCCAGGCTCTGGTGTAAATAGGCAGCTTCAGGCTGTGGCCTTTTCCACCTCATCTCAATGCACCGGGGCAAGAAACCATCATGCAGTGCCCAGCTCCGTGCAACCTCCAACCGTGGTGGTTTTTTTCCCAGTGAGAAAGTTGTACAAATCTTTCCCAAACGTCATCCTGCTCAGGCAGCCTGCAAGGGGTCGGCTTCAGCTCCTGTATTGTTTCTCTCTGCAGGAGAGAAATTACTGTCCTAATTCTTCATGCAAAAATGAGGGATTGGAAACAGGCTAAAGGGGAGAGGAGCTGGATGGGTGCCCCAGAGACCTCACCATCTCAGAGGACGGCAGCCCTGTCTGAGGTTACCATCTCTCTGTCCCTTAATGCTGAGCTGGATTTATTGAGTTTATTATCCGTGCTCCTGCACCAGGATTCAAACGCTGCCCAGCAGCGTCTGAGCCATGCTGGATCACAAACCATCTCGGGATGCTCCAGCCAAGAGGGAAGTGAGCTCCACACCTGCTAGCAGGGGAGGGCTGTCGCAACCAGATGCAAGCTCTTCCCCGGTATCTCCCCCTCTTCCCCTTGCCCTAGCCTCAGGCCAAGCAGGAAAAATCCTTCAGCAGACCCCAGCTGGGGCTGCTGGCTGCCGGCTTTCCATGGCAACGGTCCATCAGGGGGTCGGAGTCGACAGCAAAAAATGCTGCCCCCCCTCCTTCCCCCGCCTGGGCTGCCGGTCGCTATTTTGATTGCATTCCTGGGGAGCTGGGCTGCAGATGTGGTCGCCTTATCTTGGGAAGGTCTGAGTCAGTTTTTCCCTGTGTGACAGAGCAGGCAGCTGAGGGCTGGAGGGAGAAATAAATAACTCCTGAGGTATGCCAGGGACCTCTGTCCCTGGGAACAGGGTGCTGGGCCAGGAGCCTTCCACCACCCCTGTCCTGGACTCACAGTGCCCATGTGTCACAGCACATACGTAGGGGCAAGGGAGTCTCCTCTGAGCAACCTTCATACATCCTTGACATCTCAACCAAGGGGAAAAAGGAGTTGACCCAGGAGCATCTGTGCTTTGGGCTGGATCCTGCCCCCAGGAAGACCTGAGGAACCCATCCATGGCGGGGGAAGCACATTCACCCCACAGCACGTGTCCATGATGTGTGTGCTCGCCACTCCTTGACACTTCCTGGTGTGTCCATTCAGGAACTGATTCTGTGCAGCTGTACACAGGGTGACTGAGAGCAGGATCCAGCCCCATGGACCAGACACACTGATAGCCCCCAGTGCCTGATCTGCATCCAGGGACTCTGAGCAGAGCTCAATGTACAGCACCCGTGAGAGTGCAACTGCCCAGCTCTGGCGTGAAGGAGGTGGGACAGTCACTCTGGATCCTCTGTTGCTGTTCTGAAAGGGGAGCTGCTTTCTTCCCTTCCTCAGGGAGATGATGTCCTCTGATTGCTTTTCTTCTGAAGAAGCTCACTCCTGGATGCTTCACCATGGAGATGTGGTGTCTCTGTTCCCAGCAAAGCTGTTGGTGCAACCCTGGTGATCGGTGCAGGTTTCAAACTGTAAGCTGAGCTCCTTCTGTAAAGCAAAGACCTGAGGCCTGCTCAGAGCTGAGGGAGGGTTTTGTGTAAGGTGCTGTTATCTATCCAAAGCATTAACCCCTCCAGAGGTCATGCACTGAATAATTATCAGTCCAACTTAAGAAAAAACAAATCTACATTAAGTGTTAAACACATTACAAGTTTTCCTTCTGTTGGTGAGATCCTCAACT
This sequence comes from Falcunculus frontatus, assembly GCA_013398115.1. Taxonomy (NCBI): domain Eukaryota; kingdom Metazoa; phylum Chordata; class Aves; order Passeriformes; genus Falcunculus; species Falcunculus frontatus. The sequence goes on from VZRV01008784.1 coordinate 313,204, forward strand.
TGGGTTTTCCAGCATTTCCCCAAAGTCTGGCTGCTCAGGGAGCAATTCTGCCTTGTTTTCATTTTTATTTTCCTTTCTCCAAGTGAGAATGGGGTTTGTCACACAGCCTCTGACTCCAGGAGCTGGTGGTTAAAGGCTTTCAGGAAGAGTGGCAGGCAAAGAAGACCCTTCAGTGATGGAGGGTGGGAAATGTAGAGCCTGGGGGATGACAGGACACTGGGGGCTGGCTGATGGTTGTGGTGGCCACCATGTCCTCCCTGCTGCAGTGGGACCTGGGGCAGCAGCACCGGGTTCAGCCCATGTGGGACTGTCTGGACACCATGGGATGTCCTAGTGCCATTGGGACTGGGATCCAAGCTGGCTTTCAGTCTCTTGTCTTGGAGCAGAAACCGGGAGCCAGGGCTCGGGAGAGGGTTTCTATAGCAACAGCTGCCACTCACTCCCCATCTTGGATGTAAATTAGTAAGGATTTTATTAGTGTGCAGAATTTCAAGAGGCTGGAGCTGGCAAAGAGGCCTGATGAATTTGGGATGGGAGTGTTTAAGGGGAGCATCCTCAGGAGTTTGGGCCAAGGCAGGGTTTAGAGTTTCTGAGTTGTGTGAATGCCTGGTTCTTCACCCCAGGGACAGCAGCCACATCTGAAATGGCTCTGGGATTTCCACACCTCAGGCAGGAGGTTGGATGTGGAGATCCTGCTGTCAGGCCCTGGGCTGGGCAGCTCTGTGTCTCCAGGTGGAATTTCAACACCTCTTCTGTTTTGCAAAGAGGTTCCTCCAAAGGGCCAGAAGTGTGAGACCATCTGATGCCTTGAGGTTTAGCTTTTATATTCTGTATTGCCTACTGTAAAACTCTGAAGTGTCTTACAGCCTGCTGCTGCTGCTCTCTCATGCTAAGATAGACATAACAAAGTCTCTGGGTTTGCTGTCCAAGGACACCTCGGCCATGCTGGGCCCAGAAATGTGTAAACCAACATCTTGGAGAAGGAGGGCTGAGCATAGAGCCCTTACATCAGTAGCTAAAGTTTTAATTGGAGAATTTATGCTGATATGTAAATGAACCAAACCTATAAAAGTGTGAAGAACTCATGACTTGTCATCCATCTTGGAGTCCATTTTGGCAGCAGCCTCTGGGCTCCCCAGGGTGTACCTTTGAAGGCCTTTCAAATAAATACCACCTTCATTCCCTTACTCCTGTCTAGTCTCTGTTTCCAGGTAGCCTCTTCAGGCATTACATCTCAAGTGACCACAGCTGATGCAGCTGTCTCAGGAGGGTTTTCAGTTAATAGCTTGATGATGAAGCTGCCTGCTGGGTCAGCAGGAGGGTTGGTGGGTACCAGTGACCTTCTGGGCCAAAGAGGCGATGAACTGGGGCTTTTTCAGAGTCATGGGTGGGGCTGCAGTCTTTGTTAGGGGGTCTGCATGACTTCCCTGGGCCATGGGGCTCCTTGTTAGTGGGATCATGGCTGGTTCATGGATATCTCCATGGACATCTGGATTTTTGCTGTTTGGAAAAGTGCTCCTGGTTACCAGTGCTGCTCTGTTGGGAACTATCCTCTTTGTATGCTCAAATGTAAGCAAATAAGGAGCATAATTGTAATGCCAGTTGTTGCCCCCAGATCAGAAATCTGCGATAAAACTTGTGTGAAAAATTCTGATTTCTATGTGCTTTCCCTTTCCTGTGTGGTTAGGAACTGTATTTTCAGAACTCTTTATTTTCAGGTCTTTGCCTCTAACCATGAGGGCTGAGGATGTTCCTGGTTAATGAAAGAAGAGGTTTGGTTTTTCCTTTTTTAAATTTTTCTTCCATAACTTCATGGCTCTGGGAGCAAGGGCTTTCAGGAAGTCAAAAGGTTGTGCAACACCTTGTGATGGTGCTGTGATATTTGCCAACACTGGGTTGTAGCTGGATGGTGATGTGTAAGGTTTATATATCTAGTGTAGAGATAATATGAATGTGCTTGTTTGCAGAAAAAAAAGAGGGCTGGAAGCACCCTTGAAATACTATAAGTGTGGGGCTGGGCTGGCTGGTTGGCAAGTGTCTACTTGATTTGGAAGCGGGATGGGGGGGAAAAGCCAGATTTTTTTTGTTTTGGGAGTTTGTCATGCTGCAAAATGACTTACAGAGGAGTGGCTGATGCTCAGCTTGGATGGGTTGTGCTGGGATCAGAAAGGGAGTTTTCCTGCCCCATCCTGTGAGACTGGGGCTGGTTGCAGACAGACCCAGCTGCAGTCAGTGCTTGGGGGGACCCTCTTGGCCTCATCCATAAATCCTGACATTATAATTACTATAACAACCTGCTCTTCTCTTCCTGCACGGCGTTCATTCCCTGGCCTAAGGTAACGCTTTTTTCTCGTTGATTTGCTCCCTCCTTCACCTCCCCCTTTTTAATTCCTCAACACACTGTGGAAACATCAATTAATTAATCTAAATAATAGTTATTATTCAAGAACCAATTTGCTATCATGGCTTGCACTGGTATGGTGAAAATAACCCATCCAGGTGATGAGGAATTTGGGTTATTGGAGCTGGGGCAGTTCCTTCCCTGGGTGTGTGCCCCAGTACAGGGCATGGTCGGTGCTGTTTGGTTTAGCTGGACTCTCTGCCCTGCCCAAGGTGCTTCCTGCTGGAAAGGGCAGCCCCTAAGGCAGGGTCTGCTTTCAAAATAAATTGGCCTTTTGTAGGGGACCATGTCCTAAGCATGATGAAAATGCCAAATGTGCTGATAATGCAACTTGAAACAGATCCACAGAGACTTTGCACTGGTGTCTTAAATGTGACTGTGAGTAGAAAAGGAATTGGGTGATGTGTGGGGTAATTGGGCTGTGAACTCTGCAGGAGGTGCAGTACTGGGCTGGGACAGGAGTGCTGATCAATGCTCCCCTGATTTTGGGGAGGATTTGATTCCTATGAGGAAGTCAGCACAGACTGTGTTAGCCAGGGCAGCAGGGCTCTGGAGACTATTTCTGGTGCTCTGAGGTCAAGTTTGGGCTCCAAGTCTTGGGATGAAGTGACCCTGAGATGGTCATGTCTGTCCCACTCATGAGACCGAGCAGAGTGTGCATGACAGAATAATTCTGTCCTTGAGCTGAGGGAGACCATCTGAGTCCCCACTGTCCTGATGGTTTCCAAAATTAGACCAAGCCCTTCCTGGGCAGCAGCCCTGGGGCCTTTGGGCAGGCGGCTGCTCCACTGGATGTGATGGGGACCACACAAAGCTGGTGCAGGGAGCGTGATGACAGCTTCGTGCCTGGTGTTAATCAGCACTTTGGAGGATGGTTGTCCCTAGGAGCAGTGGACTTTGCATTTGCAGGAGGGGATGTAACAGCTTGGGGACACCCAGGTGCCTTCCCCAGGTTTGGGTGGTGGCCCTGAGCCAGCCCCTGTTCAGAGAACTGACCTTGGCTGAAGGCAACTAATGAGGTGTGAACCCTTGAGCTCGTCCTTCAGCTCCATTGAAGAAAAGAGACTTAAGTGCATGCTTGAATTTAAGTGCATGGTAAAGTATGTTCCTGTTCCTGGGCCTTAGACAGGGCAAAGATGGTTGGATAAATTGGGAGATAGTGTGACAACACAGCCACGAGCTCGTTCCCATCTCACACGAGGCCGACTTTGGGGATTAGCACTGGGCTGCTTGTTTTGCAGCCCCAGAGCTGGGGCTCTGGAGCTGTCCCGCCTCTTTGTCATCTCCTGAAGTCTTGCTGCATCCTCCTCCTCATCACAGGCTCCATCCTTCCCTCTCTCTGGCATCAGCCCCTCTCCCCAAGGCTGCTCCATCCCTCCACTGCCATCCCTCTGCCTGCAGAGCAGAAAGCGCGTGGCCCAGATATTTTACTTCACATCAGCACAAACCCAACCCAGATCTTTCTCTGAGATGGCTCAGCCGGGCACTGCACGAGCAGAGCCAGCCCTGCAGCCGGGTGGTGTGGGAGATGCCCGGGGTGCCCCTGCCCCTCTCTGGGGTTGTAATTCCCCCTCTGTGGCCATGCATCTGGCTGCTCTGGGCTGGCCGGGAAGCTGGAGCCTGCGATCAGCTCAGAAGGCAGCAACAGCAGCCTCTGCTTTTCCACACGTCGGTATTTTTAGCTCTGCTGTGCATTAGCGTGCAGGAGCTCAAACTGCGAATCCTGGCTGAGGTTTTATCTGTTGTGACAGCCCTTAGGGCTGTAGTCAGACACTCTCTTGCTTGCTCGCTCCCTCTCTCTTTTTTTTTCTTTTTTCCTTTTTTTTTTTTTTTTTTTTTTAAGTTTGCAACTTGAATCTGCTCTCTCCCTACAGAGACACTGTGCAGCTGTCAAGACAAGGGACCAAGGGTGGGAAATGGGGTCCAAAGTGTGGTTTGAGCCCCTTTACAAGGGAGCTCTATTCAGCTCCTGTCTGTATTTTTCCATTCCTCCTTGCTGCTGCTGTCAGAGCTGGAGTGGTTGGAGCTGATGCTGCAGGATTAGGGACTGGCTCGCCCCTGCTGCCCTGCCCCAAAGGGTCCCCAAAAAGCTGTGCTGGGTGACAGCTACACAACTACTGGGGACAGCAAAGCTGAGAGCAAAGACCAGCTCAGTCCAGTGTGCTGGGGTTTGGCAGATCTAGTGCTCTCTCTCCTGCTGCTTTTTCCAATCTCCCTTTTCCAAACAGCACAAATCTTGCCCCTTTTGGGGCTGCTTTGGGCTTCTGGCACCCCAGAGCATTGGGGAGAAATCCAAGTCCCTTATGAGGGATTTGCTTCAACACAGAAGGTTTTAACTGCGCTTAAACAGTGTCTGATCTCCCCCAAGAGAACAAGACCCATGAATTCACCCTCCACCCTGGCTCCATACAGGCACCCAACACCTTGGTTTGATTTCTGAGGAGGGTTTTCTTTCTTGCTTCTTCTCTTCCTGGACACCTTCCCCCCACATCCCCAGGACATTTTCTGTCTCCCAGAGAGCTGCACAAATTTGAAGCCTCTTTTTACCACCCCAGTACATCTGAAAAATCAGCTGGAAGTGGCGTGGCAGAAAAGGCAGCATTGGTGACGCCCTTTGGAAGGGTGAGGAACCAAAGTGCTGTATGGATTTTGGCTTTCCAGCCCTCTCAGCGACCTGCCATGTCAGGCTCTGCCCACGTAAGCATGGGCTCAAAGGGAACAGAAGTTGTCTAAAAATCTGGTGCCCCTGGAATTTGTCCAAGGTCATGGGGGAAGTCAGAGATAGAGCCAGGAATGGGAACTGGCTTCCTGTCCCACGTGTCCAGCCTTCCTCTCTAACCCTTAGCACATGCCTGCCTCACATCATTCTGGCTGGACTTTCCTGCACACAGGTCTTGGGATGTTCATGCCAACTCTGATGTTTCTTGGAAGAGAGCACAGACCCTGTGCAGGCAGGGTTGGTTCATCCTGCTTTTCCTTCTTGGGAAGGGCTTCTTTAGGGTCCTTAACGAGAGAGCATTGAGGAAAATCTGTATTTAGGTAGTAGATAGTGATTTGGCATTTTTAAGGCTTTTAGTGCCTGAGGAGATCACAGCAGCACTGCAGTGGTGCCAAGGTGGTCCGGGGCTGTGTGTCCCCAGGAGCTCTGTGTGTGTGGATGCTGAGGGGGATGGAGGGAAGCAGAGAGGGGAGAGATGTTTGTGATGGGTCACAGCTCCTTTACACAAGTCTGCCCACACCACATTTCCTGGAGTCTCATTGTTTACAAGTGCAGCAGGTTCAGCATTTGGCAGCTCCCACATCTTCGTCTGAGATTGTGCTGGCAAAGACTAAAAGGCTGCAGTGATGGGTCAGAGAGTTCCAGGAGCACCGGCAGCCAGCCTTGTCATCTAGTTATCTGGGTGCAAATCCAATGGGGAGCCTATGATATCTCCCTGGGTCCGCCTGCTTCATTTGCATTGATGAGGTGCGGAGGGACATCCCAAAGTTTGTCTGGCAAGTCCACAAATCGGGCAGCTTTTCTAATTAACTGTTCCTCCGCTGTGATTGCTCTGTTCTCCCCCCCAATTCCTCCCTCTCTTGCTGGCAGCAGCCAATGCCATGAACCACAGAGACAAACTGCACAGTGCTGCCGGCTCGACCTGCAGCAGGGATTGCTGGAAATATCTGGTGCCTTTGCCCTTTTGCAGGGAGCACCGAGGGACGAGGATTTTGCAGCTCTGTGGTGCAGAGCAGGGTGTGTGGGGCTTTGCTCCAGCGGCATTTTCTTTGTGCAGGTTGTTTGTGCCATGTGTGTCCTTGGGAGCAGCCAGAGCATGGCAGGTACCTTTGCACAGAGCTTTGGCATCTCCCAAACAGCCCCTGAGCAGCTCTGTGAGGTTGGGTTGTCAACTTCTCCTTCTCTCCCCCAGCCTCCTGGGGAAGCCCCACTGATGGCTGCAGGGGACAGATGCAGATACTCTGCATCACTGAAAACCCTGTACAGCCCAAGAGCTTGGGTTTGGAGCTGTTTCACCCTCTCTGAGCTCCTCCTCTTACCGAGGGAAGCTGCTAACAGCAGCTGGAGCTGTTTCCTGGTGTGCACAGGGTCCTCTGTCATTGCAGTGTGGGGCCAGGAACTTCTTCCTTTCCTTCCTTCTTCCAGGGGCTATGACACCTGAGTAACTAGATGAGGTCTAGAGGAATTTAAACGTTACTGGTTTTATTTCCAGATGTTAAGCTGGGAGATTAAGGACTTTTTTTTTGTCTGGGGTGTGGGGGGAGTGGAGTGGGGATGGGGATAGAGGAAGTTAGTACTTTAGGAGCTTTCAAACTTTAAAACCACCTTGTGGCACCCATGTTAATGCATCTTCTTGCATTAATAGTGTCCTTACACAATTCCAAACACCCTAAGAATTGGTCTCTAAACTGCTGGCTGATGTCCTTGTGGGTGACAACAAAGACTCAAGGGATGATGGCTGCCACGGGGCACTTCCCTCCTTGAGCCAGCTGAGCTGTTCCCCTGCTCTCAGACCAGTCCCTTGGGCACACCAGCTCTCCCTGCCCTGGGTCCTGGAAGGGGCTGGGTATAGGCAGGTCTGTATGGGGGCTCCGGGTGACTCTGGATGCTCATGGTGCTGTAAATCAGACTCTTCCCTGCTGCCTGATATCCTGAGCTTCCCAGGCTGCAAGTGGCTCCTCTGCTTATCCCCAAACCCACCCACTTTTTCCTCATCCCACTCCCTTGCCTCCTTGCTCCGGAGCTGTCTCGGGCTCTCGGTGCGGCCGATGCTTCGGTGCTGCCAGGAGTTTGATCTCCAAATGCTTCCCAGCCCCCTATCGCATGTGGGCACCGGGAGGAGCTGAGAAAGTGGGGAAGAGATGAACAGCAGGAGGAGAATTCTTAAGGGAGGGGATGGGGGAAGGATGAGAAAAGCAAGGAGGGGGGAGAAAAAGTGAGAACAGGGAGGAGGAGGAGGGATGAAGGATGCTGCCTTGTCCTTGGATTTATATTGGTTGAGTTGCACTGGATTAGCTAAAACTGGTGCAGAGCTGCCTTCCCCTCCCTTTTCCTCCAGGCACACACTCCTGTTCAGAGCTGAATGCCTTAATTCACTTCAGCTTCAACCTGCTCCTAATTGACTTAAACCACATGGAAAGAAACTCTGCTTCCCCAGCAAGTGGCTGCAAAATTGCACCTTCAGTGAAGTCAGTGTGATTCTGCATTTAAAGAAACCCGGAGTCTGGCATGGATGTGTGCAGGGATATTGGTGCCAGGGGGCTGTGCTGAGCCATCCAGAGCCCCACTGGGCTGCTCCTCTCCAGAGGGGTTTTGGTCTTGCTGTGAGCAAGTTGGGATTTGGGGGTGATGGGGGGCTTTGAGTCATGGGGATTTGGCTGTTAGAAGAATTGCTGTTTCTTCTTATTCCTCTCTCCTCTATCCCTCTTCTCCTGCTGCAGATGTCTGCTATAAAAAAAGAGAAGAAGGGGGGAAAAAACCCCACCCTCCCCAAATGTCATGGTAATGCTCACTGGAGGGCTGTTTCTGCTGCACATCTGATATGTATGACAGGGTCAGATTAACCGAGCCTCTGATTTCCAACCACAGCTATTCTGAAGGCACCAAAACCAATGCAAAACACCCCAAAGGGACTCCTCTGTGCTGAAGAGGAGCTGGCCAGGCGGGATGAGCTCATGGTGCTCTGGGGATGTGCCAGCCCAGTGCTCGGCGGGACCAAATGCTAGGCAAGAAAGAGGAGAGCGTGCTTTGGAGATGAATCTGGTCCTCTCAAACCCAGGCTTTCAGGGAGGCAGAGATTTTCCTTTGTATTTAAGGTTGGGGATTTCAAAGACAGAAGGGGAGCAGTGATGGTAACTACAAGAAGGTATCTGATGTCAGGGGATGTTCTGAAAACCCCTCTTCCTTGTCAAGGGCTCCCGTCACACCTGAACACGCTGTCTGAATGGAGGGCAGGAAAGCCTTTTTATTCCTTCCTCCTATTCCCTCCTCTTCCGACCTCTCTGCATCCTCTGTCACCAGTTTTGGCTTTGCTACATTTCTCTCCCTCTGTTTAATTCTAAACCCGAGGAACTACCCAAGGTTCTGGCTCAGCTGTTTTTTTAATGAGACATTTAGCCATTTTGAGCCCTAGAAAACAGGGATGGAAGTGACCTCTGGAGACTGACATATCCTGGTGGCAGGAGTTATATCCAGACAGTGTTTAAGTTTTCCCCGGCAGTGAGAATCCACCACCCTGCACAGGGCTTCTTCCCGGGTTTCCCTGGGTGATGTCTGTGTCCCAGGGCAGCACTGTTTCTATGCGATGGCTGCCAAAAACCTCAACACCTGCTCCTTGCAATAGGAGCTGTTTGGAGTCGCCGGGGCTGGAGGTGCTGAAGGGGAAAATGTTTCCCAGGGCAGGACAGGGAAAGTGAGAGGTGTGGGGTACCCCCTTGGCACAGGGCTCTGCTCCCGAAGCCGATGCTGTGCCTTACTGGGTGGGTACCACCGACCCTTCCTGGGGCTGGGGGGGTCTGCGCAGGGGGGTCCTGCCTGTACAAGGGGCACCTTATGAGCACCCCTTGAAGGTCTCTGGTGGCCACTGGCTGAGAGTCTCCCTAGGATGGGGCTCGAGCAGGAAATCAAGATGAGAAGAAGGGGTGGAAAAAAAAAAACCCAAAAATCCCCACGGAGCGGGAAGCAGAGTCGGGAGCCGAGCCGCTCAGCTGATGGGGTTGCCATGGCGACGTGGCGGTGAGGAAAAGGAAAAGGCAGAAAATAGCCCGATGCTGGGCTGAGACCTGCGGGAGCCTGGCCCGGCAGCCCCCTCCATCTCCGGCCCTGTTTCTGTCCTCCTTCCTTTCTCTTTCTGCTTTCCTCCCCTCATACTGTTTGATTTTGTCCAGCCAGAAACGCCCCTCTCTGAGGAGCCTTCGAGGGGGTGACTGGAGGGTTCTTTCTCTGCAGTGCTGGAGTGGGGGGCTGAAGGGAAAGCGTGAAGGATCCTCTTCTGTAGGGCTGGATGTGGTCAGGTCTATTCCCTTCAGGGCAGAAGGTTTGGAGGCAGCTAAGTCACACACAGAGGACCAAAATGGGTCCAGGGTTAGGGCCATGTTGTTGGTGGAGGATCTGGGATGGAACCTGGAGAGCCCAGGCACTAGCACAGGTTTGGTGGAAATACACTTGTACCCATGCAAGCCAAGTTTTGTTTCCCAGATCATGTGTGGGTCAGGTTGGGTCGTCTGTTGTCTTCTGACAGGTGATGCCCAGTTTTAAGGATGGACAGAGGTTTTGTTTCATGTGCTGGATTGTTTTCCTCTCTGGGAAAGTGGTGCCTCATAACCACAGAGAATCATTTCCCCTCTGTGAGTCAGACTGGGGCCTCTTGCATGGTGTATATTGGGTCTAACCATTGAACCCAAGCTCACTGAAAAGGAACAGAAACCCAGACAGGTTATGAGAAAAGAAAGTGTCGTGCCAAGCCCTGGGGGATTTGCCCCACAAAATGGAGACACCCACCCAGTCTCTTTGCTTTATCACAAATACTTACTTTAAAGTTAAGGTTGCAGAGGCTGGTGGCCATGAGGAGATCTTGCTTTTCAGTAAAAAATGTAAAGGTAGTGTTTTCACCTCCTGGGGCCACAGCAAAAAGCAATAAAGGTAAATGTGACCTCATAAAGCATCAAAAAGCAGAAGATACACCACAACCACCCAACTGAGCACTCTTTGGACACAAACTCTTATAGACCCTCTTCATAATTTTGTTTGGGGCTTGGCAATGACAGATGAATGCCTGAAGCTGGCAGTGCAACAGATGAGGAACTCATCCTGCTTCTTCTTCCTCCTTCTCCCTCCACCTCTCTCTTTTCGTGCCTCTGCAGCAGATGCAGCACTGTGCCTGGGTGTGAGCACTGTGAATGGAGCTGTGAGTGCAGATGCACTCTGTGCACCACCAGCGTGTTTGTGTTGCTATGCCTGAGCTCAGTGTGCCTTTCCCTTTCTCCTTCCCCTTGCTGGGGTTCTGCTCCAGCAGAAACCTTCCTGGAGCTCCCACCTTCTTCCCGCATGGAAAGAATCTATTGCAGTTTCTCCCACTTCTCCCTGCCTTTGTGCCTGTACCACATTACTCTGTGGTCTCTAATAACTTGTGCTGATGCTTGAGATGCAGATGGCCCAGCTAATGGGGCTCGAGCAGTAAATCTCCATTACTGGGGCTAGTTTTGCCATCCCTTGCTGTGGCCCTGACCCTCACCTTGCCCAGGCTCTTGTCCCTGGGAGGCCAGAGCAGAACAGGAATTCCTCCTGATGTCAGTGATGTTCCTGGCACAAAGGTAAAGTGTTGGGCCCTCCTGGCCTCATCAGCTGTTGTTTTGGAGGCTGGCTCCTCTTGCAAGGTTTGTTCCTCCCTTCCCTATAATTCCCAGGGGCGTTTTGCAGACACCACAGCTCTTCCTCCCAAAGGCGGTGTGTGAACAGATCTGGAGATCTCACACCTCTGTGTGAACCACCCCCTATAAACTGTCCCTGCACTCCCTTTTCCCTAAGGACAGGGGCAGGAAGCATGCATGGAGAGGTTTCCAGGTATTGGGGTTTTTAGTGGGAACACATCACACTGAGGAAGCAGAAAGCTGCCTGGAACTGAAAAATGGCCTTGGAACTGTGGCAAATGATGCAGGACCAACCCTTTCTGTTGACTTCCCCACCACAGCCTGGATGTATTTTGAACATGTGCATTTCTCTGTGCAGTCTAAATATTAAGCATAGCTTGACTAAGAGTTCACTTAAACCAGGGGTGGACAAATATCTGAAGGTCATAAACACACAGCTGAGTAATTATTTAGAGTGGTCTAAGGGATATAACTATGGGTAATGGGATGAATGGAGGAAAGGAAAATGCAGTGCAGTTGTCAGAAAATTCTCCTCAGGTCCCTGCTTAGTGCTGCAGAGGGAAACATGTAGGTCCTTGATAAACCTGGAGGGCTGATTTATGAATTGATACATGAAATGATGGCAAAATCCCCAAGGAGAAGTGGTGAATGGCCTATCTCCTGAGACTCTGCAAACTCATCTTTGCAAATCTGGTAGATGAGGGGCTGCGGAGCACCAGGGCAGGAGAGGAGCTGTTTCACTGACAGATATTGTTAGCTGATGACCAAATGACTAGAAAATGCCCACAAATAAGTTAAGGCTGAAAGTGAGGAACTGGTTTCTGGTGAAGGAGGGGATGAGACTCTGGGCCAGCTCTGCTGGAGCATGTGAAAAAGCTGGTGGGTCTGGAGATGGAGGAGCTCATGTGTGGGGCAGAGCTGGTTTTGTGACCCAGCTGCTCACAGGTGACGAATGTGGCAGCCTCCAGACAGTCCTAAATTCCTGTGTAATGCACTCTGTGAGGCCAGGTCCATCCTCATGTCTCCACTGTTATGCTGCCAATAATAATCAGAGCTCAGGGAGAGCAGCAGTCTTCCTTGGCAAACATCTAGACATTCCCCAGTGCATCTGGAGAGCTTCTTCTAACTTCAGTGGATGATGCATCTTGTAACATTAAGGGCTTATGTCTGTATCTTGTGAAAACATACCTCAAAAAATTGCTGGAATTGGTTTGAGGGATGTGCTGAGTTACCTTTGTAATGTTTCTACCTCAGCATCAGTTGTCTTGGAGATGGCTGCATCCTGTACCAGGGTGAGATGGGTACCAAGGACCAAAAGGGGCTCTTCTCATCTAATCTCCCTTTTCTCAAAAAGTAACTACATGAAAAATTAAAACACAGTGCTGTTTTTAGAAAGCCCTTTGCACAGCTGAGTGTGGTGTTTCCAGAGGATCCTCCCTCTTCTGGCATGTCCCACTCCTAACACAGGATGGGAGTGTGCTCTCCTGGGACTTTCTCCTCTCCATATGGATGGTTGAAAGATATCTTGAAAGGACCTGGGGAAATCAAGGGCTGTGAGTGTGAGGAGCAAGGCCAGGGGCTGACATGGTCCTTTTCTGGTGTTGTGCTCCACATTTTGTCCCTCAAGTAAGTGTGAGGGAGAATGGAGGATGGGGCTGCTTGTGTTCCCATAACCCTGCCCCCCGGGAGGACAAACAGCCTGGGACAGACTGTGAGGAGTGGGGGACTTTGGGGTCTGCTTTGTGAGGGTTTTGGTGTGCACTGAGCATCCACAGTGTTGCCTTCCTGGGGCTGTCAGTTCCTGACTCCTAATGCTGGCAGGAGCTGGGCTCTGAGCACAGCCATGCTCCGTCTTCCTCCATCCTGGCATGGCATTAACCATCTCCTCCTGCACTGGTTTGTGCCACTTTACTGCTTCCTGCTCCCCAGCAATATTTTACATCTTGCCCAGTAACGCTTGGTTTCCTTAATAGCGTCTCATGTGGGATTTTATCAAAGGCTTTAGGACAATCCCAATAAATTATATCTACTGATTTCCCTTTATCCATTGTTTTGTTGATTCCATCAGAAATCCTCTCCCAGAGAGGACGTGCAGGTTTTGCCTTTAGAAGCCAGCCGGGCTTGTTCCATTTCTATCTTAGCCATTTCACATTTCAATTAATTTTGAAACATTGAATTATTGTTCTCAGTAGCCCTTGGAAAGAACAATCTGAGGAACAACGTTGGCTTGTGCTGCACCTTGGATCTGCACATAGCAGTCATAGTTCCTGGTCAAGAGGGGATGCTTTTGGTGGGATGTTTGCAGAAGTGGTGCTCGTGTTGAGACACCATCTCCACTTCCAGGAGCTGGGATTTTCCCAGCAGCAAAGGGATACATCTGAAATAATCTGCACTCCAAAAAAAGCCCAGCTCACCTCAGAGCACAAATGCAGGAGGCTGCTTGTCCCCTGCGATGTCAGCTGAGCACTAACTCGCTCCGGCTTTGTCCTTGAAACCCAAAGAGTGGGAGTTTGCCGCCAGGCTGGCTGCGGCTGTAAGGAGCAGGGAGGAGGTGGCGAAACCGGCCCGCAAAGGGTTAATAATTTCCATTGCAATTGTGTCATCTCTTTGGGGACCTCTCGCTCATTTCGCGAGCGGGCGCTGAAAGCCGAGGCACGGGGGCTCGTTCTTATTCAGCTGCACGCAGCTTCAGAAGCACCGGACGGCAGCGCAGCTGGGCTCGGCCACCTCGGCCTTGCAGATGGATGGAGAGAAAGGATTTGTGTGCCTGCGTGTGCTTTGCTTGCGTGCGCGCGCGCGCGTGTGTGTGTGTGTCTGAAACCTAATTGTCTGCTGTCTAATCCGTCAGCCGGGGGGACAGCTTGCACAAGCCCCTTCCAGGCAGGCTGATAAATGCAGCGCTGCCAGGCCCCTGTGCGAGGCAGTTTGGTTTAATTGGGATTGCTACGTGCACGGACTTGGCGTGCGTGGAAGGGATGCTGCACGCAGGGAAGTGCATGGCCAGGCTCCCAAGGGATGGCCCCTGTGTCCAGCCGGGCTCCCGGTGGGATCCTGGGAAACGGTGTTTAGTGAAGAGATGTGAGTACAACTCAGTGCTGGATGGGTGAGGTTAAGGGAGGCTCCATGTCCTGTTAAACCAGTGACAGTAACAGTGGCACTGTGTGGTCCCGCTCTCATGGACTTTGTATCTCGGGGCAGTTCAAGTACCCCCGAGGCTCGGCTGTAAATCCACCTGGCTGATGGGATCTGGAGATCACCCAGAGTGTGACACTGAACCTATGGACATCAGTGTGCTGGCTTGGAGATGTCGCCTGCCATCTTCAGCGCAGCACAAGGAGCTGTGCAGAGCTGTCCCCTGCTCCAGCTGTCCCCTGCCTGTCCCCACAATGACCAGCACCTATGAATCTCTTGAGCACCTCCCAGCCCTGAGCAGGTGGCAGCTCAGGGACTCCCCAAGCTGAAGTGGCATTTTATCTTTAATACCCCTCAATGGATTTCCCATGAATTTGTCTAGTTGATTTTTGTAAACACGTAAGTTTTAATCATCCCCAGAGAGCTGTGGCAAGGACTTCACTGCTTAACCATGCACCGTGTGGGGAACTGTCTCCTCTTGTTTCTTTTGAACCTGCTGCCTCTTAATGTTATTGGATATCTCCTAATTCTTTTATTGGGAGATGCAGCGAGCAATCAATCTTGGTTCACCCTCTTGAGGCCACAAGTGTGCCTCTCTGGCTGCTGCTTTTCCAGGTTGAGATCTTCCTCCTTTGGACTAATTTTTTTTTTATCATCTTGCTCCAGATCTTTTTCCAACTCTGCTGTTGATGTCAGGATCCCGCATGTGGCGACATTCTCATCCGTTGTGTAATTAAAGGTGATGTCATGATTACAGCAGATGGTATTTGCATCAGCTTTGGTTGCTTAGTGCATGTTGATGTCAGGGGATCCTTGCATCCTGCCCAGTCATGAGAACTTCTCAGAGGCTGCTGATACAAAGCCTGAGGGTATTATAATAATATTTAGCCTCTGAGTTCCCTGTCTGAAAGAGGCAGGCCCAGGTATTATTTATCAGGAATCACTCACTGTGCTTTGCAAGATATTCCTGACTTAAAGGAGTGACATGTCCATGTTGTTTCATCCCCCAGATGCAGTCACCTCCAGACTGATACCCACCAACTCTTCCATCATAAATGTACACCAAGTTTCATGACAGGTGATTTGAAGGTATCATGCTTGCAGGTGAGGGATTAAAGGATGCCAGACTGGCCAATCGTGTAGGCACCTCCCTCACGGCTGAAAAAACCAGTGTCGTGCTGCTTTATCCCAGACCCCAGTGGGTTCCCAGACTTGCTGCAGGGTTTGGAAGCCAACAGGCAGGAGCAGGGTGCCCAAGTCCAGGGTTGCCCTGGCCCAGGTGCCACACCTGACCCTGTCCTGGGTCATGGTGTGGCACCTCCACCCCGTTCATCCTGTGCTCCCCTGCCCGTGGCTGCCCCTGGCCTGACATGCGACCAGTTTCCAAGAGACCCCCACCCAGTACCCTGCCCTCCTGCTGCTCTCTGCTTCCCCATCCCTCCATCTCCCTCTCCCTTCATCTCCCTTCGCCCTCTCTTTGCTTCTCTTTCTCTCCACACCTGCTCCTCTCCTTCCCTCCCCTTTTCTCCTTCCTCCTCCTCCCCTCGCTTCTCTCTATCCTCTTATCTCATCCCCTTGTTTTTCTCCTCTCTGCCTGTCCAGCTGATTTACATGCACACTGCGTTGAAGCAGCTCAGCTGGATCTAATGCCTCCTGCCGTGAGGAGCAGAGCCGTCTCCGGACTCAGTGCGGAGCTTCCCTGGGCAAGGGCTGGGAGGTTCTGTGTGCACCCCACCACCTTGGCCCACGCTTTGGCCCCTTTCTGTATCACCTTTTGCTCCTCATCCCCTCTTTCCTTTCTACATCCTTTAGCTGATGCCGCTGCCCTCGCTGGTGTCTTCTCCATTTCTCCTGCCAGGTCCCCAGCCTGTGTGCCCACTCCATCTCTCTCCTGGGTGGGTCCATGATGATGTACCAAAGCCCTGCAGCCATCCTGGGGAATGGTTTGCTGTGACTGGTGCCATTCCTGTGGCCTTGGCACCAGTGATGACCTGAAAACCTGATGCTGAATATTCCCAGGTGGAGTCTGTGGGTCTCCCCTTCCTTCACCCGAGTTCTGATGTGGGAGCCTGGGGCATCTCTCCTGTGCCCTCATGGCCCTTGCTGCTCATGGAGCTGGGATCGATGTGCCTGCTGTTCCCTGGCTCTAATCACTCCCGTTTCCATTCTGCTGATTTGCATTTCCGTGAGAGGAAGATGCCCTGATTAATATCCCCTCAGAAGAGCTTTATTGCGATGGCTCCTGCCTCTCTAATTGGAAAGTGGTCTTAACCTTTCGTGCAAGTGGCTGGGACACTCCCTGACTGCCAGAAACTCCATGAAGGGTCTCGCTTGTCCTGAATTCCAGGGGAGTGGGAGGTTTGGAGGATCCGGCTCTGCCTCCAAAGTGGCGTAGGGACCCCTCAGCCCAAGGAGTACTCTCCTGGGCATCATACCTCTGATACCAGGGATGGGACCATGCACAGCACAGTGGGTTGTCTAAACA
Organism: Falcunculus frontatus; assembly: GCA_013398115.1. Taxonomy (NCBI): domain Eukaryota; kingdom Metazoa; phylum Chordata; class Aves; order Passeriformes; genus Falcunculus; species Falcunculus frontatus. The sequence goes on from VZRV01008784.1 coordinate 329,589, forward strand.
AGAGTCAAGGAAAGGGATGTAGCAGGTGGATGTGCTGGGATGATCCAAAACCAGTGAGCACCCAGCCAGCCCTGTGCAAGCAGCTTGATGCTCCCCAGGTCGCACCCAGGTGCCAGTGAAGGGCCCATGGAGGAGAATGCTCATGTGGTGTCAATAGAGCTGTTTCCATTTACCTTCCTGTGGCTGGGAGGCAGGATCTGACCTGGCAGCTGGGATTCTACAGCTCTTGCTCCCCAGGGAGTCCCAGGCCCACCACTAACCCGCACTGGCAGCTTGAAAGCCTGCCTTGCACTTAGCTGCTTTCTGATCTTCAAAGGCTCTGAATGCCCAAGGAAATCAGACCTCGTGCCTTTTCTTCCCATGCAGTCCCCAGATCCAGACTCTCATGCAATTTTTTATCCCTGACACGTGCCACTCCCTCCCTGGCTGTGCATGGAGAGGGAGCATCACTGCCGCTCTTTCTTGGATACCAGAGCCGGCCGCCCTGGCCATGGTGCGAAGCTGCTGCTCCTCGCATGCTCCCCATCCCATGAAGCTCAAGGCAGGGCCAGGGAAATGTGCTGGCATCACCACTGCCAGCTTCATCCTGGCTTCCTGGTGATGTGCCCTCTGGCTGAGGCTGGCAGCCGCCTGCTCCAGGCAGGTCCTGGGGTCTCCTGCCAGCGGGTTTGGCTGCTCCAGCCAGGGTTGGCCATCCCCACAGTGCCAGCTACAGAGCCTGTTTTGTCTGTGCCCATGGCTATTTTATTAAGACCCTGACTTGCCTCCCTGGTGCTTTTACCTCCCCTTCCCCAGTCCCTCTCCTTCTGAGGTTACAGAAAAGATTTTGGGTTTATTTTTAATTATTTTTTAATTTTGGTATTTAAGCTGGTTTAGCGGCTGCAGCAGTGAGTGTTCCTGATAAACAGCCCGGGAGATCCAGAGAATAATCTCTCTGCTTGGTGACGGCACAGGCGCCTATCGCAGCTGCTGGCAGCACGCTAAAAAGCCGTCCTCATCTGCTGCCTGCTCTATCAGCCCAGGGAGGGAGAAATTGCCTCCATCCTTAATCACAGAATTTGAAATCCCAGCTAGTCTGTACCTTTTATTCCTCAGGTTCACAGTGTTTTTCAGTGTGGGCAGGGGGAGAAATACGCATCTCTTAGATGGAAGCAGGAGTTGGGGAAGGGACTGGGAAGAGGTGGGTGAGCAGCAGCTCTTTTTGCTTTGCCAGGTATCTCCTGGACTTGCCACCCCATGATGCTTTCCTGGAAGCTGTCTCTTCAGGGAGGTGGGTTAAGGCTGTATTTTTAATAGAGTCACAGAACACAGTACTCATGGGCTGTTGTGTACTCTGAAGGTTTCTGTAACGCCACTGTGGTTGGAGAGAGTGTGTGCACTGACAGCCACATGTTCTGGAGCCCCACTGCCAGGGCAGCTCACTGAGAGGTGTCAGGGAAATATGGTAAAAAGAGCAGATGAAAGGATAGAAAAACACAAGGAAGAGCTGAGATGCGTTGTTATTTCCTCACCAATGAGAAAGATGCTCAAGCTTGTCCCTGTGTCACAGACCAGGTCAAGTAAAGCAACTGCGTTTGTGGCACAGGAAGGGCCCAGGTTTATGGACATTGCCCAGGCTGGTGCAGGATGCAAGGTCCTCAGCCACACAGGTAATGAGCCCCGCCTAGAGAATGCGTGATGCTAAAGCCATAATATCTGCCAGGGGGTGGTTCTGGGGTACAGGAACACACCTCAATATCCCACAGCGAGTGCAGAGCAGTGAGGGGATGGAAGGTGCCTCTGCTCCATGCTCAATGCCACTAAATGACAGTGTGGCACCCGTGGGCTGTCACTGCTGACAGTTGCTCAACCCAACAGTGGGAACACAAGCGCCCGCCATGCCAGAGACTGGTGTCGGAGTCGCTGGAGATTGCCTTTAATGAGACAGATAAAGCAAAATGAAAAGCAAATTAAGATGCAGGGCTGTGGGAGCTGTCTTGAATGCAGCACTGTGACTTTCCTGGGGGGAAGCTGGGGTTGCAGATGATGGTGGACGCACTGCAGAGGCAATTGTAGGAGATGGCCATCTTGGATGGACTCAAACCAAAGAGCCCTTGAATCCTTCCCAGTGCCTTTTGCAGGTATCCTACTTCTCCAGAACCCACTGTGAGATATGACCTTTGGTCTCAATGTGCAGGAATAATGGTGTCTCAGCTCCCCTGTCCTTCCCCCATCTCCAGTGGCTGGAGTGTGTTTGGGAAGCCCTACAGTTGCAGGAGACAACTTTTCAACCACGTCCCAGAGATGCTGATGGAGGTTGCTGGCTCCCTGCAGCAGGGTGCTGTGGTCCAGGGCTATCTGGGATGTTGGCAGTCCATCCTAAACTTTCCATTGAGTTCATAGCATCTGGGCTATTTCTGTAAAAATCCTGTGCTGGGTCAGGAGGCAGGAAAGGGGCTTTTGCTGCAGCCGGGTCTGTTCTTAAGCAGAGAGTGTTTAACACAAAAATCCCTCCTGTTTCTCAGCAAAAAAACACTCAGGCGTTGACTATCAACGTGAGCAGCATTGCTCAGGCAAATGGTGTTTACACCCTGAAGCCTTCAGACTTTCTAGATTTTACCTGCTTCTCTGCAGAAACCCCTTGAGAAAATGTTACCGAACAAGGCAATACTTGGGTGGATAAATTGCCTGGAACAAACGAGCTGGAATTTGTACGATCCCATTCTTCATGTAAGAAAGATGTCACTCCTTAAGCAGTCCCTGGGGAAAGTGCCCACCCTGGGGAGTGTCACCCTGGGCTGCCTGTGTTGGCCATCCCCTGATTTGGACTGAGCTGCCTGGGTTTCCATGCACTGCAGTGCTTTTTGCCATCCCTTCCCAGGAATCATGAGTGGAATCACAAACAGGAGCAAAGCAAGTTCTCATTTCCCTCTAGCCCCCTCCCCACCCCAGCTGCTGAAGTGGGATGTCAAGAGGCAGGTTTGGTGCTGCATTTTGCTGGTTCTGTGGGAGCTGATCCCACGGCCAAAGGCGTTTGGGGACACGTCCCCTCCGGTCGTCATTGCTTGTCCCTCTCATGGTGCAGCTATTTCTGCCTCAACTTCCCAGGAAGCTGCCTCCAACGCTCCCCAGTCTAAAACCACACTGGTTTAGAGAGCCAATTTCATCCCTGCTTCCATGTCTCATTTGCATATATTTGCATAGCACACAGGTTTATGGGAGGGGAGGAGGCGCTGGAGAGGCACATCCTTTATTCCTCTTTTTTTCTTTTTTCTTCTCCCCTTTCAGCAGAATTGTATTTATTTATTTAAACCCGGTGCTGCTGCTCCGAGGGGCTCACTCCCAGCTGGTTCCCACGGGTGGCTCAGTGGTGGGGGCCTAATGCAAGCTGGGAGTAAACTTACTGAATTTTCACTCACTATAGGTGATTGTGTGGGCCTGGCCCTTGCCCTTCTTCCTACAGCATCTTCTCTGGCGGGCTATGGTGCTGCCTGGCCTGGGAAGGGGGTAAAGATTTCCTCACTCCAGCTCCTAGCTTATGATGGCCTTGTGGAAGGGAAAAAACACCTCTGTTTCCACCAGAGTTTGCTGGATTTTCCCTCCCCTGTGTGTCCCTCTCTAGGTTTTGGTGCTTCCTGACACTCCTGAAGGGCTGTTCCATCTGGCATCCAGTAGAATTTGACACTTCTCCTGGGACATGGCAAATCCTTTCCCTTGGGGTGAGTTTCATGAACCCCATAAATTGCCTTTCTGATCCTGAAAAAGGTACTTCATTTCCTCCTGCTGTAGCCCCCCCCTCACCTTAGGATGCTGGGAATGTAGGCAGCTGGGTTAGTACATGCTCAGGGGGATGTGGTGACCCCAAAATAGCTCCATCCCTGTGAGCAACCAACAACTGGGCAAATGAGCTGGTGCACCTTGGTGTTTTGGTTCTCATTTGCTGGTGGACCCAGAGGGATTTGGGAACTGTGGGGTCATCCTGATCAGTCACAACACTGCTGGGGTACAGCTAATATTGCTTATCATTAAAAAAATTAAACAGGTGGACCCAACCAACTCCTCTGCCTGTTCCTCTGTCCTCCTTGGCCTTGGGCACATCCCTCTGCATCTCTGCCACACTGTCCTTTGCTCTAAGATGGGTGAGATCAAAGAACTCCTTTCCAGCCTATTGAGGGAGAAGGGCAGATCAGCAGGACAATATCGTGTTGGGGTCTTGGTCTGCCCCCAGCGGGGTTGTGCAGACACTGGGCTCCCTTCAGCTGGATTTCTTCCTCCCCCAGAGCACGAGGAGAAGGAGAGACCAGGCTATGTGCATGGAAGGGGACAACAGCACAGGGCAGGTGAGAGTGGCCATTGGCACACAGGGTGAGGGGAACTAAGTTCCTGGAGCAGTGAGGTGCAGGGCACTGGGATGTTGTGAACCAGCCCTGGGCACGTGGAGCCCTCTGGAACATCTTGCACTTGGCTGGGGTTTAATTTTTTATGCGAAATCCTGTTTGCAGCGAGCGCGGTGTTGCGGTTTCTGGTATTGCAGAGTGCGGAGGCGAACTGCTGAGCTGCCGGCTGTGCTGAGAGCCAGCTCTAGCTGGGCAAGGGGGAGAGCTGGCTGGCTGTGACTAGCATGGCCCAGCACGGCTCGGCTCTGCCATCCCCGTGCACCACAGAGACACCTGGGCAGGGCGGTGTGGCCAGTGGGGGCTTGGCTGTCACCAGCCACAGCTGGGGTATGCAAGATCTGGGCTGGCAGCGCAGCAGTGCTTGGCAGAGCTCCATGCTGGAGAACATCTCCTTTAAGACCTGGACTCAGGAAAATCTAGAGCATCCCCTGGAGTGAGGGCCACGAAGGCCCCAGCCTGGACAGGCAGAGGGCTCAGGACACAGCCTGCTCTTGGCTTCAGTGCCCTCTCACTCCTGAAGCTTTCCAAGCTGCCCAGCTCAGAGGATGTTTGTCTTCAGCTTGACCGTTCCTCCGCCTCCCCCGCTTGTCTACTCTGCTTCCTCATTCTCAGTGCTGGGTTGAGCAAGAGCAGAGTGGAGCCTCCTCAGGATCAGGGTGAGGCCGGGGGGGCCTCCAGTTCCAAGTTCCTTTTTTGTTGTTGTTGGGTTTTTTTTCCCCTCTATTTTTTTTCCCTCCTTCTTTGCTCTGCACACAAAGCTGGGCTATGATGAAACTCCAGTTCTGCCTTGCTCACAGCATTCATGCACGGCACATGCTGGAAATAATTGTCCTTGGTGGAGCTCTGCAAACTGCAGAGCAATTTAACTGAAAAGAGGTGGAAAGGAGTTTTATTTCTACACATGGTGTTTGAGGCTTAGTGCAGCCACAGGTTCACCTACAAGGGGGATTGGAGGCAGGTGTGGGCTCAGGCTGGATCTGCAAGCCCTGCGACTGTGGCCATGTAGTGCCAAGCCTGAGTTAACATCTCTTGCCATTCAGCAGCACTTTGTACGCTGAGCTTGACATGGCTTTGGTCTTCTCAGCCTCAAGCTGTGGCTGCCTGCAATGCCCCACATAGTGCAAGCACTGCAATGGGCTCAATATCAACCCTTCTGCTGGTTTCTCCAAGTTTGGGATCAGATGCTACAGTGGGGATTTCCGTAGGTGCCAAGTCATGCTGATAAGGGAAATACGTTGGGTGCTCTCTGCGTGTAGAGTGTTTCTCACAACCCGGCCTCTCCTTTACGTGCCTTAAGCCGCAGGTGATTTTGCGAGTCTTGCTTTACATTTTTAGGTGTTCAAACTAGCTGGGGAACACCTGCTTGGAATGTCTTGTCCATTGCATTATTTTGATGGGCAGAGGGAAGCGTAAGCTGAAAGAGGAGGATTGGCTCCAGGACCTTTTGGAGGTGTTTGGAGCAAGGATTTTGTCTGATCTGCTTTAAGGAAAGGGCCCATCTTTAGTGCAGAAAGACAGGGCAAGGATGTAGAAGCCCCAGCCACCATAAAACCTCTTTGAATGAGATTTTGTCTTGCCCAATGAGAGCTCCCTGTCCTGAGCCTTCAGCACGTGCCAGCAGGAGTTGTGTGTGGAGAGTGTGTGCTCAGCACCATTCAGGATATAACTCATTCTTTGGTTTGCTCATTAGTCATACCACGTCCTCCTTCTCCAGTTCACATAACAGAGCTGCAGTTTGTCAGGATGTGTTGTGGAATTTCTGTCCACAAAACTAATTTTTCTTCAAACTTCCCTTTCTTTCCAAATGGCCAACCCATTTTCCTGTGACACTGCTCTTGGTCACTGTTGTTGTTCATCTCAGCTGGCTTAGCACTTTGCAGTTGGTCAAGGTCAGATGTGGCTGTTTTCTGATCCCACTGGTATAAAGACCAAATCCTTTTGCTGTGAAAACTCAGGGCACAACCATCAACCCCTTGGTGAGGAAGACCTTGCCACTGCTTTTTTGGTTTCACCAGCTTCTGTTCTCTAAGTACCAGCTGGTGTGAGGAACAATGCACAACCTCTAAACTGTTTTCTCCTACCGACTCAGGAAGATGTGACCTCACATGTGCTTCTCAGAGCTCTGCAGAAAGAGGCTTTTGCATTATTTACTCTGTTTTGGAGCTGGAGCCAGACCTGACTCTGGGCTTGTTCAGCTCAAGGCAATAGAGGTAGGAGTGAAGCCCTCCCAGTAACACCATCAGAGCCACTGGAGCTGGGCTCAGGTTTCTTCCCTGGCTGGTTCTCCTGGCTCAGCAGAGTCCGGCCCTGTTCCCTCCTGGTGTGACGCTGACATGGGAGTTTTTAGCTCAGCTCAGCCCTGGTGTAGCTTCCCCAACCACCACCCACCAGCCAGGCTTTGTGCTTGGGGTGCTCCATCCCAGCTGACCTGGGGCCAACCAGCCTTTTGCAGACACTCGGTGGTGAGGCAGAGCCAAATTCTTGACTTCTGGCCCTTAAGCAGCGGCCAGGGTCGGTGTGGGGTGGGGAGGAGGAGGAGGAGGAAGAGGAGAAGGGCTGCAGTGTCAGCCCCGGTTGGAGTCCCCCCCCCCCCGCCCCCAGGGAAGAGATCCCAGTGAGGTTCTTTGCCTGCTGGCAGACGACTTTGCCCCCATCCATCCACCCTTTCTCAAGCACAGAACCGGGAGTGGGGGATCCATTCAACACCTGCTTGCCTTCCCCCCTCCTGCCGCCCTCATCTCCCCAGTTCCCCCCCAAAAATCTTGCATCATCTAAGAAACCCCACATTCTGTCTGGCTGCTTTTTCTCGCTAACCTCCGCTCGCTTTGCCTCTCCTCCCCTCCCTCCCTCCTCTCCATCTCCCTCCCTCCCTCTCTCTGGGGGGAAAAAAGGTCATTGCGCAAATGATTAGTCAGAGCTCAGTTGCTGTAGCAACCGGCTGCTGGAACTGGGACAGGCGTGCAGCGAGGACAACGGAGAGGTCGAGCATCAGCCGGGCTGGGGGAGCCCAGCCTTTGTATGTGCGCCCAGGAGCCGGGAGCCGGCCGCTGTGGAGCCCCCAGCTCCACGCCACGCGTGGGGCCCTTCCAGCGCCAGCCCCGACCGCTCGCTCGGCTGCGGCGCATTCAGATGCCGGCATCTCGATGCCACCGTGGAGTCGCTGCGGCCTTGGTGTTTCTCCAGTGTCTCTTGGTGTGGTGGCACCGTCCCTCACCGGGAGGGAAGGTCCTGCTCTCGGCAGAGCGGCCACGGAGAGGGGCAAGTCGTGGGTTCCTCCCAGGGAACGCATGCCGCTTGGGTTCAGGGCTGCTTGCCCTCTTGCAACATCCCACGCATGAAATATGAAGCCAAGTTCCTCCTGATCCTTCACGATGAACCAGGCGTTAACTGTGTCCTGCCCAATTCCAGTTCCAGAATGCTGCAGTCCCTCTGCCTTTGGTCCCCAAGCACCTTCAGACAAAGGCTTTTCCAAATCATCCTTCTTTCCTCCCTGCCCTAAACTTGAGGACAGCAGCCTGGCATGCAGCATCCATGGGCTGCTTGGCCTCGGAGTACGAGCAAGGGCTCTTCTGGGAACGCTCGGGCCACGTGCACGCTGGTTTTCATCACTGTGGTCATGATCTCCCAGTGGTGTTTTGCCAAGGCTGCTGGGGACCCTGCAGTGCTGGCTCAGCCTGTCCCAGCCAAGCCCCAGCCTGGATGGTGGGGCAGAGGAGGGTTGGTGGCAGAGCCAGTGGCAGCACAGGCACAGACCCCTCCAGCTGTCTCGTGGGATCCTGTGCTGCGCTGCAGAACTGGGGAGGATGGAGGGGGGACCCCATCTCAGTCCTCACCCTGGGCACTGCTGCACCTCAGCTCTCCCCTGCAGCCCCCAAAGTGCTGCCACATGGGCCCTTCAGGGGACCTCCGTGAGTGAATCGGGACCTGTTCCCATCACCAGCTCCCTGCTGTGGAAAAAATATCGGTTATAAATTGTGTGGGGTGAGAGAGCCTTGCCACTGGACTGTCTCCATCCCTGCTGTTCCCCTTGCACACCAGTCCTTCAGGGGCTGAAGACCAGTTTATTTTCCAGTGTGCACTGCCTGGGTCTTTGAGTAAGCTGCTCCTCGCTCTCGGTGTGTTGAGCAGCGGTTTGGGGTCTTGCTTCCATCTGGGATGTGTGTGGAGTGTGAATGGGCTTCAGGGTGCAGGGGGCTTTGAGACCCCCACAGGAAAATGCTGGGGAGGAGTGATGCAGTGGGCCAGCTGAAGTTGGTGCAAGTGCTGCTGGGGAGGGGATGTAAAACCTCTGCTTTAGACTCTGGGCAGGATTTTGGGAATGTCTTTGGTCTCTTGCTCAAGGTTGAGCTCTGTGCATCCATCTAGAAAGCTGTGGGCTGGCGTCCTCAAGCCTAGGAAATTATTTTAGTCTGACTTTGTGGGAAACAGCAGGAAAGGGCTATTTATGCAGAAAATGGCTTCCAATAAACACGCTTCCTTTGGGAGTGGAGAGAAATTGCTGAGATGTGCTGGAAGTCTTTTCACTTTCCTGGGACTGTCCTTAAAGCCAAGAGCGACCCAGCCACGCGGCACGGCCACGCCGGCGCTCGGCGACACTCAGTGCCCTGTTTCAAACCCCTGTCCCCAGCTCTCCATCACCCTGCGGGTGGAGAGAGGCTTTCGAGGGCACCTCTTGCTCTGCCTTGCCCACTGATGCTCCTCTTGGTCCTATGAATGGTCCTCCAAACCTCTTGAGCTTTCCCTTGGATCCCAGCATTTCCTTCTTTCCTCCATTTTTTTGGAGCTGTGTGATTGCAGAGCACTGGCAGGGGGGTTGCTGGTTTAAGGGCTTCTTACCTCATGGTTGCAGAGACAAGCTTAGCAGAGTGACGTCAGAGTGGCCTACGGGCTTGAAAGCCAGCAGGGAAATAAAAGCAAAGCAACTGGTCCTCTTTCTTCTTCCTTTCTTCTTCTTCTTTTTTTTTTTTTCCTCGCAAATCTCATTCTTTTAAAGGCTCTTCCCTGATTTTTCCAGTGTCTGGAAATCTTCAGGAACTCTAAATGCTTGGGGTTTGCCATGCTGTTTTGCTATTTTTCAGTCTTTTTTTGCCTTTAGAGGTGGTGAGTAAATCCTGCAGATTCAGCCCAGCTCACTAATATTTCAGATTATTGAAAATAACAGAAGAAAGGAAGAGTGAATGAATCTGAAGCCTCCAGGAGAGGGCCAAAAATCTCTATGACTCGAATACTATTTCTGAGCTTGAAAACACAACATAGTGCCTGTTTCTTGCTGCCTCTTGCAATGGGCCAGGAGATCACAACCATCCAGAACTTGGTTTGGGTTACAGGGCTGCCAGGTTCACATTTTCTTCTACAGATTTTGTCTCTCAAATCCCTGCTCTCTCCTTAAGGACCCCCAATGTCCAGGCTAGAGATGGTTGTGCTGCTGTTTGAAGGCATCAACCCTATCCTGAGCATCCGTGAGCTGGAAGAAGAGTGGAGAAAGCACTGAGGGTTTTTCCCTTTATGGATGATATCCAATTAAGGCTTCAAGTAATGAGCTCTGTCTATGATGATTTGGAGCACATCTATGACTGTATGAGAGCTTCCTGCATGGAAAGGACATAAGAGGGGAGAGCTTGGGAACATTCTAGTGACAGAGGTGATGCAATCCAAGGGGATGGGGAAGCTTTAAAGCCATTTGGCAAAGCAAGCACTTGCGATTTCACCCGTAGTCCTGTGGCACCACTCTTCATTGGGAACCACCTGCAGAGCAGGATGTGATCCCTGGCTGCCGAGAATCCCTGAAGTGGGGTGGGATGTGACCAGGACTGGCTGAGCCTCTCCTGGCAGGAGCAGCTGGGAAGGGGAGCACAGGGGAGAAGGCATGCAGCTCTTCCCTCAGCTCTCTTGTCTCAGTAAGTGTGTGCTCCTCCAAAGAAATGTACTTGTGAGCATTTGTCAGTGATTGCCATCGAAGGAGGCAAAAATCTATAACCTGGGGTCAGGCCTTTCTTCCAGGCTCTCATGTCATGAGATTCCCTCCACCTCCTCCCTCAAACTGCAGGGAGCAGCCCCTCTGCGCTGTGTCTCATCTTGCTGACACGGCTTGGCTGTAGCCCGTGTCCGGGAGGTCGCCGGCAGACGTCGGCTGTCGCTGGAAAATAGCCGGAGTGGTGTCCTGGGGATGCCACGGGTCCAGGCAGCTCGAAGTGACCCCATCACTGCAGCTGCCCTGATGGGTGAGTGCCACGTGCTGCCAGCGCTGCCAGCCCAGGCTCTGCCGCAGCGGGGTGGGCGATGCTCCTCGCTGGGGTCTGTCAAGGGAAATCCACCACGGAGTTAATGTGTGCTCTGCTTCCAGCCCTCCTTTGTTAAGGGGTTTGGCCCGGTGCCATGCGGGGAGCGAGGCAGGCAGTGCTGGGGGCCAGCGGGGACAGCTTTTGTTCAACATTGTGGCTCCTCCATGGAAAGGACGGTTGGCCAAAATGGGGCGCGTGCGAGCGCGGCAGTCGCTCCGCCTGGGGAGGAGCCCAGCTGCTCTCTCTTCGGCATTGAATTCCCTCGGGCTTTGTGGGAGCACGAGGAAGCTGTTCACTCCCAAACCCCGCTGGGGATTTCACTCATGCTGTGGCAGAGTGCTGCTCCCCGTGTCAGCTGAGTGGGTGCTTGGGTGTCCCATCTGTAATGCCCGGGAGAGATCCCTTGATTCAGTGGCATTGGGGAAGTGGGTGGCCGTGACATGAAACAGCTCCTCTGCCCATCCTGGGTCAGGGCCAGGTCCTGCTCAGCTTTGGTTAAGCCCAGCACAGCTAGCAGACCGCCGGTTTTGGCCATCTCCATCTGCTGGAAACACTCCCTGTTTTGCCCAGCCTTTGTTTCCTCCCAGCTCCTCGTTATTTTTCATGGCGTTTTCCCTTCTGACTCTTGTGCTGCTCGAGGCTGTTGGTGCAAGCTCAGCATTTGGGCTCATGCTTGTTCCGCTGAACATGGATCAGTGCAAGCTGGGTTATTTCTTGTGCTCCCCAGCACAAATGGTCCCAAAGAGTGAGGCTCAGCCCCACCTCGGCTCTTTAACAGCAGCGGGGAGCAGCACGTCCACGTGAACCCAAGCCCCAAAACGCCCCACAGGGAATGACGCAGCGAAGGTGAAATTTCAAAGGGGGACGGGAAGTACATGGCAAGAGCAGGGGAAACAGAGGAGAGAATAGCCGGAGCTGACCTCAGCAGGGAGGGGAGCCCGGCCGCACGCATGGAAGGGAAATGGGAAAAGGATACAGCTGGGACCGGCCGTGATACCCGTGGGCTCTGCCCCGGCAGTGTCCCGCTTCCCGCTTTTCCCCCAGGATGGGCTGGGGCAATGGGCCAGGTCAGGGCTAGCTCCCAGCACACCAGGGCTCCTGGAGGCATCCATCGGGGATTGCCTCAAATGCACCCATTGGGGCAGCTCAGGAGCTCGGCCACCGGCAACCAGGGATGCTCTTGGGCATTCTCATCCCCATGTGCCAGGAGCTGGCAGCCAGGAAACAGCCCTGATCTGGTGTCCGTCAGCTCTGGCTTGCTGCGGACCCGCCCCGGCTCCCCGGGTGCGCTCAGAGGCGGCGCGGGGCAGATCTCGTCCTTCCAACCTTCCCCGGCACGTAGCGGGAGCCGGCGGTGTCACCGCAATCAGGGCCGCCTGTCGAGAAGCGGCACAAGCCGTCCCAGGGTAGCTGCTATCCCTTCCAGCGCTCTCAGTTTTGCCCAGGGACGGATGACTTTTTTTTTTTTTTAACATGTGGAGTTTTATTTTTAGCTGGAAAAAACCCCCAGCCTTTAAAAAACAAACACACACAAAGTTTTCATGAAAAATACTCAGCATAATGGGATTTTTTTCTTCTTCACGAAACTGCCTGTGACATTTCGAAATGAAGGGTTCCTCCTGTCCTTCTGCTCTTCCCCTCTCCATCTTCAGTGAAATTTCTCCTTTCCCTAAGCTCCTGTTTTTCTCCTCAGGATATGCTCTTTCAGGAGGAGGCACAGCAACTATAAAGACTGTTTTTTCTGGATTTTTTTCCCCAAAATATTAGAAAATTTATTAAAACATCCCTTTTGAACCTGTTACAATGGAATGAAATTAATTTTGCTTTTTTCCCCCCTTCTTCCAACTAGTTCTCATCTATCCTTAGTCGTTAGTGTGGGAGAACTGGGATAATAAATGGCGGAAAGCCGATCCTACTCTTTCTTTACTCAAGGGAAAGATTTTTCTATCCCAGCTGAACTCTTCCTTTGGGGCTGGAGGGCACCCAAAAGCCAACATCTGGAGGTTCATGCTCCTGACCTTCTTTTCCCTCCAGTAGAGGGATGTTCAGAAGGCTCTGGGGGTCCGTGGGGCTGTGGGAGGGCTGGGATTGTCCCAGGGGTTGACCCAGGGATGGTCAGGGTGGATGTGAGGACTTGGGAGCTGGACAGCAGAAACCTCAGGTCCTGGGTTCTGTTCTGGGCTTTCCAGCAGCGTTTCCCAGGTGACCTTGTGGAAGTCACATCGTCACTCTTCACATTCATTTCCCTACCTCGAGAAGAGGACAGCACTTTCTTTGCACCTGTGGGCTTAGGCAGGCAGCTGATACCTTTTGATCACTGAGTTGCACAGGGATTTGATCAGCCCCCATTGGCTTAGTTGAAGCAGAGGACAGTAGTTTTCCTTCCAGGCTGGAAGTATATTGGCTGCTTTTCAAGAGTAGCTACTGGTTTCTCAGAGCTGAAGGCACTGGAGGTGGGAATGCTTCTATCCTTAGATAGAACACAGTTCTCTGCACCCTCTTGGCACCCAGGAACATCCAAACCAGCACCCGCATTGCCGAACTTTATCTTCCCTGGTGATCTGAGGGTCTCGCCTGACCCAGCCCAGGAGGCTTCACATGGCTTGGGTGGGATGTGGGAATGTGGGGCAGAACTCTTGGACCTTAGAAGAAAACACTTGAGACCAAAACAGGCTGAGGTCGCACCTTCCACTGCAAAAGTCTGGGCTCAGCAGGCCTAATTCAGCCACCCAAATGAAAGTCATGTCACAGAGATGCTGTCAGAGTGGATGGTGCTCCTCTGCCTTGAATACACAGTCCATCACTTGGAAGGGGACCTGACGAGGAGGTCTCAGGATTGGACTAGTGCTTGTGTGCATGGGAGCCTCTTTTCCCAAACCCAGGGGGAAGTATCAGGCTCATAGGCAGCGGCTGCTGCAGCTCATGTGGGAGCCTTGGAACCCCGGGAGCAGGGAAGGGGAGCAAAGCAAACACACTTTGTCCAGGCTATTTATTTTGTGCTGGGGTAAGGGGTTTTTTTCATTTCAGACATGCGATGAGTGTGTTACTCAGCCATGACTCGAGAACTTGTGAGCAATAAAGTCATCCTGAAGTCTGCCAAAAAAAAATCTTCTTAGCACACCCACCTCATCACACGTTCCCACTGTAGCTACTTTGGTGCGATCTGCTGCAGAAAGACGGCTACCTCGCGGGGAGGCTGCAGTAGCCATCTGCGAGCTTGCGGCAGTGGCCCATGGATGAACCCGTGCCCATCGGCACAGTGCCATGGGTGTCACCTGCCTGGTGACTGGGACCCTTTGCAAGCATCGTCACAAAGATGGTGGGCTGGAGTTTGCTCCAAAATCCAAGAGAAAACAGAGCTGGAAGGGGCTGTGTAGGCTGGTGTAATTTTCCTTCTGCAGCGAGGGCTGGGTTTTGGGTTTGGAATGTTGGTTTTGACCTTTTGGGGTCAAGACTGACCTGAGACCTCCATGAGGAGGAGAGCCCTGGACACATTTCTCTTACTGCCCTGAGCCAAACCAGCTCCAGCAGGGTTGGCTGCATGTGAGGATGACTTGAGGCTCCAGAGCCCTGCACCAGCCACTGCTGTGGTCTGGGAGTGGTGATGAGCAGAGTGGTGCATCCTTCAGACGGCAGGAGAGGAGGCATGCACTGGCAAATGAGGAGAATGCTGTTGGAGGTGCCTGAGAAAATGCATACTGATGCTAAAATTTGCATTTTTGGGAGCTGACTGGTCCCTTGGATAATGAGTCAGGGCCCAGGGTCCCCCTGTGTGAACCCTCACCCTCAGGCTGGCCACTCTGCCTGTGGGGTAGTGCAGCCCTCCACTCAGGCACCAGTGGCCCTGGAACTGGGATGCTCCTGGAGCTGGATATCACGGCTTGCTGTGAGAGGAAGCCCTGCTCTCCTGAAGGCAGAATGGGTCAGGGATAGGAACGACCCCATGTCAGTGGGGTGGGATGCAAAGGATGGTCTTGGAGACATCCCAGCACCAGTGGGGAGGTGGGACCACGCAGAACCCCCTCACCTGAACTACCAGGGTAAAAACTGCCTCTTCCATGGCCTCCTCTCCCCACCCCTTCCCTGCACCGAGGCTCTAAATAATTGATAACACTGATAAATAATAGATCTTGTATTTGCTCCTTCGCTGTCTCTGGCAGGGCGTGTGCGCTCACAGCCTGGTGCTGCTGCATTAGGGTTACGGGGATGGGGAGCGCGGCTGTTGGGCCGGGGTAGGGAGCTCTGCAGCGGGGAGAGCATTCCGGGGAGATAAAGGGCTGGTTTGATGTGTGTTCATGTGGCAGGGCTGTTTTGCCTTGCATGCCTTTCTCTTTTGCTTTATTTTTTTCCTGGAGTGAAGCCTGGCGCCAGCAGTCTGGAACCAGCCTGACAAGCTTTTGAGTTATGGAAAGGGGGAGGAAGGGGGGAGGAGAGAGAAAGAGGGAGCGAGAGAGGCAGGGAGGAGGAGGGCGAAGGCAGAGGGAGGCAGCTGGGATGTGGATTATTAGGGGAGAACAAGAATACACACAAGAGGCTAGTGGGGTGAGGGCTGGGGGCTACCGGGGCTTGTGGGGAGGGGACGGAGCTGGCTTCGAGTAAACCTTTCAAAGGGGAATGATTTTTTTTTTTTTTTCATGGAGGGGAGAGGGGGAATTGAGTCATTTTGGGCATGAAACGCAAACCTCGCCGCGTCAAGGAACAAGGAAGTTTTTTAAAGCGCCAATTAAAGGGCTTGGAGAGGTCCGGGGCTTTTAAACAGCCTTGGGAAGGGGGGGGGAGGGTCCTGGCCGGCGTTCAGGCTGCCGTCCCATCAGGACATTCCTTTCTGCTGAACGCTGCTGCTCCCGGCCCTCTTCTCCTCCTTTTCCAAGCTGCCGTCGAATCCTTTCCAACTCCCGCGTCCGAAGCCGGGGAACTTTGCTCCGTTTCATCTCTCGCCGCCTGCCTCCCCCCGGCCCCGGCCTGTGCTCGGCGCTTTGATCACTGAGCTGCCTGCACAGAGAGCCCCGAACCCCCGCACTCAGCACCCCCGGGATGCAGGCGCCAGCAGCCCCTCCAGGGGCTGGCATGGCCAAAAATTCCCCCCTGCCTTGATGGAGACCCCCGTCTGCCATCACATCCCTGCTCAGAGAAGGCAGCTGTTTCAGCGAATTGGTAGCTGCAATGCCGGGGGGAGGAGGGCTCGGTGCCCAACAACAGGGACCTGGCCTCGCAAAATGGGAGAGAGTGAACTTGCCCCACAGGGGCTGCGAGGGGGTGGGTTGGGCAGCGTGTTTGGAAAGGTCCCGTCGGAGTGCCCACACCTGGGAAAGCCACGTGGTGCCCATGAGGGCTCCTCCTGTGCTACTTCGGGGGGTTCACGGCACTGGCAGCAGTGTAGCCAGAGTCTGAAGCAAATTCACTGGAGCAGGCGCAGGGCGGGCAGAGACTGGAGCAGCTCCATGGCATGTTTTCCACTCTGAGACCCCCTCATCACCTCCCGCGGATGTCCGGCAGCAAGAAGCACAGGAGAGGACACAGTCTTGCTGGTTCAGCCCACCTTTTGGAGCGGGGAGAGAGCCGTAGCACACCAGGGAGTGCCGTGCCTGTGCTCCGGGGAAAATGCAGAGCGCTGGCCAGGGGACGGGGATTTGGAGCCGCTTTGCAGGGGCTTTGTTCGGTTTGGTTTCAGCGCAGCCTATTTAACTCTAACAACTGGTGAAGGCTGGGGAGAAAGGAGCTCTTTGTTATAGGCTGAACAGCCCCAGGTCTTTAACTCAGCTTGTGGGAAGAGCTCTGAGAAGTTGAGATAGCCCAGGGACAGTCTGATTTTGGGATGGGCAGATTTTATATCACTCACACCTCTAAAGTGAAGAATGAGAGAGGATTTGAATACCCAGCTCCCAAAAAAAGCCCAGCACAAGCCCTGCGAAGCACCACCACCATCTGCCAAGTCTTTGTCTTTGCAGAGGAGGTGGAAGGGGGAACACCCAGTTTTCTGAAATCTCCATTACAGGTTGCCTCCGAGCTGCAGCTCTTCATAAAAAATACTTCTTTCTCTGGGTTTCCAGGAAGCAAAATGTTGCCCTCCGCTGTTTGCAGCGTAGCTGGAACAGAGAACTTGCTGCATCCGAGCCCGTCCGGCACTTTACTCCAGTGTCACATCCGTGGCAGTGGTCAGGGGATTTGAAGAGGGACAACTCCCACCCAGCCCACAGATGCTGCAAAAACCTGCAAAAGGTCCCATCATCCTCCATGAGCCACCAGGAGCGACGACCTCCCACTCTCAGGGTGAGCTGCTCCTGCCCTGGCACCTCGGCACAGGACAGAGACGTGGGGGTTGGCCTTGGGTTCAGCTGGATTGTCTTCAGACTGAGGTGGGTCCAACCAAGACCAACTCCTCACACGTCATGTTTCCCAAGAAAACAATGCAAAGCAGCTCAGTTGTACATCCTTGGTCCAAATTCCTCATTTTTCCTTCCTCTTTTTCCTTTTCTTCAAGCTCCTTCTGGTAGCTTTAGAACTAAGCTGGCAAAATTGTCCTCCAGCTCCTCCTTCATGGAGATGCGACACAGATGGATTCATGCCTGCTGTCTTTTACAGACCTTCAACATCTGAGTGTTGGGAGTCTTAAACCAGTAATTGGAGGGAGTGACTGCTTTTTTTTTGTAGATGTGGAAACTGAGGCATAGGCTACTTATCCAGGTGAAAAGAAGTCAGATTTTTAGGGCCAGGGGACACAATTTCACTCAGAAACCTTTGCTGCATCAGCTTCCCTGGCATCTCTTGAGATGTTTCCATGAGGGAGGAGACCCTTTCTCCCTTCTTCTTGCCCAGAAAGGATCAGAAGTCAGGGACAGAGCTGATAACATGGCACTGTGGCCTGTCCCCAGCCCACGACCTCCCTGCTTGCACCAGGGGCAGCAGGCAGAAATAAAACACAATTCGGGGCTGGTGGAGCTGGGGAAGAGCAAGATGAGTCTTGGTGGGGAGACCATCCTCACCTTTCATATTCTAATGCCTTGCCTTTTCCTGATTTGTGAGTTCTTGGGAGTCCTGCTGGGAATTCGCTCGAACGGAGGCACACGCTGCCGTCCCTCGGTAAATTACACAGAGATATAATGAAGGAGGAGAAATCAGTTACTCTGTGACTGTGGCTCCCCAGGGGACCTTAATTCAAATATTTGTGGAGCTGAGCAAGTGGGGCGTTGGGGAGCCGCCGAGTTGGAGTGTCTCTCGACAGGTTGCTTGCAGGTGGTTGGTGATGGGGAGGCAGCAATCTGGGATACAGGATGCATTCCCAAAGAGGCTTCAGGTTCTTGACAGTGCTTTGGGTGTCCTTAGGGTTAAGATTAGGGTTCGATGGAAGAGGAAGATACTGAAGGAAGGTGGGACTATGGTCTGACTGCAGCTGCCTGAAAAAGGGAGGTGAGCTCCAGCCTGCAACTGGTGGCTGTTGGGATGGGGCAGCCCCCTGTGTCCCTTTGTCAATGGCTTTCAACAGTGTGGGGTGATGGGGGCACCTGCCTATCACCTGTGGCTGGGCTCTGCATCATCTCATGGGGAGGGACTGGGACAGTGACCTGAGAGGGGATAAGGAGGAGCAGGGTTTTCAAAGCCAGGACAGTTCTCTGCTGCCCACGTGGCCTCTGTTTTCAGTACTGGAGGTAGAAAGGGTTAAACGCTGCATGACAGCAAGGAGAGGGCAAACCCCACATTGCTCAATTTAGGAATGAGAAATCGATTTACCTCCTGCTCCATTCCCTCTGTGTGCCCTCAACTCAGGCTTTCTGCCCTCTCTCCTCCCAGGGCATGTCAGCGCCTCAGACCTGAGAAAACAAGTGGGATCCAATTTGCCCAGCCAGCAACCTGCACCAGCAACTGGGGCACAGCTGGGGGGGCACCCCCTTGCTGGATGCATGCAAGACCCCTTAGGTCCCACTTCACCTTGATGGCCAAGGACCATGGCTCCATCAAGGACACAGTGGCCCCGTGGCTGTGCCATGGTCCTCTCACCTGCTTCAGCAGTGGGTGATTTTGCGTGAGCATGGAGAGCTGGGGTGCAGGGTGAACTGGGGTGCAGGGTGAACTGGGGTGCAGGGTGCTCAGTCCTCAAGGAGGGGTGGGGGCTGAGGGCAGCTGTGTTCACCCGGTGCCATTCTGCACGGCCCCATTCATCTCTTGCAGGTCCTACAGCATCACCCCAGCATCCAGAAGTGATGCTGCTACCAGGAGTTGTGAGTGTGAGTGAGCACACTCAGACACACTCCCCCCATGCCCGCTCCTTGCACACCCGCTCACACGTGTGCCAGCTCTCCCTCGTGTGCCGGCATCGTGCCCCCAGTGGGGGCAGTTTTGCCTCCAGCTGCCGGGGCTGCCGTGCGTGGCAGGGGCAATCCCACACCCAGCCGCATTCCCAGCCCTGCCACCAGCCAGCACAGGCGGCCTCCCCACGCCGCGGCCCCTTGCACACTCAGTGCCTTCGGGGCTGCGCACACACGCGTCCGCGTGCGGATCTGCAGCACGCCAACTGTTGGGAAGGGGAAGGGAAAAAAAAACCCCACCGACTCAGCCGAGAGAGGTGGGGGGGGGAAAGAGAGAGAAAGAGAGAGAGAATGACAGACTGCAATCCCCCTTGAGTGCCTAGCCTCATGAATATTAATAAGGTGGTAATTAAAATGCAGGGACACAGCAGGACGGATGCAGGCACTGCCTTCGGAGCGCTGGGAACGGGGGGAGTGCGTCTTTCCAGGCAGGTTTTGATTCCGTTCTCTGATGAAAAGAAGAAAACGGAGCCTTCAACTTTAATCAGTTTAGAGTTTTTTTGACACGACATATCTTTAATTGCTGATATTTCTGCTCTTCTCAAACCCGGCTCCACCGACTCCAGTCTAAGCGGAGATAACGAACCACGCTGAAGTGCCGTGGATTCGTGCTGTATTTATGCCTCGACTTGTTTGCTACTTTCCTGGGGTTTCACCTCTCTGCCTGGGGTTGGAATGCACAGCCCTGCTGCCGCTTGCCTCTGCAGCCAGATGTGAGGGTGGAAATGTAGCCCAGCACCACTGTCTAACACTCCCCTCCCAACCTGCCCCACTGCATCCTTAGGGAAAACTGCTTTTTTTTTTTTTTGGATAGTAAATCCCTCTTCTTGGGGCCATAGCTGTGTGGTGAGCTTGGAGTTGGACATGATACCACCTGGTCTGGGTGATGGGGTTGGAGGTTGGGGCATGGGTGGTGGCAAGGAGAAGGATGGCTAGGGTTGGGTTGGGTTGGGTTGAGTTAAATTGGGTTGGGCTGGAAATCAGGTCTCCTGAGAAGAGACTCTGTTCCCCTCTCCAGAGGAGGCTTAAAGGGACTCAAGGCTGAGTGAGAGTCCTGTGAAGGATGCACAGGGCAGGCTCTGAGGTCTATGAGGAAGGAGAGCCAAAGTGTTCATCTTTCTTGGAGAAGGCAGTTACTGCAGTGGGTCTGGTACGTTGAGGGAGAACCATGTTGCTGGAAAATGGAATGGAAAGTCTTGCTTGGTGCCCAAATGGAATGTCTTGGGTGTGGGAATTGGACCATGCCAACCCAGAACAAGGATTTAGTAGGCAATTTCTGGTAAAACAGAAAAGAAAAGAAACCACAAAATACCCCATCCCAGTGCAAGTAATTGTTTTAGGTAAAGCCAGAATGTTTGGTTTAGCCTGAAAGGTTTTTGTTTTGTTCTGTTTTGTTTGGAGTTTGCCTGATTTATTTAGATCTCTTCTTTTACATTGAGATAATTTTTTGAATTGAAAAAAAAAATAGGCTTTTTTTTAAAATTAAGAAGTCAAGAAGATTCTTTTAGAAAATGCCCAAATACAAGAGATCATCAGGTGACTGATGGGAGAAGGTGATTTGACATCTTCAAAGCCATCTCCTCTGCCCAGCACTGGTATTTCTTTTTTTCATTCCAAACAATTTTTCAATTTCACCCTGAGTTTCAGGATGATTCAGCCTTTTTGAATCTTCCAGTTGTTTGTGAATTTACTATTCCCTCAAAACCAAACAGAGAAAATCCCCCTCAGCTCCTAGAAAGATGACAGTGACCCAAGAGAGTAGAGCACAGTGCAAGTCCCCTCACAGCCTCCCAGCTGGTGCCTCCCTGCCAGGGTCGGAGCTGGCCATGGAAAGACAGTGGGGACACTCCTGGATCATGGATGGAGGATAAAGGTTTTGCTCCACCTTGGAGACAATGCGCTACCCAGAGAGTGACTCTGTGTTTTAGGGAGTTGCTGTAATGTGTTGGTTTGCTCCTGCATCCTCCTGAGTCCAGAGGTGTGTCCCATGAGGATGTCCTGGCCTCTAGGCTTAACTGCACTCCTGCACTGCCAGTTCTCCATCCCAAGCTTTGGAATTTTCTCTCCTCTGGGAACATGTCCTTCTGCCCTACTTGTGGGAGAGATGGAAAAGGAGAGCTGCAGCATCTGGGACCCCTTGAGATTTTGTTGCCCAGTGTTGGAGCTGTTTTTTGCAATAGGGTCTTTTCCATGGTGTCTTTCTGTAAGAATGTGGGATGTCCTTATCCGCCAAGGGGTTGGGTGTCCTGGGCTCTGCCCCATGGCAGGCTGATACCTCCCTGTTGTCCTGCCCCATAGCAAGGAAGCAGCTGAAGCAGAAGGTTTGGGCTTTACTGGATGCAACAGCTGGATCTATCCCCTTTTTGCTGTTTTTCCTCATCTGAAGCAAATAATTTCCCACGTGAAGGGAAGGCTGGTGAGCCTGGACACAGGCAGGGGTTGGGAATTGAGCTGAACTCCTTGGCTGGAAGGGCAGGTAATTTTGCAGGAATGCCAGCTAAGTTGGCTTTCCTTAGCCATGCTGGAGACCCCATCAGGGATCATGGCACACATAGGAGACAGGCAGGTGAGGGAGATGGGAGCTGCAGGGAAGACAGCACCCATGGAAGGGGCCACCTTGGGATCAGCCAGCCTCAGCTTGAGGGGCTGGTGGATAAACAAAGCTTTGGGTGTTTAGTAGGGGAAAAATATTTTTCCTGTACTGTTTTTTTACTTCTCTGCTTCTCCTCCTTCATCCTCCCCTTTCTCCTTTCCTGCAGCACTCTAACAGCTGGTTTGAGGCAGGACAAGGGGAAAGTCTAGCCAGTGTCTGAGCTCCCCTTCGCCCCGAACCTCCCACTGCTGCCATCCAGTCTGTGCTGAAAAAACCTTGGGAAATATCAGGTGTGCCCTGCAGATGGGGTGAGGGGGCTGGGGCACTGTGGTGACAGGGACAGCCCCGGGTAGAACGGACAGCCCTGGACAACAGCCTCGGGCAGGCTGGGAGTGCAAAAGCCTGTGGTGGATGGAGGGAGAAGATATCACTGTGTTGTTAACAGAGGATTTAGGTGGCGAAACACAAATGGGACCTGGTGACTTGTGTAGGGAACAGAGGTTGGGCTTTGGCTCAGCTGTGAGGCGCATGAGAGGGAGGGTACAGGATGGGCCCCAGGTACCGATTCCTGGTGACACCCCTCCGGCAGTCCCAGTCACCCCCGAGTCACATCCTGCTGCCTGCAATTTCTCAATCCCTTTCACTCCTGCCAGCGTTTCCTGGCTGCTGAGGTTGCTGCAGGGCTTGTGGGGCAGGCAGGGCTGGAGGGAGCTCTCAAGGCACCAGGGAATTTGGAATGGGAGTGGTTTTGCTCACCTGGGGATGGTCAGAGCCTTGGCCCTGCTCTGGCTCCTGGCTGTGTCTTGCCATCACTTCTTTCATGCCCCGACTGTCGGCTCTGTGGGGCCACAGGGGCTCTGGTCGTGCATCTCCTGGTGCAGAGTGAGGGCTTGCAGGTCCCCCCCGGACCCAACCTGCTGCCTCCAGCTCCAACTGGCAGCTAAGTTAGGAGTGAACTGGATGCTTATTCCCCTCCTGTCTCCTGCCCTGAGCCCTGCACCGAGCTATGGCTCTGCAGGGACGTTTGGGAGAGCAGAGCCGGGGCTGCGGATCATGCTCCTGCACAGCTGTCGGTGCAGGTGCTCCACAGTCCCAGGCTGAGCCACAATTGGGTCCTGCAGAGAAAACAAACACTGAGCTCCATCCTACCCTATTTTACAGCAGAACTGCCATTTAAAGGAGGGTTTGGAGAGAAGACATCATCTTTCAGATCCCTTTTGCAGTGCTGGACCTCGCTCTACAGAGCATCCCAGCAGCTAAAGGGTGATCCTCTGGCAGCAGCTTCCCTGCGCTCGCCGGGTCCCTGCCTTGTGCCCAGTGCCCTCTCCTCCTCCCCAGCCCCATCTCTGGAGGGGCTGTACTCCCAGCTCTCCCGGCAGCAGGCTCCGGGAAGGGCAGTGTCCTCCTCCGGGACGGTTTGTGCCCTGGCACCGGAGCAGCCGGGCTGAGCCAGCCAGCGCGGGGGGTGAGCGGCGGCCGAGCCGAGCCGGTGCCTCTTGGCTCTGCTCAGCGCTGGGGTGCTGAGCTTAGGATTTCTGGCCTTGGAGTCCTTCTGCATTGGCCAGGAGATTTCAAGGGGAGTTTTTGGCCGAGCAGGGAGATGCTGCAATACACCAGCAAGCTGGAGCCTCGGAGAGGCGGGGGGGGGGGGGGGGGTCAGTTCTTAGCTCTGGTACAGACTCTCTGGGATAACCTTGGTCAAGGCTTTGTGCTTTGCTTGTCCTGCTGTAAAGCAGCGCCGTATCTCCCACTCTTGTGCTGGGAAATCTGCTTGTGCTCAGAGCCTGGCCGGCAAGGGGGGAGAGTGGAGGGGGTCTGCACAAACAGGGGTGTTTTAGCACCCGGATTTAGTGTCAGAGGAGCTTTCTCCCTGCGTGGTTTTTACTCAGGTGTGACCCTACCTTTGCTCCTGCTTCCTACCCCCTGTGCTGAAGGAGAAGCTGAGTCGGGACTGGCAGCTCCTGCCAGAGCTGCACTGCAGCAGGGCTAGCCATGGATCCCTGAACCCGGGGTTCACTCCCTGCAGACCTCACAGCTGTGGGGCTGGAGTTGCTGGTCCCGTTGTGATCCCTGAGCAGCATCGTGTGGGACCGCAGCTGCTACCCTCACCCAGTGCAGAGGCCTGTAGCGGGTTGCAGGCAGGGATGTGGGTGCCCAGGGAGCACCTGTGGCTGGATCAGGAGCTCCCACGGGCCCAGCCACGGGGGCACTGGGGTTCTGCATTTTGCCTACAGGAAGGCAGGACACCTCCGAGGGAGCCCACGAGGGTTATTGCACCTGTGTAGGTTTGGGGCTGGGACCACCACTCGCCATGGGGTGCTGGCACCGTGCGTGCCTTCTCCTCCATCATCCTCTGGGCAGCACCCAAGGGAGCACGGCCGGGCAGGGACCCAGACGAGGGGTCCCGGGTGAGGGAGGGAGGGCTGGGCTCTCCACTCCTTCCCTTCAGGCCACGCAATGGTTAAATTCCTTTCCAGCTGAGCTGGCAAGCAGAGCCCAAGCATATTAGTCAGATCCCTGTAGGGGGTGGGGAGGAGGAAGGAGAGAGCAGCGAGGAGGGGCCGGAGCGAGCCGAGCCGAGCTATTCTCCGGGGCGCGAGTGCAGGGAGGCAGGCGCAGCAGGGCTGCTGCTTCCCAGAAACTTGATTATTTTTAACCCAGGAAGAAGAAAGGAAGGAAGGGGGGGCGGNCAGGAAGGCGAGTGAGGGTCGTGGCGTGGCACAGGGGTGCCAGGGCTGCCCATGTGCCTCCCCGCACGGCCTGGCCCTGGCGCGGCGCTCAGGACAGGCCAGGACAGGATGCAGAGCCGTGCCAAGGCCAGCTGATGGTGTCCCTGCTGCGGCCAGAGAACTCGGGCTGCCCTGTGCCTTCGCCTCCGGCCTCTGCCGGCACATGGCGGTGCCCGGGGCCGTCCTGGGGAGCAGGATGCGGCCGGTTCCCCTCCCACCCAGCCACTCACACACAGCACAGCACGTACACCGGCGGTCGTGACTTCCCGGATCCCTCCTCTCCCTGCTGCTGGGAACTGTGGCCATTTCAGAGAGCTGGGGACATACAGGGGACCCTGTGGGGCCCTGCCTCTGGGCACATGTCGGTGGCTTCATGGGCTGCTTGTGGGACCTCACATCTCTCTGCAGGGCTGGGGCTTGTAGGGGCTCTGTGGGGAGCTGGGGCTCCCCAAATTGCTCTGCAAGGCTCAGGCTGCCTGAGGGAGGGACACTGGAGGTGTCATGGAGGAGAAGGCAAGGTCTCTTCCCTTGCATTGCCTTTCTAGGCTTCAGTGGAAGTCTGGCATCGGGGACCTGCAGAAAGGCCTCAGTGGCAGCCTGGTGGCAGTCTGGGGCGCATTTCATGGCTGTGTCTACTCCTGGGGCAATACTTCTGAAGCCCTGCAGTTTTCAGGTCTTTGGGAAAAAGCTCCCCCAAGCCCACAAGTCAATCACCCGCCTGGGCTCCTCATGGTCCAGCTCTGGGTCAAGGCGGGCTGGCCAAAAGCTCCTTGTGAAGGTCAAACAAAGCCCAAGCTCACAAGGGGAAGTCCTGCCACTGCTCATATCACATATTTGTTTCACTGCAGCACCCATACGTGTTGGAAACTCAGTGTCCTCCACGGCTGGAGTGTTACCAGCCCTGGCCGTGGGGCTTTGCTGGAGCTGGACACCCCATCCCTGAGATGTAGAAGCCCTTGAGGGAGCTGAGCACCATGGTGTTGGGAGCTGAGGGCACTGCTGCGATGGGACATGTGAGCAATGGGCAGAGCTGGCGCTCCCCTCCTCTTGACCCTCACCCAGGGAACCCTGCACTGGGATGTGGCATCATCTCCACAGACACACCATGGTCAACCAAGGGAACAAGGGGACGAGTCCCTCCCCAGACAGGTTTTGCCATCCTGGCCCTTTGTGGGACTTGTGCTGTCATCTCCTCTGATCTGCCACCGTGGCCAGATCCTGAATGAGGCTGATTTTATCCACACAGCAACATCAGTGCCCTATACCCAGGGGAGAAAACGTCCTTGATTTAGCAGACATGACCAGACCTGGCCAGAAAATGGATATTGTTCCTCAAAGGCAGAGAGGGACAAGGAGAAACAGTTGAGTTGAGCCAGTTTGGGGTCACGCATTGCTCAAAGTACAACCCACGCTGGCAGAGCATGCTGACTGCTGGGGTTTGCTACAAAAATGCCTTCTGACAGAGGTGTCCCTGCACCGAGGGGCCCAGGTGGGGCTCACCAAGGGTATTTGCCATGGTTTAGACCCCAAGGCAAAGTCACCCCATCCCTGCTGAGCAAGCTAAAGCTGGGGAGCTTGCCTGTTGCCAAGCTGGATTGCTAGTGAGAAAATCATGTCCAACCTGCTGGGTATTCCCTGGCGCCTCCTTTCCAAGCATTAAAAGTGCTAATTAAACCAGAGCTGTGCTCCAGTATCTGGAAGGATCGGGTGCCTTTCCCAGCAGACGGGCCATGAGCCTCTGCAGGGACGGTCCCCGGTGCCATCCTGCAGTGGAGAAGGTTGCTTGGCCACACTGCTCTGTGCTCCCAAATTTTGAAGATGGGTGGCACAGCCCTGGAGCTCTGGATGCTTCCAAGGGGGCTCATCTGCAGGGCAGCCCCATGGACAGCTGAGTGCAATCATCACTGCCCCCAAACCCATGGAAGTGATTGAGACAGGGCCCTCAAATTCTCCTTCTCACCTCTTTCCCTCTGAGGTATTCGGAGCTGGCTGTCACCACAGAGCTGGGGGNGGCAGGAATTCCTGACTCACAGCCAGTTCTGGGTGTTAATTCCCTCCTGGGAGTCTCAGCCACATCCCAGACCTGCAGAGAGCACAAAAGCCCCTCAGAGGGCAAAGGGCTGGAGAGGGGAAAGGATAACTCCTCTGGTGGTGGTGGAGAGGCAGGATGGAGGAGAGGACAGGAGGGAAGATTTTTATTCCTGTGAATTTGCATGCGTGACCTCCTATGATTTCCTGAGACCCGAGGGAGCTGAGGAGCTGCGGGAGCAGCGTACATTGGGGTGCCCAGCTCTAGGATTGACATCCCCACTGCTTGGAGGAGGTGTGTGCATCCCCTGGACTCTGGCATGAGGCCGAGGTGTCCATCTGACCATCTACTGTAGGCCTGGAGAGCAGCTCCATGGCCACTCACGGCCAAATGCTGTCTGCTGGGGAACTGCCCCTCTACTGGTTCACCCCGACCTCCCCAGGGGGCTCTTTCCCCCCGGCCCTGCCCGCCGTGCCCTCAGCCCCATAACCTGGGCTGTCAGGGAGAGTTGAACCCAGCAGCTGCACCTCAAAACCAGCCAAAGACCCGGGGCCGGGTCAGGAATTGCTTGCACCCACGGCCTCCTCCGCAGCCACTGCCGTGGGGGCACCTGGGGCTGGGGCTCGCGGAGGGCGCGGGCGATGGAGGACCCTCCCAAGAGCCCCTTGTGCTGGAGGGAGCCCAGCTCACCGCCAGCAGGGTATTTTTTTCTCCCTCGCTCTTTGTTAAGCTCCCTTTCAGCTGAAATGGCAATGCCTGGGTGTTCTGAGCTGACAATAATTGCTGCAGTCTAGACACTGTCTGGTATGAGGCACGGGGAATCAAAGAGGCCCCTTCTCTCACTGCGACTTTCACACATGCTCCCTCGCTCCGGCTCCTTCCTTCTCCCTCTCCCATGTTCCCTTGGTCTTTGCCTTCTTTTTTTTTCCCCCTTGTTCCCCTCTATCTGCCTCTCGCCGAGATGGAGGAGAAGCGTCAGCATCTTCCCCCCCACGCTCTCCCTCTCTGCCGTCTGTTCCTCTCTCCCGCTCCCCCTCTCCCTCGCTCCTTCTCTCATCTGTCTCCTCTCTCCTTCCTCCACTCTTACCTTTATGCTATTCCCTTCCTTCCAAAGTTAGCAGAGAAGCAGGAGGGGGGGCTGGCAGTGCTGGGGGTTTAACTCTTTCCTCACCCTCTTGTAGGTTCTCCTCCCCATCCCAGCCCCTCGCTGGGGTTCAGGATGTTCCGGCTGTTTTGGGGTGCTGGGCTCCTCTCTGGGGCTGTAGTGTCGGTCCTGCCAGGGGTTGAGGAGGTGCTGTCAGGGCTGGTCTGGGTCAGATGAGGCCTGATCAGGGCAAAGGGGGCTGGACCTGGATCCAAGGGGATCACCTTTGCTCTCTTCTTGCCTTCCCCACACCACAGGTGTCTCTGGCTGCAAGGGAGCCCATCCTTGGGGACACAGGTTGTTCCTTCAAGTGCTCTAGCAAGCCAAAGAGGTTTTTTTTCCACCCACTCCAGACCTCAGCAGAGCTTGCTGCGCTGCTGCAATGGGAGGTTGATCCCAGCTCACACATGGCTCACAGCAATGCTGCTGCCTCAGGCTGAGCTCAGCTGCCCTGGCGCTGCCCCGCGCCTGCTGCAGGCTCCGGCCGGGCCACGTCCCTCTGGCACTTCCATGGGATTCCATGTGGTCAGTTCCAGTCACGCTCAGGAATTAGGCTTTTCTGCTATAATGTATTAACAGATCATTTCCAGCTTAACCCTGGACTTCTATTAACCTCTGATCCCTGTGCAAAAGACCCGTTTTCTATAAAGCCCAACAAACCCTGTCAAGTTTTAGTTCATGTGAGATCTTATTTCAGAGAATGGGACCGTAAGTGGGGAAACTGAGGCAAGAGACAGTGAGCACATTGGGTCAGTCTGCTGAGGTCAAATCTGCCACAGGGCCACACAGTCACCTTCTTTGGGACCCAAACTTGTCCATCCATGGACACAAGTGAGCAGCTCTCCTGTGACCTTCAGCATCTCACCTCCAGCCATGCTGCTGCTTACCATGGAAAAGTCACATTAGGAAAGTATGTGATGTATTTTTAACTGTCTATAATGCAATTTAACAGCTGGAAAGGAGGAAGAACGCCAGCCCCATGCAATCCGCCAGCTCTCTGCTGTCCACAAGTGAGGGCTCTGTGGACTCAAGGGTTTTTGGTATGGCTGGGGACCTTGTTTGGGAAAAGGGCAGGAAACAACCTCATCTTCACATGGGCTCTGACTCATGAAAGGCAGCGAGTGCAGGATGGAGGTGAGAGCACTCAGCAGCTCCCAGTGTGACACCCTCATCCCCAAAAGCCACCATGCTGAGTGCTGTGGCCAGATCCGATTCCTCAAAGAGCATTTGGCATTGGGATTATTCGCATGCTCTGGCAATGGGGCCTGCAGTGGAGGTTTCTGGGATCCCCTCTGCACTGGAAGCATTTAACACAGGACACATTTTCCCCTGCCACTCCCAGTCCCAGGTTCCTGCCACGCTCCCAGGGCTGGATTTGCTGTGGAGGTGAGTGCTGCCAGACTGCACCATCACCCTCCTCCCCCAGGATGGGAGGGGTGCGTGCCCCCCCATGCTGCTCTCCCAGCCAACCCCCAACACCTTTTTCTATGCAGGGAGAGAGCCCAGCAGAGCTGTGGTGTGAGCAGGACGCCGTGCCCAGGGTCTGATGCATCACCTCCTTCCTTCCCTGCCCGCATCCCACGAGAGCCTCTGCCTCCAGTGCACCGAGATCCTGCCAGTGAGGGGTAGAATGGCCTGTATTTGTGTTCCTCCATGCCAGCCAGGTAGAAGTGCTCCTGTGCTGCAAGTAATGGGTCTCTAATGGGGCTGAGCCCTAATGGGGATCCTCTGTGGTGTGGTGGCTCTTTGGGCAACCACAGTAGGGCTTATCTGGGGCGTTTGGGTTGGTTTGCTGCCTCCAAGCAGCTGGGTGCTAAAAGGGAGTGAGTTTGTTGCCATCACTGGTGTTACTCCCCTCTGCTTCTCCTTGGAAGACTTCTCCCCCCAGTGGTCCCCAATACTTAGAGGAAGACAGTGAGATCCGTCTTCAGCCCTATCCCAGGGGACACCCCCAGGGCAAGACTCCTGTGAGGCGCTGATTTTCCCCAGGGCAGCTTGTGGGGGCTGGAAGCTGCTGGCAGCTGGTTCCTATATTCACGCCTTTGCACACACACTGGAAAAATGAGCCCTGGGACGGCCCAGTGGGGAGGGGGCTCAATGAGGGGGACTCTGGTGAGCGCTTGGAGGATGTAGGACCCAGGGATGCTCAGAGCTGCTGCTGTTTGCTCACCTTTTTGTGGGGGATGTTGTGAACTCGGAGTCTCCTCATGCTGGGGCAGAGCATTGCTGGGCTTAGGAAGGGCTGAGAGAGGGAGAGCAAGCGGAAACACAGGCACAGGGAAGGAAACGACTGGCTGAAGGTCATCCCCGGGCCAGTGGCAGAACCAGGAATAAAATCCAGGTGTGCTGAGCTGGTCCTTGGGTTGTGTTCATTCATGTGGTTGCATTAACAGTGCTGTCCTCAAGCAGGGGCCAGTGCTAGAAATAGTTTCCCAAAGCCACTGGTGCCCTCCGGAGCCACAGTGCGGGCTGTGGGGTTGGGAGGAGAGGTCTGCATGTTTGGGGTTCCTTTTTCCCCTAGAGCGTCTTCAAAGCCTCGCTCTGTGGATGGGGAATGCTGTTGGATGCCGGCTGATAAGGCAAAGTGGTTAAAAACACTGCCTTTATTTGGAAGCTTATCTCCAAATCCTAATGAAAACACAGAGGGAAGCCGGGGACAGTGGAGGGGGAGGACTCACACCCCAGCGTGGTGGGGACCCAGCTGGGCCATGCTGAGCAGGGGCACCTGGTGGGGTTTGGAGTCCAGGGATTTAAAAGCTTTGGGGCAAAACCCAAGGAGCCAGGGCATGACCATGGGTCCCACACCCAAGGAGGGAGAGCCTGCAGGGGCAGCTGCAGCTGTACTCCAAGTGCCCCGAATCTGGGATTCCTCCAGAGTTTTTTTTAATTAGGGGCTCAATGAGCAAGAAAAAGCTTGAAACCAAGGAAACAAGGGAGACAGGAAAATGTCGGTTCCTGCAAGACAGAGCAAGCTGGCTTCAGCACCCTGGGATGAGGGTGGGTGCTGCCCCTGGTGCCCTGACCCCTCCTCCGTGACTGCGGGGCAGAAAGGTGACCAGGTTGAAACGCAATGAAGAAATGAGAAGGTGAAAGGAAGTCTTGTGCTGGGAGGGACGAAGGGCTTTGCCCTGGAGGGT
Source organism: Falcunculus frontatus (assembly GCA_013398115.1). Lineage (NCBI taxonomy): Eukaryota > Metazoa > Chordata > Aves > Passeriformes > Falcunculus > Falcunculus frontatus. The sequence continues at coordinate 360,181 of VZRV01008784.1, forward strand.
GCTGAGCTGCTTAGGAGAATTTGTTTTGGTGCAAGAGGGATGATGGAGGAGGTGAGCAGAGTTTTTTAGGGTATGCTGTAGAGCAGACAGCAGCTATGGTGGGCTCAGCAATCTGAGCTGGGCTTTCCAGACACCAAAATAATATTCCCAGACCAAAAGTTATGGGGTAGAAGGGCTGGGAAAGCTGGGGATGAGACATGTGCGTGTGTGTGGATGTAGCCGTGGCTGTGCCAAGCCCCATAAATCACAGCGGTGCGGACTGAGCCTCCATCGGAGGAAATTCTTCCTTGCCAGATTCGAACATTTCCCCTCAACAGCCTCAGCTTTCCCCACCAAGCAGCAGAGACGAGAGATCCTGATGATGGCAAGTGCAAAGCCCTTCTGGGGAGCATCCCGAAGGAGGAGTTCACTGCCCCCGCAGCCCAGGGCGGTGGGGGTGCTGGGCAGAGCCCTGCTTTGCTCCGCCTTGGGGCTGATCCGGCTCACCACCATCGCCCCATCCCGTGCTCTCGTTCCCCCATCCACGGCCGGCCGGGCCCAGCTTTGCTGTGCTGGGGGAGCGTAAGTTGATATTTTCCTGCGCGTCCCCAGAGGGTTTTTTCCATTACACAGGCAGAGCGGAGCAGAGCGGAGCTGCCTGCTCGCCCGCTCGCCCGGCTCCCCCGCCTGCAACCTCTGGCACCGCTTTTCCAGCGGCACATTGTGCAAATGTAACCTTTCAGCGAGCCACTCCTACGGCAGGAAGCCGGGGGGCTCCGCTCCTGCCAGGAACGCAGCCGGCGCGGAGCTGGAAGGCAGCCCGTTAATCAGAGCCGGCTGACAGCGAAGCGCACAGCCTGGGCAACAGATTTCTGCTCCCTCTCCCTCGTTCGCGCTGCCTCGCCTTCCCGCTCCCGCTCGCTGCCGCTCGGCTACACGGTCTGCCCTGCCATCCCGCCTGCCTCCCCATCCTCATCCTCATCCTCATCCTCATCCTCATCCTCATCCTCAGCCTCCACTTCCTTCCCTTCCTCATCCTCTGCTTCCTCCCCATCCTCATCCTCCGCTTCCTCAGGGTGCCAGCTGGGCTCCTGCTCCCGGGCGCTCGCTTTCCCTCCCCGTGCCGAGGAAGAGCTGCCCGTGCCTCTTGGGATGAAACCCTTTGGGATCCAGGTGGGGACCCGTCCCAGTGGCCACCGTGAGGAGGGGACCGGCTGTGACAGCAGCAGCCAGGCCGGGGCGAAGCGCACACCGGAGCACCGTGCCCATTGCCAGCGGGGACACCGTGCTCAGGGATGCTGTGCTGGAGGGTGGGACCCCTGTGTGGCTCCAGTGCTCCCCAGGACCTTGGACAGGGTCCCCCAAGTGACCCACCCAGCCAGGCGCTCCCTGTGACACCCCAGTCAGGGCTGTGTCCCCGAGGCTGGGTCACAGTCATTTTTCTCTCTCTTTGAGGCAGACTCTTGCCCACCTCCTGCCTGCACCAAATAAACGGGAGTTTTATCTCCTGTGTGGGCAGCAAATACATCGGGGGGTCTCTGCCCTGCACCCACACACTGGGACATCCACACCAGCACTGGCAGCTGCTGCTCCTCAGGAGGGTTTATCCCTGGCTCACTTCCCCTGGCTTGTGGCAGCACCTTGGGTCCAGTGTGGTATCTCGGATGTGCAGGGCCAGGAGCCTCTCCCTGGGAAGAGGGGCTGGTTGGGTGGGAGCCAGGCTGTCCCATGGGCTGTGTCCCCACTGGGGAAGGCTGGGGTGGGATGTGGTGGCTGCATTGGCCAAGGCAATGGCTGGTGGGGCCAGCTTGGGTGGTGTTTCCCAGGTACCAAACACATCTTCATGCCCAGGTAAAGTCCAGCGAGGAGGAAAATGCAGAAGAAATCCCATCATCACCCATGCAACAGGCTCACTTGGGTGCAGGAGGAAGGCAGGGCAGTGCTAGTGTTGGGCACTTGTGCACTCTCACTTTGGGCTTGCCAGGAGCAAAAGGACACCAAAAATGGTCGCAGTCCAGCCCTGTTCTTCCTCACTTCCTCCTGCCCCTGCAAGACCAAGCACTGAGTTTTTCTCCCCCAGTGAGATTCTGTTGGAAGCACCATGGATTCCTCCAGATAGGGACTGCTGCACAGTGCTGTGACTTTGGGGGCAAGATTCATCCCCCTCCTAATTGCATAAAAAACCATTAAAAAACCCATTGCTTTGGTCTAAGCGGTGTGTGGGTTCTGGGCTCACAGGCATGGCCGAGCAGAAATGCAGGGGGCATTTTTATCTGCTCCTGGAAATGGGTTTGCTTTGCTGAGGATGAAGGGTTTGAATTGTGGAGCTGTTGAGCCTGGGCTGTGGGTTCAAGGGCTCTTCCAGCTGCCCTCAGCCTCATTGCCAGCCCAGCCCGTGGGGCCGGCACTGCAACCCCCTGCATTTATTTTTTGTGTCTGATTTCTTCCCGTGTTTGAAACACAAAATGTGCTGCATTGTAGCATCTGGTTTTGTGGTATTTCCAGCCCAGCTGGAAGCAGGAGGCACTCGAAATTCAGAGATGGAAAAAAAAGGATCTGGTGAGATTTTGTCTTCCTGCCAAACTCACCAAACCCGGGATGCCGGGAGAGCCCTGCTGTGGGCGCAACATCCCAGGGCCTCAACTCTTCCATCCTTTTCTGGCTGGCTGCTCTTTGCTCATCCCAAACCATCCTCTCATTCCCAAATCACTTTCAGGACGCTGCACAAAGCCTGACCCTGCTGTTGGAGCTGTGGACGGGCAGATAATACAGTCGCTGAATTTATTTCACCTTTTCCTCTGGTGGCGAATTGTCCGGGAGCAGATGGCGATTTTCTCAAGTGTATCCGTTATTCGAAGTCACTCACTGAGACAGCGATGGCTCAAACAAATCCCAGGCCCCCTGCAAAGCCATCATTTGGTCTTTCCATCTGCCCAGCCGCCGCTGTCGGCGTGGGCTCGGCTTCCGCCAGCGCGCCGGAGGGAAGCGGGGAGCCGGGAGAGCCGGTGGATATGGTCAGCCCCGTTGTCTGCACCTCTCTCTCACTTCATCTCTGAGAAATGCTAAGCTCTGGAGGGTGGCAGGAGCGGCTGGGATCCACATCCCACCTTTACTGGGGTTTGGGGCCGCGCTGTCTCACTCGCACGGTGCTTTCCTGTGCGGTGACAGGGTGAGGGCAGCTCACTGGGACAGTGCCCAGTTGCAAACTGGGAAGCTGCTTCTCAGGAGAGGATGCCAGAGGCTGTTTCTGCTGCACCTTCCTGCCTGGCCCCGGAGGAAATGGGTGTTTTGAAGGTGGTGAAACACCTAAACAGCCCCAGGAAACCTGAGATCTTATGCGTGCGGTGTCCCTGCGGCACAGGCTGGTGTTGCAGCCAGGGCTGGAGGTGCTGAGGGTTTGTCTCTGCAGGGATGTGCCCATCTTTGGGTGATGGATATGGAGAGGGGACCTGCAAAAGCAGCCTGAGGACCACTGTAGGTGGCCAGAGCCCTCCCTGTGTTGGTGGCACCTTGTTGGAGAAGCCTGGGCAGGTCTGCAAGGGATGGGCTTTGACTGGTGGCTTCTGCCAACCTCCTCCAGTACCTCCAAGGAGACCTGTGTGCCCAGGGCTCTGCTCTGGACTTTGGTGGATTGGGAAGGGGCCAGGTGAAGGCTGTGATCCATCCCCAGGATAACCCCCACCCCCAAAACCCAACAGTGTTATTGTGAAAATAAAGGGAACTGGGGAGAAACACATGAGTTCTCAAGCTCACTCTCATCCCAGCAGTCAGTCCCTGGAGCTGGGGCTCCAACTTCCCCACCCAGAGAGGGGCTGAGCCAGAGAAATGCTCCCGCAGCGATCTGCTCCCTCCTCCTGGCTGCATTTCCCTTTTTTTTTTTCCCACATCTTCTTTCTTATTTCCTCCCCAGCAGAGACGCGGAGGTGGCCGGAGGGGACTCGGTGTCCTCTCGCAGGGATACCAGGGCCATGCGGAGGGCACTGGCGGGAGGGGGGGCTGTGAAGGGTTTTCAAAGGGTGAAACACTTTGAAATGCAGTTTTCTCTCCCCTCTTCACCTCCCCCCGGGCTAAACAAATACCCCCCGGCCGGGAGATGCCTCCCGCATCCCGCAGGCTTTTGTTCCCAGGCTTTTGTCTAGGGCTGGGAAAGGGGCCAGGATCCCTCGGCCTCCCCAGGGACACACATGCAGACAGGGTCTTGCCTGCTTGGGATGCTGAGAGGGAGGCAGGAGGTGAGAGCTGCCTGTGCCCGCTGCCACAGGGCTTGGGGACATCCCGTGAGCCATCTTGGTGTCCCTTAGTGGCCTCCAGCCGCTGTCCCCCTTGCCTGTCACATGACTGGCACTCTCTGCCCATCCCTGGGAGCTACTCCTGGGACAGGTCAGGGTCCATCCTGTCCCCACTGTGTCCCCTCTTGGCATCCTCTCACCAGCACAGCCTGCAGGCTCTGTGCATGGCCAGTGCCACCAGCTCATGCCCTCCCTGTGGACACCCCCAGATGCCAATTTACACCCACCACCCATGGGACCTTCAGGCAGAGAGTCACCGGCTGCATCCCCATCATAGGGACCCTACAGAAGCCCAAACAAAAATTACGTGGGTGTTTCAGTGACCTCTGGCCCTCAGGAACCCATCACCTGGCTTTTCATTTACATCCCAAAAGACACCTTAATTACACCTCGGGGAGGGATCACTTCAGGAAGTTGCTTTTGGGGGCAAAATATTGGTGGGAAAAAATCCTGTGAACCATCAGACATCCCTGAAGGGACTGAGGAGACTTGAGAGCCAGCCTCAAGCCTGTCCCTGTGAGTGACAAGAAACACCTTGATAGACTCAAAGCAAAGGTGAGACGCCAAGCAAACTCTCAGGAAACCAAACCCTCTGGAAGCCAAACCCCATTTTTTCCCTGGGGCAAAGTGCTTCTCTGGTGACTACATTTGGAAGAAAACAGGATTGTTTGAAATGTCCCCTCTTGTTCCTGCCTCCCGCCAGGAATTACAAAAAGAAAATAAATACCCGATTTTTGTTACTGAAACTTTGAAAGTTCCCCTGTGGGAAGAGCAGACACCGTTTGCCCCAGAGCCACAGTCCGTTCATGTCCCTGTCCCTTCGGGGCCAGGCAGCCAGCGCTGGTCCAGCCTCTCCGGCCAGCTGCAGCCAGGGATGTGCAGAGCCTTTCCAGACAACAAAAGCTCTCTGGCTGCCTGATTTCCCTCTGCCTTATCTCCCTCCGCGATAGCCAGGTTATCGGGAAATGGAAAAGGGCTCAGGACAGCCTGACCCCAATCCCTGGGGGCCAGGAGATGGTGGTGGCTGGCGGGGGGGCAAAGCTTTGCGTAGGCGGGGGGCTGTCAGCACTCAGGGGTCCCATCCTGCGTGGGGCAGAGCTCTTTTTCTCCCACTGCCATCTTCCTTGCGCGCAGTGGGGTAAGCAAAACCTCCTTGGGGAGCAGCTTTGGAGCCTGGGTGAGCACAGAGACCTCCGGTCCCCTCCTGGGCACCCACCCGGGGGCAGCCGCGGGAGGCTGAGCCCCGGTGGGGCGGGCGGAGGAGCTGTGGGGCTGGACGGTGGGAGAGCAGCCCCGGCACCGCGCTTGTCACCCAGACAAGAGATCAATAACTAATTTCACTGCAGCAGCAGCGCCGGGTTTTTTCCAATAATTGTGAGCCGGCGGTGGGGAATGAGGCTCTCAGCACCGCTCCACACCAGCCTGCACCCGATCAATCGCCACACCGCTGGGGCAGCAGGAAAACTCATTTTTCTCCTTTTCTTCCCTCTCTTTCCTTCTCTCCTTCCTTATCCCGCTCCATTCCTTCCTCCTCCTGCTGTGGCGCTGCCTGAGCTGAGGGCTGTGTCCCCACGCTGGGTGGGATGTGGATTTGGTTTTTCCCAAGCCGGCCCCACGGTGATGGGGACAATGGCTGAGCCTCCTGTGCTGCCTCAACAGCCCAGAGCACTTTGGTCCCTGTCACCCACGGGCTGGTCCCAGCAGCTCCGGTGAAGGTGGCAGAGCAGAGATTTCTCCTCTCCTTGGTGGGATCAGGGGCTCCCAAGGGTGCCTTGGCTATTGCATTGTGACTTTTGGTGGCCTGTTGGTGCCTTTGTGTGGTCCAAATGTGACTCTTACTTTTTATGGACTTTTTTCCTGGGTTTTCATTCCCTGAGTGATTGGCCTGCTCCAAGTCAAGGATCCTACCGAGTTTCTCCTGTATCTATCCTTTCTTCCTTCTGCTTCTGCAACCCTGCAGCGCCTCAGTTTCCCTCTTTGTATCTATAATAAAGGGGGCTGAGAACATCCCTTCCTGCTCCTTCCCATGGCATTATGAGCCACCATGAGCTCCATGTCCAAGGCAGAAGGTGTTGCTGGTTTCCAGCTCACAGGGTAGTGCTTGGTTTAGGGGGCCCCAGAACCATGGAGTCCCATGATCCCTGCACCTGTGAGGTGGCAGAGAGGGATGCTGAGTGCTCAGTATCTCCCCAGCATTGAGAGATGCTCCAAGGTGGAGTCTGGAGGCACCTTTGGATCTCTCCAGCACCTCCAATGGGTTGTGTATGAGGTGCTTGGGCAGGGCAGGGAGGAAGGCTCAGCTGTGGGTTTGTCACTGCAGCACCTTCCAAGCCCATCCAAGCCCTGTCACCCGATGAAGGCAGCAGCAGTGCAGCCTCTTGTTCTTCTCCCTTATTTAAGAGCCCGCTCCCTGGTTCCCCGGGAGCATCCCCATGAATTAAAGACTGCCTTGGCTGCAGAGCACTGAGAGCTGCCTGCATAATTTCAAAGTTTTATGACTTGCCTTGAAGGCTCCTATTGATTGGGGTCCTCTCTGGCTGATGGAGCTTTTAGTATAGCCTGGACTGAGCAAGCAAGGCTGGAATCTCAGCCTGTCCAGCTTAGCTAAACCACAGCTTAAAACCTCTGTGGCATGAGCACCAGGACACTGCTGCCCCTGGGAGAGTCTCCATGTGCACGTCCACATGGGAGCTGTTTGCACTTTGAGGTGCTTTTTGGCTTCTCAGCTCTTGGGCTGAGACTCCCCACAGGGCCATGCCACATCCCACATGGGGTTTAACCTGGAGAATTATTTTTCTGGGTGAGTTTGAGATGGCTTTAGGAGTTGGAGTGAGGGGGTTTTCAGGGGTTTCTGTCCTGCTGAGGCTCCAGGCTCTGCTCACTTTCATGGGGCAGAGGGATGCTCATGGGATTTGGAGTTTATGTGCAACACCCACTGCTGGGTGCAAGCAACAGCTTCCAGTGAGTCACGCTGTGCTGGCACAGACACACACGTGGTCCAGCAAGGAAACCAGGAACATCTCTCCACAGCTGCCCTGTGGCTTGGCTTTGGAGAAGAGTTGGTACCACCTTCACTTTCAAGCTCTCCCTGCTACTGCTGGAGGCTGTGGAGCTTCAAGGGCCACGGCACAGCCAGGGAGGGCCACTGACCATCCTTTGTGCTGGGAGGTGGGTGCACCCCACCAGCCCCAGCACCCCCACACCTCCCATGGCACCACTCTCTCTGGGTATCACGCACAAATGGGGGCTTTGCCCACTCCACTCCTTGCACAGAGCTGGGACTGGTGGCCAGGAACCCCCTTCCCAGTGGCTGTTTGACCTCAGAGAATGCGCAGGAGTTGGCGGTGAGTGTGGCCAAGCTGTGACTCTGCAGCCACAGAATTGGCTACTTCCACCCTCTCCCAATTTTTGTACCCTTGGGGGCCCCCTGCTCTCACTCCCCTTCCCCCCCCACCCCCAGAGGTGCCAGTGCATGGCTGGGCTGGAGTTTGGGATGGCAGGAGGGAGGTGGTGGGAGACCCCATGGCTCCTTTAAGAAACCCACGACCGGCTCCAGAAACCAGCTCAAGGTCACAGCGGGAACCTGCGGACTTGGCAGCAGCCAGCAAGGGAGGAGGGATGAAGGGAGGGAGGGAAGAAGCCCGAGATCAAAATGAAATCACAGCCAGGGAAGAGGGGCTGGCTGGCAGTGCAGCACAGGCAGGAGGGAAGGTGGGGTGCAGCTGAGCAGGACGTGCAGGGGAGTCCCACCCACGGGTGTCCCCCGGGACTGCTGCAGCCCCAGCCCCAGCATGGAGCCTTGAAGCTTCCCTGTGCCCCCAGCTCAGAGCCCTGTGCCCTCTGCAGCTCCAGCCAAAGTGTCCGCGGTGGTTCAAGCCAAGGAAAGTCCCTTTGTGCCCCCGGAGCCACCCTGGGAATGCTGGAGTCACTTCCCTCCCACGGGACTTCCCGGGCTCCACAGGAGGTTTTCCAGCTCCAAGAGGAGCAGAGCAGGAGGAAGTTGCTGGCTGGGAGGGTTGTATCCTGCAGCTCATGGCATGGTCCACTCCCAAACTTTTTCCTTATTTTCTTTTTAAAGCAGCAGCTCCCCCAGTCCTGTGATCACTGCTGAGTCTCTGCCTTTGTTTTGGGCCGGGAGGACCTTTGGAACCACCCTCACCAGAGACCAGAGTGGATAAAACCAAGTCTTTGAAGAATCAAACCCCAGGAAGTTAATACAAATTAATTAAAAGCTCAAAACACTTCATTTTTAAATCTTTGGTATTGAAGCGAACCTCACAATTCTGGGTACTTCAACTTGCCCTCTGGGCAAGTAAAGCTGAGTGAGGAGAAGGCACCAGCGACGAAGATAAATGCTGTTGGAGGGGGGATGCTCACAGCAGGATTAGCACTAATAACTCCTAACTCCTTTCACAGCATTAGGACCTGGTCCTGTCCCAAGGCCGTGCAGGGAGCCCCTGGCTGAACCCATCGAGGGGTCTGGGGGCACAGGCAGGAGGTCAGGCAGACACGACCCAGGCTGAGGTTGAGCTGTGGCTCTGAAGCTGCTCATTCTGGGGTTGGTTCAGCGATGCCCAATTTTAATTTTCATCAGCAGAATTAATCTGTGGAGTTATTTTCCCTTCCTCCCCCTCCCCTTCCTCTCCTCCCCGCTTTATTCAAAGAATTTGATCATTTCTCCCAGGAGCTCGGCACCATTAACATTCACTCCCAACGCGCGCGAGCTGTGCTGCATCCCCAAGTGCTGCTCCTGCTGCCAGCCCTGGTACCCGACCAGGCTCAGGGGAAACCTGGTCATCAGCTTCTCCTTCCAACAGCCCGGGCTGGGAGAGCCCCTCCACCCCCTAAATCCACACCTGCTATCCCCCAGATCCACGCCTGGCTGCCACGGCACAGCAAAGGAGGATGGCATCCTGAACTCCAGCTTTGTTCCACTGGAGCCTGGGCTTCTCCAGCAAATTAAAGCCAAGGGGCTCTGGGAAGAGCATCCAAGGCAGAGGAATGGCCGAGTGTTACAAGGTTTGGTAGTTTAAGTCAAACCCCACGATGACCTGGGGCTTTCCTGGAGTCGCGTAAATTTTCAGGCTTGTTTTTCATTAATAAGGGCTAACTAACAAATGATTGTTGTTATTATTGCTATTATTACTGTTATTACCATTAATGTTATTAAATATTGCAGGCCAGGCTGCCTTCCCCAGCACTAGCACTGAGGAGCCGTGGTTGGCACAGCCTCGTCCATCCAGCACTGTGCCTTGGTTCCGAGTGCTCTACAGGTCTGTGTGCTGTAGATCAATATGTAATCTCTAGAATCTATATGGGAAGGTGTTTGGTCTGAGAATTTGCTGTCTTTGCTCACTTGAGGTCTGAAGGGGGCCCAAGAGCTTGGGAAATTTGGAACAGAGGAAACGTGGAGCCTGGTAGGTTTAATGGTTGGCTGGAGTGTGGTGGGGAGCACCATTAACTGTGCCCAAACCCAGCCAGCTTTCACTCCTGGAGTTCCCCAAAAGCTTTTCTGACCCCATTTCAGGCTCCTTTTTGCTCCACAGGTGCCCCGGCAGCAGCACTAACCCACATGTGCAGCCACCTGCTTTGCATCCAAAGGAATGCGGATGGGCAGCGCCAGTCCCAGGCAGGAAAAAGGGACTTTTGCAGCAACTGCTGCCTTTTGGATGCTGTTGAAGGCAGCAGTGGCAGCACCTACCTGTGTGCAGGCACTGTGCCCACTTGTGCCCACCACGATGAACCATTTCCTTCCTGAACATGATCCCTCCCGGGATGTCCTGCCTGGGAAACTAAATCAGCTCTGAATGGGAAGTGCAACCAAGCTGGCCCAGCCCAGGAAGAAAAAGGGCAGCAAAAGAAAAACAAATTCAGAAGCTGGAATGGAAAAAAAAGTTAAATGGTGTGTGTGGTGCTGTCCCTGTCACTCCCCCCACACCCATAGCCATGGTCGGGAAGGCTGGTTTGTCCCACCGAGGTGGTGCAGAAAGGGGTGATTTTTCCTTTAGCAGGATTCCTGCTTCAACACAGTCCTTTTCTTCCAGTTCTGGCTCTGGAGAAGGGAGCAGCTGGGTGCTGAGCCCGCCACAGCCCAGCCGTGCTGCCGGGCGAGGGCAAAGAGGCGTTAGCTGAGGCGGGGAGCCGAGCGCTTTATTTTTAGTCTTGGTTTAACAAGTATTAATTAATAAGAGTGCAAATGCTAATGCCGAGATGACACAAACTGCGTTGCCTGAAATGAATGTTTGGGGCTTGTCTGTGCCAGGATTTACAGCCGGGTAGGTTCACAGGGGCGAAATCATTGCTCAAACTGCAAGGATAAGCTGAGCCGGCTCCTTCCCGCCGAGAGCAGCACCGGCCGTGCCGCAATGGGATGTGCCGGGGGCTCCGGGGCCGCGCCGGGGGCTCGGGGCTGAGCTCGGGGCTGGCTCCGCAGCAGCGCCTTGTGGTGCCACACCAGCTCATCCCTCCCTGCCGAAATCTCCCAGGAAGTTTTGCAAAGTGTGGATTATTTTAGTCTCTGCCCGTCGGAGGTGCCGGATCACACCTTGCAGAAGGATTCTTTCACCTAGTGAAGACTTGAATCTTTGGAGAAGAAGATTCTCTTTCCCCTGGTCGGGTCCCTCTGTCCTGCTGATTCCCTGCCCATGTCTTCTTGCTCTGAGAGCTGGGCTTGGCTGGAGGGTTGGGAGGAGGCTCAGGAGAATGAGGAGGTAGAGAAACAACCCATGGCAGTAAGACTTGAAGAGTTTTACCCATCAGCGCCAGCATTCTGTCTGGGTTTGTTGGCATCACAGAAATTATGAATTTGAAGCTCTGTCAGTGCTAAGGCTGTTTTTAGGATGTTTTTAGATTTCCAGTGAGGTGCTGTGAGACAGGGTAATGGTGGCGTGGGGTTCTGTGGGTCATCCAGCGACTTAAACCTCTCCAATGGGGTTCTTGAATCTTTGCAGAGAGGGAAGAGCTCAGTCAGGCCAGATCCAGGCCAGGTTTTCCTCCTTCTCTCTCCTCTCAACTGCAGGCAGGAGGGAGCTGCTACCTGCCTGACACAGCTGCTGCTGCTTTCGAAGCCCAGCCGCCTCCAGCAAGCCCTGCTCACCTGGGATGATGGGATGGCAGAGAGCAGGAGGCCGACGAGTGCAGCCAGTGCAAGCTGGGCACGTGCCATGCACTGGGAGCCAGGGACACTGCTCGGTGTCCACCCTGCATCCTCCCTCTGCATCCTCCCTCTGCATCCTCCCTCTGCATCCTCCTGCTGCATCCTCCCAGGGCACACCTCATCCTCCCCAGAGCGCTTGCTGCATCCCCCAGCCCCTGAGCTGGGGCAGAGATAGGAGCTGGCAGGACTCCCATGGGGGGACTGGGTCCCATGCCAGGGGTCTCCCCGTCACTTGAGGGGGCTCAGCTGCCATTTTGGGAAAACCAGGAAGGGCTGAGTTGTTTTTCTTCAATGGGCTGCAAGGATACAGCACTGAGAGTGTGCAGGGAGGTGTCACTCACCAGGGTGATGTGGTGGTTCAGGGTAGGGGGGGCACAGGGTGGGATTGTGGGGCTCAGCAGTGGCAGAAAACCCCTGGTCTGGGGGTTTGGGTGGTAGACTGGAGCCACTGGGTCACTGGAGCAGGGTGCTTGGAGGCAATGGTTAGAGCTTAGAAATTAAAGCAATTTAGCCCTGCCTCGTCCAAGCCAGCAGACAGCCCTGCACTGGGGTTGGGGGGTGAGGATGCTCTGGAGTGGCCCCTCACAGCCCCTCACCACCCCACAGGGACCCAACAAGGGCACTGGGGACCACACAAGAAGTCCCCACCCATGGCCTCACCAAACTCACCCACCTCCCCTTGGGCTGGGTGATGCCATGGATGGGTTTTCCAGGGAGGGATGCACGGGCAGGATTGCGTGGCTGTGGCCAAGGGCCGGCTCTCCAAACAGCACTGCCACGCTGCTCTTCAGCAGCTCTGTTCTATCATCGAATTTTAATTTAGTTAGTTGAGTTCTTTAAACAGTGTGAACTTGCTAAGTGCTTTGCATATTTTATACTCATGAGTAACATTTATCAAACAGAAAGTACAATTAATCAAAGAGGGGAGCGTTTGTAACTTGGAGTGGTTTGTATTCTCTCTCTTTTCCTCCCTACTGTGCCTTTCCTGTGTCTCCCTCCTCTTCCTCTTCACTGCCCTGCACTGGCCAGGGAGCCAGGACAGCTTCAGAGTGATCTACACATGTACACACACACACACATACATCCTTTCTCTCCCCTCTTTCCCCTCACCAAAACATGTACACCATAAAGACACATAAAAATATGGTTTATATATGTATGTATGTATATATATCTATATCTTTGTGTACCTATATATATGCATATACCTATTTCTGTCTATCTGGTATACAAATATATGTGTATATATGTATGGTGTATATGGTATGCTGTATATATAATATATATAGGCATAAACAGTCCATTTTACACACATAATACACAGTTATATCCACAGTATTATACACACATTGTATAGTATTTATATAAAATATATTCACTATACCCATTATCTACTAGCTGGTATATAGCATGCAGTTTACAGTCTATCACATCTATTATACTGTGTATAATAAATACATTTTTTATATTTTTGGGCTGTTGGGGGGGTCAGCAATGGTAGTGGTGGTGCTGCAGCCTCCTGATGAGAGCCAGCAGCCGAGGGAGTGAGGTGGGATGGACAGTCCCAGCCCCGAGCCATGCTGCGTGGACACCTGGCCAGCAGAAGTGCCTGACCAGCTCCAGACTGTTTGGGGACAGCAACCAGTAGCTGGTGACAGGGACATGGGAAGCCCTGACAAGGGCAGGAGTGTGGCTGCAGCCTCCCAGCCCATGTCCCCTCTCCTCGCTGGGTGCTTGGGATGAGATGCAGACCAGGGGCTGCTTCTGGGACAAACAGCAAAGGGACAATGACCTCTGTCCCCAAGACATCTGGTTTAAGGGTAGAATCACCCAAACCATGTCAGCTTTTGGCTACAAAGGCCCCAGGGCAACACAGGTGAAGGTCCTGCTGGTACCTGGAGAAGGGCTGGCACCAGTGCTAGAAGATGAGAGGTGATGGGGCATGGCTGGCATGAAGGGACCCGTGTCTCTGCCGTGTCTCTGAGCGCCTTGGTGGCTCTCGGCAGAGCATGGAGAAACCCTGACCTAATTTATTCTGACTTCCCAAGCCTTGGCCATGGCACAGCAGAGGTGGCTGAAGGAGCTGGGTAAACGTGGACATGGGGGCAGGTTTGGCCAGGGTTCAACCCTGCTGCTGAGGCAGAGCAGAGGAGATGGGAACATCCCATGTGGTTCCCAGGAAAGTACCTCAGGGCTCTTCCCATGGCCTTGGAGGTTTCAGTGCTCTATTAATTGCCATTAATGGCAGCAAACAGGGCAGGAGGTGCCCACCTGGACCCAGGTTAAACAGCACCAAGGGAAGGGCTGTGCTGGCGCTGCAGGACCTGCCTTGCAAATCACCTGCAACAACATGTGCCGTCCTGGTCACCTCTTCTCAAAAATGATAGTGCAAAATTAATTAGAATTAATTAATCAGAAAAGGGTAATAAGGGTGATTAAGCACCTAGGGAAAAGGAAAAAAAAATATTCCTGAAGAGCAATCGCAGCACCATGATTGCCTTGGAAGGTGGTGAGTGAGTGGGAGCAGGAGGGAGAGTGTGCTGGGAAACAAATGGGCTGGAGAGAGGGGTCTGGGGGGTGTTTTCTGTCTCGTCGCACAAAGAATTACTGAGTGACAAGACTGAAACCCGTCAGAGGAAAAGCATTTCCCAGCAGCAGTGACCACGGGGAGACAGCTGAGCCCAGGAGGGCACGGGAGGCTCTGCGGCGTGGCTGGAGCTGTGGCTGCTGCTGCCACTCTTTTTTTCAGATTTGGCTTTGCACAAACTGGCCCCAAGGTTGGACCTGTCTCCAGCAGAGAGTGGGACTCGACAGCGAGTCCTCAATGCTGGAACCCTCATCCCCAGCTGGGCTCAGGAACATGGTGAGCTCAGGGACACTCAGTTTAGTTTTCCTTTTAATTTTCAGCCACACTCCGTTACCTTAATGAAATTAATAACAATAGTATTATAAAATCCAAGGGAACATTTGCAAACAAGATCTGCCCCTGAGTTAAGGCAACTGCTGTGGGTTTCATTGTAATTTGAGGGGCCAAAGCAGAGCCCCAGCCCCCAGAGGGGATGGGAGCACCGTTCCCTTCCTGCAACCATGAAGGGTTTTGGCAATAGGAGGAAGTGGCTGGGGCTTAATGGAAAGAGTCTCCAGGAGCCCCAGTGCAGTTCAGTGAAATAAAGGATAAAAGTGTCTTTTGCTGGGGAAGCAGGGAGCAAATACTGCAGGCACCATGGAAAATAGGTGGCATGGATGGCACGCAGGTGCCCATTGCCTGCTTGAAAACACAGGTGACAACTGGAGTGATGCAACAGCTGCTGGTAGCTTCGGTGAGGGGAAAACTGGTGGGTTTAGGTCATTCAGGTGCCTGTGCATGGGGACACTCACCCCCAGGCACCTCCCAAACACCCCTCCTGCCTGTGAGCAGCAAGGTGCCACCACCCTGTGCTCAGTGTCCCCTCCCTGGTGACAAAGAGCCTTGTTTCTTTAAAATCTGAAAAACAAAGTGGGGTACAAGCAGTGCTTTTTGTTCACAGAGATGCTCTCACTGTGTCCCCTGCTCTGCAGTTGACTAAACACATGCTCTTAGTCTCAGCATTCAACCCCCAGCTCAAGTCACTGCTGTCCCCAGCACACTCAGGTCCTTTCACAGGGACTCAGGGAACCTGGGGGCTCAAAAGCTGTCCCAGGCTGGCAAGGGGCTCTGTCCCTGAGGCCCCATCCTGGCTTACCATGGATTTCTGGATGGCCATGGCATGAGCAGCTCTGTTTTGGGGACAGCAAGACCTTGCTTGGGCCATTAGGATATTTTGGGATAGGTGGGTGCTGGGAATGGGCCCTGCTCCCCCTGTGCCCATGCAGCATTGCCCCTGTTGCCACTGACAGCTTTCAGTGATTTCAGGCAGATTTTGTCCCTACAGGTTTTGTGAAACTCGGTTTCTGGGGAAGGTGAGGGAAGGAATCAGTCCATATTAGAAACCAGAGAATCCACGCCAGCCTCCATTCCCCACAGATACGACTGTAACCAACCCAGCTTTGTCACTGTCCCCACAGCAATCCTTTTCCGAAGGGTGTGTGCACACCCAGGTCCCGTTAACCCTGTCCTGCTGGGGTGGGGGTATCGTGGGGTGGGACGAGACCCCAGAAATGGATGGTCTCAGCTGCACTAGGGAGGGACACAGCTGTGATGAGCCCGTCGGGCCTCAGCTCCCCGTGCTGGCTCGGCAGGAGCAGTGGGATCAGTGCCCGCACTGGGTGGGCACAAGTACGTGAAGGGGCATGAGAGGGGCCAGTGCTGGGGGGTGTCAGTCGGTACCGGGTGTGTCGATGTCGGGGTCTGTCGGTACCGGGTGTGTCAGTGCTGGTATCTGCCGGTACCGGGCGCTGTCGGTACCGGGTTCGATCAGTACCGGGCTCTGTCGGTACCGGGCGCTGTCGGTGCCGGGCTCTGTCGGTGCCGGACTCTGTCGGTGCCGGGTTCTATCAGTACCCGGCTCTGTCGGTACCGGGCGCTGTCGGTGCCGGGGCACGAGCGGGTCCCATTCCCCCTCAGGACGCTCCGAAGTTCTCGTGGCGGCGGCGGCGCAACGGCGGGACAACAGCGCCCCCTGGCGACCGCAGTGGGACACGGCGGGAGGGGACGGGACGGGAGCGGGACACGGACGGGGACAAGGACAACGGCGGGACAGGACCGGGGCCGGGGGGCAGGAGCCGGGACGGCGACACGCAGGTACCCCGGCCAGGACACCCCCGCGGCTGCTTGTTCTGGCGACCCCGGGTCCCGCCGCCCCGGTGCCACCCGGCCGGGCTCCTGTGCCAGCCTGCTCCTCAAGAACCGCGCGGTACCCGCGGACTCCCCTTGGGTTGCTCTGCCTGTCCCAGTCCACCCCGATCCGTCCCTGTCCGTTCTAGTCCGCCCCAGTCCGTCTCAGTACGCCCCGGCCTGTCCCAGTCTGTTCCAGTCCATCCCAGTCCG
>VZRV01008784.1:376963-391939 GCA_013398115.1 Falcunculus frontatus
GTTGGGCCTTGCGCCGGGGACCGCCCCCTCGCACCGCATAGGGCTGGTGTAACACCTCTCGGCCCCGGGATGGGACCCCCGTGCCCCTCATGGCGGCACAGCCACACCCCCCCCTCGACCTGGGGACCCCCCGCCCGCGCACCCCCTTTCCCTTCCGTTCCCCGGCCTGCGAGCGGCCCCCGGGCTCGGGCAAAGGGCCCCACACTGAGGTGACCCCCCCACGCCGTGTGATCTTCTCTCCACGGCTGCGGGGTCCGTGGGGCGAGTCCCGGCCTTCACCTGCCCGCACCTCCACGGGCACCGGCCGCGTGTCAGGGGCTCCTGGGGCAGTAGAAAGGGTTCGAGTTCAGGTTTAGGTTCTGATTAAGGGAGGTGGGTAGAGCCATCTTCTGGGTCCTGGGTGCTCTCCACCTGTGCTGGTAGCCTGTGACACCCTGAAAAATGAGTCACCAGGGACTCACCAAGCCAAACCCAGGGCCAAGGAATGGGGACACTGCTGGGAGGGTGAACCTGGGTCCCAGCTCGTGAGATCAGACAGGAGCACTGCTGAAAGTGGAGCCAGAACCCACCATGCACTGGCTACACTCGTGGCTCAGCCTCTGAGCTAAGGGGCAGCAGCAGCTCCTGTCCCCCAGCCTCCCCGGGAGCCTGTCTGTGGGGCTGAGGTGGCTCTTACCTGTGGTTTCCTGGGGCCACAATCGTACTTACAGGGCTAGAGAGGTGATTTGGCACTTAAATCCCATCTTCTCTGCTCCTAGATCACAGCACAGACCGGCTCCTGGCACCACTGAGCCAAACTGGATTTCCACCGGTGACCTGTAAGTTGAGATGCCATGTCCCCCTTTCCTATCCCCAGGCTGTTTGAGGCCATGTGTGGCCACCAAACCTGTCTAAGCTGCCACAGAAAAGGTTTTGTGTCTAATGGGATATTTGCCAGTAAATTCAAGCCACGAACACTATATATTTCTTTATTTGTAATGGTGTTTGAAGTCCTTGAATTTACCCTTTGGCCACCTTAAATCTAGTTTCTAATCCCCAGCGCAGTTAATCAAATCCACAGTGGTTTGAATTATGAGATGCCTGGGGGGGATTTATTGCTTGTATTGCTGATTATACCTTGACTTTATTATATTGCAAATACCTAACTTACGGTCACGGCTGAGATTTACAATCCTCAGGTAGGTGCTCAGGATAACTTTTAGCAACTCCAGATGTAATTGGAGGTGACTGATGGGGTTGTCACCACACATAAACATGTAATCTGTAAAATGTTAAGACAGGAAAAGGAGAGGCAGAATAGGTGAAAAGGGTGGGTCAGCCTTAAAAAATAATCATATAATTGGGTGTATTGCTGAGCAAGGCTCTGTCATTTCTGTTCTGGCTGAGGCATCTGCCCAGGGAGGGATTTTGGGTTTGTTGGTCTCCAGAAAATACCAGGATTTAGATCTTTGTTCCTTCTTGCTCTCAGCTTAATGCCTTTTGGAGTTTGCAGTAGCCCTGGGGAGGGGGAAGGGGTGATAAAGAGATGTGGGGTACTGGCAGAGCTGACTCATTCCTCCCTGGTTTGGGGTTCTCCCATCCCAGGGGAGCAGCGAGTCCCGTGCGGGCGTGTGCCCTCGGCCAGCATGACCAGCGAGGTGGTGGAGAACGAGTTTGAGTTTTACTCCAAGGCGGAGAAGTACTGGAAGGATGTGCCCGCCACGGTGGATGGCATGTTAGGGGGCTATGGCCACATTTCCAGCATCGACATCAACAGCTCCAGGAAGTTCCTGCAGAGGTTTCTGCGGGTAGGTGGCACCGTTTGTTGTGCTCCTAAAACCCCACCCTTCTTCTAGTGTGGAGCTGGGCTCTTCCCTCTGACTTGTTCCATGGGATCCTCTGTTGCATGCTGGGAGACCTTTGCCCTGCAGTGGGTTCCCTATGTCCCAGTCCTGCCCTGTGTGGTTGTCCCATCTCTCCTCTGTGGGTACCTCGCAGTGGGATTCAGCCCCTCACGGTTGTTGTTGCAGGATGGCCCCAACCGGACAGGGACAACCCGTGCTCTGGACTGTGGGGCCGGCATTGGCCGGATCACCAAGCGCCTGCTGCTGCCCCTCTTCAAGACAGTGGACATGGTGGATGTGACAGAGGACTTCCTCACCAAGGCCAAGAGCTACCTGGGTGAGGAGGGCAGGCGGGTGCGCAACTACTTCTGCTGCGGCCTCCAGGACTTCAGCCCCGAGCCAAACTCCTATGATGTCATCTGGATCCAGTGGGTCATCGGTGAGGGTCACTTCACTGGCAGGGTCTTTCCAGCCTGTCCCCTTCCCTTGAGGGGCAGGTGCCCCTACACACTGGGGAGAGCAGCTTGAAGTCTGCATGAAGGATGAACATCACAGCATGGGTGGGGGCCTCGGGTGGGCAGCTGCCCCCCATCCCATGGAGGGGCACTGGGGACACTCTACTTTTTCCCCCAAGGGTCTTTTTCCCCCAAGCCCTCAGAGGCCAGAGCGGAGGTGTGGGTTGGATGGAGTTAAATAGTGAGACACGAGTTGGACACCCCCATGCTAAAGCTTTCCCTGCAAATGGCTCAAGTATTTGGCTACTTGGATCAGGAGGGATCCCAAATGCAGCTTCTGGGTTTCCTCCCCTTGGTCACCCTGTGCCCTCTAACCCCTGCTCTGTCTCCAGGACATCTCACTGACAATCACCTCTCCGACTTCCTGAAGCGCTGCCGTGCTGGCCTGCGGCCCAACGGCATCGTGGTCATCAAGGACAACATGGCTCAGGAGGGTGTGATCATGGACGATGTGGACAGCAGCGTCTGCCGGGACCTGGACGTGGTCCGTAAGATCATCCGCAGAGCTGGGCTGCACCTCCTGGCCGAGGAGCGCCAGGAGAACTTCCCTGATGAAATCTACCATGTCTACACCTTCGCCATGAGATGAGGGCAGTGGGAGAAGGTCTCTCCCATGTCGTGACTCCCCTTCCAGGGGCTGGTGACAAGGACGGGACTTTGTCTTCCAAGTTGCTGCTGTTTGTGAAAAGAGGTGTTTGCCAAATACATTTTCCTGCTGTTGCACTTCTGCACGTGGGCTTTGTCGGATGCATGTTGGCTCTGTGCCACCCTCGGGGGCTCTGGACAGGAGCAAGAGGGTCTCCCATGCATGAGGTGATCCATGGGCAGCAGCAGGTTGCTGACTGCAGTGCACAGGGCTCTTGTTCCTGAACTGGAGCTTGGGACACCTTTGGGATGGTCTGGGCTCCATTCCTTGCTTGGGTGTTTGACCCCTTCCTGCTGCTCAGCAATGAGCTGGGTAAGGCAAAGGGGCGGAACCTCTGCTGTTTCCCTGCGGTGGAGCGGGGAGGCAACTCCAGGTTCTGGGGCTTTGAGGGCCTTTAAACCCCTCAGCAGGTTTCATACCTGGGCAGCAAAAAGGGAGGTGGGTGTAAGGCCGAGTCCCCCACATCCTCCTCCAGGGACAGGGGTATCCCAGATAAAGCCCTGCAGCCCTGGGAGTGCACTGGTGTGGTCTGAGCTGCTCCCAGACCCCTCCAGCCCGTCACCTCCAGCTCAATCGCTGTGATACTGCAGCTGCTCCCCCAGCACCCCGCACCATCACCTGGCTTTGAATATTCCCATCTCTTTGGCCACATTCCCTTCATTTACCCAAGTCTGGCCACTGGCCCAAGGTAGCCAATGCTGGCACAACAGCGTGCCAGGGGTGAGCCCAGGTGCAGAGTCTGCTGCAGCTCGACCCTCCAGCTATCCTCCCATCCCTTTCCTCCACCCCATCTCTCCTGCAGGAAAAACGAGCCCCTGCTGTTATTTTGGAAGGCCTCGTTTAATTGCTCAGTTCCCATTCCAGACACCAGTAAGGAATTCGATCACATTACTGGGGTTTTTTAAACACCAGTTCATCAGGATGCACAGCTCCAGTCCCATGGAGCAGGAGAGGGTAAAACTCGGTGCTGGCAGGAAGGCAATGGCACTGCAGCCAAACTGCCAGTGAATCCCAGATCCTCCTGATACAAACTGTCTTTATTCAGAACAGATTTTTCCTCTTTTCATCTTCTGCATCTGTCCCCCATGACAAACAAAATACAAACCAACAAAACTGTGTGGGGCTCAGCTCTGTGGCCAGTCTTTGGCACATCACGAGGAAGCAGGTGCCTAGAAAGGGGAGCCAGGCAGCTGTGGCAAGGCTGGAACATGAGCCCTCCAGATGCAGCAAGTTCTTGTTCCTGGGAAGGAGGCACTGGACAACAATATCCTGGGAATGGTCACCAAGGGAAAAATCCAAGGACTGGGGAGGGAGGCACAAGGCACTCAGCTGCTGGCTGCCCACTCCTCATCCTTCCACAGGGAGCACACCACAAAGTTAGGAAACATCCATTTGTGTGTTCTGGAGCCCAGCAGCTCTGAGGTGTCCTTGGTGGATGGTCCTCTGTGCCAGGATGGGGTGCAGAAACTCAGAGGGTGTGGAGCACTCAGGCACTGCTGCCAGCCCCGCTTCCCTTCACTCCCATCCCGTTTCAGAGTCCACACTGAGCAAGGAAGGCATCCACACCCACAGGATGATGCTGGACCTGCCACCACCAGGACCAGAGGCAGGAATGCCAGGACACCTCTTCCTTCTCCCAGCACCCTGAGGCATCTCAACTCCAGTGGACACCTAAGGCACTGCATCACCCACCCATGGCAGGGCTGGGAGAGGGGACAGGCTGCCTGTCCAGTCCAAAGTCCCCAACCACTGATCCTGCCCCCAGGCCTTTGCTTAATGTGCCCCCAAACCAGCCCCAGTATCCAGTACCCCCATGCCCAGGAGCTCTGTCTGCCTCCCCATGCCGTGCCCCAGAGCAATGAGACCTTCACAAACACGTGTGACCTTGTGCCCAAAAAAACACCCCCCAGACTGCCACAGAGAAGGACTCCATGGGCAGCACCTCTTCCTGCAGAGAAAACTGTCCCAGAGCAGAGATATGGTGGCTGTAGGCACAGCAGGACTGTGGAGGGAGCAGACAGAGAGGCACTGTCAGGCTCAGTGGTCCTCATGCCCAGCAGCAGCGTGGTCGATGAGGAGGTACCACTTCAGCCGGTCTGGGAGAGGCAGAGCCTTGATTTTGTCATCCACTGGCCATGGTTTCAGGCGCTGCCGGATGAACACCCTGCAGAGGTGTTTCAGCGCCTGTGGCGAGTGCTCCAGCTGCTTCAGAGAGCAGAACAGAGTCCGGACCTTCTCCCCATGAGACCTACAGCTGCTGGTGTTGACCTCGAAATTGCTGGGCAGCTGGATGGCTTGTGAACTGGCCATCATGAGCTCCAGCAGAGTCTGACCCTTCTGGATGAGGTCTGTGGAATAGGTTTCATCGTCTAAGCGACTGAGATGCCAGCAGAGGTGCTCAAAGGTGATGTGGAAGCCAGACCAGCACGAGGGACCATGGAGGGAGCAGTTGTAGGCAGCACCTGATTCCAGCAAGAACCGCAGCAGCGGGAAGTAGTCTTTGAAGCTTTTTAAGCAGAAGTGTGTGAGGGACTCTGAGGCTGGGCACTCGCTGGGGTTGGCACCGTGGGCCAGCAGCAGCTGTGTGACACGAAAGCAGAAGCGTTCGATGTCCTCGGCCTCTTCGTCAGTGCGGCTGTATGGCATCTCTCCCAGCAGGTAGATGACATAGGTGAAGACAGTGTCACCATCTTTGGTGGCGGCCCTGACGTCTGCGCCTGCAGGGAGGGACAGAGAATGTAACTGACATTGCAGAGAGTGGGGCTAGCCCAGCACCAACTCCAGCACCCCTGGGCTTTACTCTGATCCACTGGGAACATAAAGGAGTTGGGAGGGCAGTGCCTGGTGCTGCACAAAAAATCAGCCAGCCCAGAAAGGGGAGAAGGTTTTCTTTACCTCCTTCCAGCAGGAGACGGATGCTGTCGGTGTTGTGGATCTGGCCACTGTCACTGCTGGCCAGGGCATGCAGCAGTGCTGTCTTCCCTGCAGTGGAGCAATCAGTCTAGTCACAGGACAACATGGTGACAAAAGGCACGAAGGAAAATAATCCACCCCACCCACCAGACAGCCAAACACAGGGAGTGACAACCCTTTTTCTGACAGAGGCTTCCACTGTTCCCATGATGGTGCCCAGCCATGGGGACAGTCCCAGGCCACACATGCAGGGCTGATGGTGGCCACAGTGGGTACATGTGCCACAGCAGAGTGAGTTTTAGAATAAGTGGGCACCACAGGACTACAGAGGCACAGCCCTATCCCGCCTCCCCTGGACTGCACAGAGCTGGGTTCAGCCCTTTTCACACAGCCAGCACACCAGGAGAGAATACCAAGCACAGGGAGGCTCTGCCAGCCTGCTCCCAACTCCCAAACCCATCCATAAGCACGGAGCAGGTGCAGCAGCAAATGGCCCCAGCCCTGTGCCCTGGCCCAGTCCACCCTCAGCTGGGGGAGCTGGGCGGGGTGCACAGACCGTTCTTGTCAGCAGCGTTGACATTGGCCCCCAGCTGCAGCAGCCGCCGCAGGCACGGCAACCGCTCGGGCTCCTCGCTGGCCAGATCCAGGGGACTGCTCTCATGGATCTGCAAAACAGTTAAAAAACACTGCTAAATATTGAAGACTGTGAGTGTCTCCAAGGAGTCACTGCTGGGGCTTTATCTTGGCCAAAGTAAGGGTGTCTCCTGCAGCCTCCTCCCACACATTGTTCCGAGGCAGGGGCTCAGCCAAAGGCAACCTGACCTTCTGCCACAGCATCAGAGCACTAAGGACAGCAGGCACAGGGATGTGCCAAGGGGAACCAGCACACAGTGAGGCCCGGGAGGAGGGAAGCAGGAGGGCTGTCCCCACACACCAGACCAGCTCAGGCTTGGGGGGCTCAGCCTGGCCGTGCCCAGGCAGCAAAGCCATACCCGGTCTCTGCGGTTGATGTCGGCACCGTGGTGCACCAGGAGCTCCACCACGCCCGGCTGGTTGCGGAGCACCGCCATGTGCAGGGGGGTGTAGTAGGTGACTGGGTCTGAGGACAAAAACAGTCACAGAGAACAAAGGGCCTCCCCAAAATGGCCCCAGCACCTGCCAAGAGTGGAAGGGGATAGCTGAGGAGGGCCCTGGGAGCACAGTGATGCCTGTGAAAACAGGGCTGTCACATGCACCCCAGGTCCTGCTGATCCAATGACTCTATCTTGCCAAAAGGCCCCAAGTCCCTGGCGTCCCTCAGTCCCTCCTTGTGGCTGGGTCTCCACAAGGCACATCCACACTATTCCAGCAAGGAGCAGGAGTGGTCTGAACCGGTAGCACCCCCTCTTTCTGCCCCAGCTATCCCCATGCCCAAGGCAGGTTCTCATCTGCTGGTTCCTCCTGGCCCAGCCCCCTTCCCACCAGCCTCACCTTCAAAACTGAGGTCAGCACCGAATTCCAGGAGGATTTCTGCAGCAGGGACGAGCCCCAGCTCGGTGACCTTCAGCAGGGCATAGCTCACACCTTCCTGATAAAACGGGGAGTGGGTCTCCCTCTCCAGGACTCTTCTCACAGCTGAGAGCTGACTCCTGTCACTGTCCGGGCAGGCAGGGCTTGAGACACACAAAAACCCCCCAGTTACTCAGTGAACATACTCAGGTGTGCAAGGGTCAAAGTGGCATCAGGGAAAAAGGAAAATCCCTGGTCTCCCCTCTGGCCCCAGACCCACTGGGTCTCTCACCTGCTGGTTGTGGGGTTACACAGCAGCTTCAGGGCCTCAGCTGAGCCCCAGCTTAGGCTTTATTGCCAGGGAACAGGCAGAAAGGGCTGTTCCTGGGGAGCACCCATAGCTCCTGTGTTTGCCTTGCTCCACCTCCACATTCCCAAAGAACAGCAGCAAAAGGAGGGTCTGTGGGATGAGCTGCTCCCCAGGACTGGGGGCTGTCCCAAGTCAATGTTGTCCAACCTCAGCCGCGTCCCTGAGCTCCAACTATCCCTCAAAAAATCACCCCGGGGTGTTCAGCCCCCTGTTGTTACCTCTCCAGGGAGCTCTGCCTTTCCGTGTCAGGCATGGCCAGCAGCCCCAGGAGCTCATCCACCAGGGGCTGGTACTCCAGGACGATCCTGCGGAAGCCGTGCAGGAAAGGCATGGTGCTCTGCCTGTGCACAGCCTGCCAGGGGCCTCCAGCACAGCACCGCTGTCCTCCTGCACCCAGGCCCCTCTCCAAAGGGCTTTTCCCTCCTTTCAAAACAAACGAGGCCTTCAGCACATTTGAACATAGAACAAACGATAGCCTCCCCCCTCCTTACATAAAAGGCAGCCCAGCCCAGCGCAGGGATCTCCTCCCACGCACCAATTTGGTGTCTCCAAATTATCTCCTGCACGCAGAGCTGCAAGCTGCAGTTATCTGGGCACAGGATCCAGGCGGAGCCCAGGCTGGGGACAAAGCGCTTGTGCAGAGGCTCTGCCACCGCAGGCTGGGGGTGCTCTGAGTGCCCCGGGGTGTCTGCACCCAGCAAAGCCCTGCCTGGTTTTTGTGGGAGAGGGGGCAGGAGCCACCCCAGGGACCACCAACTCCCCCAGTGCACTGGATGCAGCCCCAGGAAGCCCCTAAATCTCCCTGCACCCCACGGGGAGGAAAGGCCAGGAGCCCCCAGAGGGATGAGTAACAAGACCCTGCCCAAAGATCAGGACACAAAAGATCTGTAAAACATAAATTTTCATTTCCTTATCACTCTTTATCTAAGTTAAACAGCCAAATTAAAATAAGCTAATTAAGAATAAAACGAATTTGTTTCATTGCTTGTTTTACAACACTTTACAGTCGAAATATTTGTGTTATCATCAGCACGTACGTGTAAATAAATAAATACGGGTAGGCACCACTCCTGACAGGTTGGGTGGGTTGCAAACATGTATTTTTAGATATATTAAACACATTCATCACTCCTTCCTCTGAAAAGATAGAGCAAGCTATAGCAGGGGAAAAAAAAAACCCAAACGAATCCATAAACCCCAGTTCGTTTTCACAATTAAACACAAATTTCAGTGCAACCCCCGCCGGCGGCCCCGAGCTCCCCGAGCAACACGGGGACGGAAGGGAGGCCCGAGCACCGCCCTCCCCTCACGGTTCACCCCCGGCCCCGCCGCCCCTCACCTGCCTGGGCACCGCAACTGCAACCGGGACCGGAACCGGAACCCGCCGGAGCGCCGGGGGCGGGGCTGGGAATGGGAGCGGGGGCTTAACGGAGAGGGCGTGGTTTGAGGGGTGTGGCCTTTTTTGGGGGCGTGACCTAAGAGGAGGGCGTGGTCTCATTGGGCGGCTTGCCTTCAAAGCGGCTCAGCCCTGCGTGGGCGTGGCCTCGAGGGGGCGTGGCCGCAGCGGCGCGCAGCCGGCAGGAGGCAGCACGCGGCCGCGCGCGGGGCGGGGAGGGCGGCTTGAGGGGGGAAACTCCCCCGGCACCCCCGGTGTCCCCCTCTGTCCCCCTCCCCAGCTGTCCCCTCTCCCACGGGTGTCCTCCCCCCTCCCAGGTGTCCCCCCTGCCCCGAATGGNGATAACCCCCGCCCGGGTGTCCCCCTGCCCAGGTGTCCCTTCCCCCGGGCGTTCCCCATTCCCGGCTGTCCCCCACCCCGGGTGTCCCCCCTCCCTCTGGAGGACCCACCCAGACCGGGCTGGGTTTGCTGGGAGGTGGCATGCGGTGGGTGCTGTCTCCCCGGGGCTCGGGGTGACTCTGGTGCTGCTGCCCACAGCGCCTGGACCTTCCCCTGCTGAAAGAGCTACCAGGGGAAAGATTAGCCCAGGATTTATTGGCACTATTATCATAATCATCATTACTTTTATTATTATTCTGGTGGAATCTGCCAGCGCGGGGAGCTCTAGAGAGCAGCAATAACTGAAGCCGCCTTGGGTTTCCTATTTACGTATTTATTTTATTCCGGTGGAGCGCTTCCAGATTCCAGCAGGCAGCCGTGGCCCCGGGGCAGAGGGGGCGAGGAGGCCGCGCCGGCTGGGCATTTTTCTGACATGCTGTCACGGTCCCCCCGTTTCCCACCCTTCCCTTCCTCACACAAAGTGAGGTTCCAGGGTGGGGGACCCCAGTGCCTGCAGCCCCTGGACCCTGAGCCCACCTTCAGGGCAGGGCAGGGCCCTTTGTAGGGTTGCTGGTGGCCCTGGTGCCACCGGGACTTGGTGCTGTGCAAGTGGCATCCCCCCCTTGCAGCCCTGCAGCCCCCCTCGGTGGGGTTTGGGGGGTGTCATCCCCGAGTTTTACTGAGTAGGGGTGGAAATAACCCCATCCAACCCTGGGCAGGGATCAGAGGGTGAAAGCAGCAAGGAACAGTGGGGGACGGTGGGGATCTGTCCCTCTGCACAGAAGGTGCTTCACGCCTGTATGAGCTGGCTTCAAACCAGAGCAGCCCAGCTTGGGGGACCCCACTTGGGGTGGACTGCACAGCTGAGACCCTCGTTCCAGTCCCAGTGCCTCCTGTGCCACTCGGCAAAGCTGGACCCTGGGCCCTCTGTCCCCAGTAAAGCCCAAACCCTCCATAGTGCAGGAAAACTCTGGACCCTCCACAGTTACAGCAGCAGCACCAGACACAAACCCTATCCCTGTGTGGTACTGGTGGGGACCATGCAGGGTCCAGCCTCCATCAGACACCATTCTGGGGAGAAATCACGGCTGCATTCCTGCTGTTGGCTGGGAAAGGAGGGCTGGCAAGGCAGGGTCACCCCACTGCTGCCTCTGACCCCAGCCGTGCTGTCCCTGGGGATGAGAGGGGACACCGGGATGCCCCAAAGGGCCTTGCCAGCCCAAATGTGCCTTCAGGAGCCCCTCAGAGGCTTTGCCCCCACGTTGGTAACCCCTGCTTGAAAGGAGGCTTGGGGGATGCAGTGTGGCACCAAACCCAGCTCCAAACCAGCCCTGGGAGGTGACAAACCAGGAGAGCCATGGGCTGAACCCTTCCCTTGCCACCAGAACAGTGAGTCCACTCACACAGGAGTCCTTCCCTGGAGCATCCCTGCCGTGACCACAGCACAGGACACAGACCCCAGGGAGGTGCCTCCCCATCCCCACATTTCCTGGGAGCAGGAATTTTGCTAACAGGGCCGTTGTTGGCCCCATGGGTGGATGGGGCGTTTGAGTGCCTGGCTGAAATAACAGCGCCGGGCTCTGCCCCCTTCCTCCCCATGGCCTTGGCGGGGCGGACTCGGAAGAATGCGAGTTGGCCATCCATCAGGGAGACACAGCAACAGCCAGCCGAAGAAAGAGGGGCATTTTAGGAGGAAAGCCAGGGAAATTTGATCATTAAGAAATCCTCCTGGCTGTCTGGGGGAATTTAATTAAATTGCTGGAAAGGGCTGTAAGCACATCTGGATCCAATATGTGCAGCTTTGATTTTTTTCTTTTTTTCTTTTTTTCTTTTTTTTTTTTTTTTTTAAGTTCACTCTTTTCCCATCTCGCTGTTGAAGGGGGGGGAATAAAAGGGAAATAGAGCCATGGAGTATTGGTTCATCTGGGACTGACTGGGATTCCTGGCAGGGAAAGAAAGAGAGGGAGAGAAAGAAAGAGCAAAAGAAAGAAGCAGAAAGAGAGGGAATGAGAAAGCTGGGAGAAAAACCTTCACCCAGGGGCTAGCTGGGGTGTTTTATAATGCCACCGACCTCAGAGACAGGGAGCTAGGAGGGAATGGGGGGAGTTGTGAGGGCTGGAGGGGAGGGGAGGAGGAGAGGAGCCAGCCCAGGGCAATGCTGTACTTTTGGGGTCTGGCAGGGATGGAAGGAGAAAGAGGAGTTGCTCAGTGGATACAGAAACACCATTCCTGCTGGGAAGGGCAGGGCTGGGCACGGAAGACTCCTCCAGCAATTACCCCTGGCTGTCACCCCTATGGGCCCTGACTGTAAATGTCCTGGCCCCTGGTCCCCAGCCTGGGCAGGACACAGGGCTGGGCACCCACCCCAAGAGCTGGTTACTCCGGCCTGGCCAGGCACTGTCAAGCCCCCACCATCCCCCCCACCTCCTCTTTCCCACCTCCTTACTCTGAACATCCTCCTTACGGTGCAGCAGAGGTGCAACTCCACAGTCAGAAAAAACCCTCAGCTATGGATGAGCCAGCCCGGTTTCCCTGCACCAGAACATCCACAGGGCAAGATTTTGGGAACGTTAGGAAGGAGGAGCTGGGTACCACAAGGAGCAGCACCATCCCAGGCAGTGCTCCAAGGGTGCTGCACTGCCCCAGCCCACGGTTTTGGGGTGAGGAGGGGGATGGGGCTGGCAGAGCACATCCAGACCCGTGCCATGCTGAGCACCATGGAAGCATAAGGTGTTATCACAGCATGAGAGAAATATCAGGAAAGCCCCAGGAGAACAGAAAGTGAGATTACCAAAAATTATAATATTTTAAACCCTTTTTTTTTTTTTTTGAGAGGAAGATGAAGGCCTGGCAAATGGAAACATGTTCATCCCAAGGGTTGCAAACCTGGCAGGCTCTGGGCAGACAGATGCTCACCCTGAGGAGCCCAGCACAGTCCTGCCAATTCAGTGCCTCTGGTTCATCAGCCCAACAGCTCTGGCTCAGCAAAGCTGGACTCAGAGCTCACACCCAGCCCAGCAAAACCCAGGTGCCCAGAGTCAGGTAAAGCAAACCTGCTCAGCTTTGTCTCTGAACCACCCACGTTTGCCCGAAGCCAGGAGTCACCTTGCCAGCTTCAAGATCCATTTTAAAACACAATTTTTACCAAAAAAAAAAAAATAAGAAGAGCTTGCACAATTGGGTTAGGAAACACCAGGAGTATGTGTTTCAAACAACCAGGTCTTGCTTTGGATGCCTTGTGTGGCTGGTGGTGTTAAAAAAAATGATGCTGAGGAAAAAAAAAGGGCAAATCCTACAGCTAAAAAGGAAATTGCATTAATACAGATTGTTTTATTTAAAAAAAGCAAACCCTGACCTCTACTTCAAAAAAGTCATTAGACATTCTCCTTCTGAAAGGCCGACAGGGGATATTACTGAAAGGCCAGTTAATTTCTCAATGACTTACTGTTCTTGCTCTGCTCATGGAAATGTGTAAAGAGTTGGAGGGTAATTTAAGGCACCCTGCAGAAAGGTGTGTAAATCTTTGCATGTCTAAAGAAACTTTACCAGACCGCTAGGACCGGGAAAAAAAAGAAAATGCTTGCCCTCTTTTTTTTTTTTCCTTTTNCTCTTTTTTTTTTTTCCCTTTTTTTTTTTTTTTTTTTTTTTTTTTTTTTTACTCTCCTTTGGAACTCTGATCCCCTTTGATCATAAAAAAGGTCATATTTCAACCAAAAAAATATCAGCAATCACAGGGCCCGAGGAAGTGCGAACCCAAGGGGGTTTCACCGACGATTGTTGCCTCCATTTAATTATTTAATGCCGCGCACTGAGGGAAAGCCGGCTCCCCTGGAAAAGCCAGACAGTTCAAGAATAAGGTCTGGCCCTAAACAAGGAGGAGGAAGAGGGTTGTAAACAGGGATGGGGCTGCTCCATCCCCCGCTCCTGCCCTCGCCCCTCCATGGGCCAAGACCAGCCACCCCAAAGCCCCCCCAGAATAATCACAGCAAGATGTTCCCAGCCTCTGGAGCCAAGAGGGGGATGCGGGGGGAAGGATGGGGGTCCTCACTGCCCTGGCCCCCTCAGCAGCCCTGGCCAACCAGTGCCCATTGCTGATGGGTCACTGGACTCCAAGGGTAGGTCTCCAGTCCCCTGGCTGATCCTGGAGCGGTTTTTCCTGGACATCGTGTCATCCCCAGCCTGGGAGGGGTCTGTCCCTGCAGTCACAGTGGAAAAAAGCAGGATCAAGCAGGTACCTGGACAAGGAAGGGTGGCACGAGGCTGTGCTGGGTCCCCCAGGGCCTGGTGGTCCCAGGGGTGATGCAGCCACCTCCTCCCTGAGAGCATGGAGCAGCCAGGAGGGCTGGTGGCAATTTATTGTATTCTAAAATCCACCCAGGGTACATAACCAGTGCACAGCACTGCCCTGGCACGGTAGGACAGGGACCTGGCCAGCTGGGAGCAGGGCAGGGGCAAAACTCCCGTCTTTGGGAGCACCCCCAGGAAAGCAGGAGCAGAAGCAGTGTGACACCAGCCCGTGATTTACCAGCCGAGGGGACAGAACCAGACACCAGAGCTGACTCCCAAAGTACCCCCAGGGCCAGCAAATTGGACCAACAGAACCAATAAATGGACCCCCACCCAAAAAAAGTGGGGGAAGGGAGGTTGGGCTGGCTTGTTTGCACACTGAAGGAGCCCCCCGCAGAGCTGGAGAGAGCCAAAATCTGCCTTCAGCTACACCCCTTCCAAGCTGGAGAGCTCTGGGAAGCTGCTTCCCCGTCAGGAAGATCAGATTTGGCAGCACTGGCTGGCTTAAAAATCTGCACGCCTCCGACTTGAAGGGGAAGGGAGTACAAGAAAAGCTTTCGACAAATGTTAAAATAACTCAGCGAGGGGTTTGCCTCCTTCGGCCGTGCTTGGAGCAGCGATGTTTATGAGCTCAAAGCCGGCCGATCTCGCTTGGAGGTTTCGCGTGGAACCCTGAGCAGCCCTGTCCATATGTGCCCGCAGCGGCGGGGCAGGAGAGCGGCTGCACTCGAGGGGAAGGAATAATTGTTTAACCTCTTCGATTTCTGCTCATCGCCCCGAGCCCAGCCCTCTCCGGACAGCAGCAACCAGCCCCGGGGTCTGCCCCTCTCCCTCCCTCTCCCTCCCTCTCTCTCTCTCTCCCACTGCCTCCTCCCTGCATATCTGTATGTATGTATATATATATATATAATTTTAAAGAGGAAAAACTCCTTTTTCCCGGTGGCTGGTTTTCATTAGGGAGGTTTCTTTCTAACCCCAAGGGAAGCAGCCTATGAGTTTTTAACTGTGGTGCAGGACGTAATTATCTCATTAAGGCGAGAGAGCCAGGCTTTTCCCAGGAGAGGTGACCTTGCTCCGGGGTTGATGGGGACCAGAGGAGGGGGGGGGGTTGGAGGTGGAGGGGGGCCGTGTCCCCCGCTAACCTGCGGGTCACCTCTCCC
>VZRV01008784.1:395140-432396 GCA_013398115.1 Falcunculus frontatus
ACAGCCCTGCCTGCTGGAGAGGGTAGCTGGAGGCAGCCCCACGTCTGGGGCCCTTGGCACACCTCTCCTCCAGGAGCAGCCCCTCTGCAGTCCCTTGCAGGGCTGGGTCCTGCGGCACTGAGGACCAAAGCCAGGCCCAACTCTCTCTTCAGCCAAGGGGCTGCTCAGCCCTGCCCTGGCCACAGCCCCAAACTGGCCCTGAGAGTACCCAGCGCATCCTCCTGGGATGATGAATACAAATATCCGTGCAACACATTGCTCTCATGACACCCAAAAATCAGAAATCCCATAAGCCAGGCAAGAGCAAGGAAAAGTCAACAGAGTGGCGAGAGCTCATCCTCATCTTTATCTTCATCCTCCCCTGGAGTGGTGCAACGGCCTCCCGTCAAAAACCTTCGGCACAACTTCTGAGGTCTTGAAAGCTTGTTCACCTCCTTTCATTAGACTAACAAATAATGTGTAATGCGAAACATCTGTTAACAACAGCCCTTAATGTTCTCAAGATGATAAAGCAGGAGGGTAATTTTAGCCAGCAAGCCTTGACTGATGGCTTTTCAAACAATGAACTTACTTTTGGTGCCGCCTGGGGATGGGAGAGGGAGTTGTGCACTGGCTCCGGCAGCCACTTTGGGGCTGAAAACTCAGAAAGAGTCACTTTTGTCACAGCTGAGCTGTGGCCCCTCCAGGGGGATCCTTTGGCATGGGGCAGGCATGCATTGACCATTTATTTGGCTACAGCCACTGGGACCTGGCAGCAGGATGGGGAGATGTGGTGGCCCCTGGACATCCCATTTTCAGAACAGTTCCTGGAGCCCCTTCCTCATCCCCCGGGATCCTCTGACCTGTTCTGGGGCTATGAGGACGCTGAGCAGAGCAGTGATGAAGGAGAGGAGAGAAGAAGCAGCACCCAAAGGGGCAGAGGGGATTAAGTTGTTGTTACTACAAATTGGCTTTAATTATGTAAACCAAGGTAGCTGAAAAGGGAGAAGTGAGGCAGAGAGGGACAGGGGCCTGGTATCAGAGGGGAAAATGGACTTGGTCCTGGAGTTAAAGTGGTGGCTGATTTCCCCAGGTAGTCCCAAACTTCTCCCAGTGCTCGGGTACCTTCCTTGAGGCAGAGCCATCCCAGCTGATGTCCCTGTGGTGTCCCAGTTCAGGGACTGTGCTGGTCCTGGCTCCCAGGACACAGTTTGGCTGTGCTGCTCTGCCTTCCCAAACACCACTTGTCCCTATCAGACATGGGCACAGCTTGGGGACACCTTGACCTGTCTGGTGGTGGTGGCAGGAGGCAGCTCTGTAACACTACGGCTGGGATGTGCCTTTGGGGGGGGGATCTGCCTTCCCTGGGACATCTGTGCACGTAGATGGGTTGGCCACAATTAAACCCAGTCTCATTAACTCGTGGCCGATCCCCTGTGCCTGGACCCAGATAAGGCCCCTCTGCCCTGTAACCCCAGACTCATCAGACCTCTCTCTCCAGCACCCATCTGCTTTCCACAGCCCCAAAACTGCTGGACATCCTCCAGGCTGCTCTGCTGGGAGGCTTTCCATGGTTTCTGGATGCCTGAGCAGGGACAGGCAGTGGTGTAGGGACCCCAACTCAGCCCCTGTGGAGGGGAACAGGCTTTGAGAATTGTCTGATAGATGTGGCTCAGCTCTCCAAGGAGAGGCTTTTGTTCCCTAAAGGAGGGGTCCCTGCTGCTCGGGGTGGCACCACATCCTGCTTGCCATGGCATGTGGGGTGAGGTTGGGGTACACTGGAGTGGGGCAGCAGGCCTGGGGTGCAGTGTTTACAGCACCCATCATCCCTCACACTCCCCAAAACAGCACCAGCTGAGGGTGACTGGCTGCCCTCCCAGACGGGCAGATCTCCTGCAGGCCCCTTGGTGGGGACAGTCCCTGTTGGCAGAGCTGGGAACGGTGGCATCTGAAGCAGAGGGGGAGGTGAATCGTCTCTGTCCTTGTAAGGGCAGCCCAGCCAGGTGGGTGGCAGCGGGACAGGAGCCGTCCTTGCTCTCAGTGACCAGACATCTCCTTCCCTGTCCTCAGAGCCTGCCTGGGGACACGCCTCTGCCTGGAGGGCTCTGAGGGCTGCAGACCTCAGGACAAGGGGTTTTTCCCCGTGTGCCCTTGGGGCTGCTGAAGAGGGATGGTCCCCAGGGGAGGGGACAGCGCTCGTCCAGTGCCTGATGCTGGCAGGTCCCCAGTGCAGGATCCATCAGCAATTAATCAGTAAACGCCAATTAATTTGTGTGGGAGCTCCCCACCCTGGCCCACCTCCCAGCCCTCCACATTTGTTTGTGCTTAGTGCGAGACTGGTGACAAGCAAGGATGGATGGATGGATGGATGGATGGAGAGCCTGACAGGTCCCAGCTCACTCAGAAGGTTTCTGGGCATTCACAGGGAGCCCAGCATATCCCAGTCAGGAAAAAAGGGGCTATGGGGAGGGACCCGTCCTGTACATCCCAGGCTGATGCAGGGGACAGGGGACAGCCCCAGCCTGCAGCGTGTTCCCCACAGCCAGACTTCCCCTTTCCTGGCTGGGGACACCCTGTACTGTGGTTCTTATCCTGTGCCTCTGCCACAGGACCACTGTCCTGCACATGGTCCCCTGTCCTGGACAAGAGGAAACTGATTCCTCAGGTCTCATCTATGCAAACACTGCAGTGGGGTGGGAGTGCTGCTTTCCCGTGGCACGAGCAGGATAAGGGGCTGAGTTAGGTCACCGCCCTACAGAACCAGCCAGAGCAGCACAAATCCCTGCCAGGCACAGGCAGGGATGGGGGTCACAGCTGGAAGAGACCCCAGGTCTCATGGAGCTTCTGGCATGGGATTCATCCTGGTACCACCTCTCTGTGCTTCCCTGTACCCCCCAGCCTTGTAGGGTGACACACACTCCTTGTCCCACCCCTCCCCAGTGACACCCACTCACCCTCCTGCTCCTCCCGTGGTGACACTGGGTCACCATCCCACTCCTCCCTGTGCCCTGGGTGCTGTCAGGCTCTTACTGACTGCTGACACCAGGGCTCTGATTTGGGGGAAATTTGCCCCCAGATGAGCTGAACACCCCCACCTGGGCTCCAGGCTCTCCTTGCCCCAGC
Source organism: Falcunculus frontatus (assembly GCA_013398115.1). Lineage (NCBI taxonomy): Eukaryota > Metazoa > Chordata > Aves > Passeriformes > Falcunculus > Falcunculus frontatus. Next base: position 398,243 of record VZRV01008784.1, read on the forward strand.
TCGGGGGGCTCTGGGCTGGAGCAGGGGCCCCAGGAAGTTGCCCTGCCCACGCTGAGCCCTCCCCAGGGCACAGGGAAACACATACCAGCACGTTTGTGCAGCGCTTGCAGGGCTCTGCAGGATCCCCACACGTGCTCACTTCTGTGCTGGGAGAGCTGCTGCCAGAGGGTAAAGGGAAAAAATCCCAAACCCGGGGCCTGGGGAGATGGCTCCCCTCTTGCTGGGGGAGCCCAAGAGCTGGAGCAGCCTTGGCTGGGCCAGGAGGGCAGGAAAATCGCTTTTCTCCCCGACTTCTCATTGCTGGGATTTTTCTCTGCTCAGCACCCCCGGTGAGCCGGGTTTTGGCAGGCGTTGCTGTGGGGGATGCTCCTTCTGAAACCGCTTTCCAGCAGGGAGAATCACAGCGTGACAGCGTCCAGAGGGGACAGTGGCAGGGTCCTGCACAGTGTGGGGACACAAGGCTTTGCCCCACTTCCCTGGGAGTCCCGGCAGCACCCACTGATGTGCTTTAGTCCCCGGGAGCAGCTCAGACACCCCCTGACACAGCCATGCCCAGCCCAGGAGGGTGCTGGGGGTGCAGGGACACCTTGCCTGTCTCCCCCTGGGCTGTTATGTCTCACTCGACCAGGAACAGCTCAGTGCAAGACTATTTCCCTTCTCTTTTTGGGCTGTTATTTCAGGCAATGGGGCTGATTCACAGGAAAAATATGAAATTTCGACTCCATGCAGCCAAGATGGGTGAATTTCAACGAATCAGCATTTTAGGAGAGCCTGGGCGTGTGTCTGTAGCTGGGAGGCTGATGAAATGATTTGGGGCTTTGAGGCTGCCTCGTTAGAAACCCTCCTCTCTCCCAGGGAGTGGGGCTGATCACCCGTTCTCCCGAGGCTGATTTCCTTCAGCCACGGGGAATTATCTCCCCAGAGCTGTAAAATCATCAAGCTGAAGGGATGAGGTTTGAAGTAGGATGGGACTCGGGTGCTTTGGGATTGGCAGAGGCTTGGTGTCCCTACACTGGCACCTCATTCTATCCCTGCAGCATGAGCAGAAGCTGGAAGGAGTTGTCCTTCCAGGATGGGATCCTTGAGCCAGGGAATTGGATCAGAGCGTCCCTTAAAATGCTGAGGCAGTGGGTTATGGCTGGGCTGAGCTGGGACTGAGCAAGGATTTAGACCAGGGTTGATGCAGATCAGGTTTTTCTGGCTGGAAAAACCAACTGGGAACAGAGTGGAAGTGTGGTGAGGAGAGCCAGCCACACCCCTGATCTTGGTGATGCCCAGAAGGGTCAGGGAGGATGGGAACTGCAAAGGTTTTGGGGAGAAAGGCCTGATTTGGGGTTTTAAGGCGGTTTTCCGATGCCTGTTGGCCAGGACTGCCCCAAAACTGCAAAACTGCTTGTTTTTCACTGGACAGCCCTAAATTTCCGAGAATTAACACAAAAATTCGTACCGCCGCCCTCGAGGCATTCCCGATGCTTGCCTTTGCCCGAGGGACACACGACCGCGGGCGATGTTTTCCAGCCTTCCCACGGCGTGACGAAATGCCCTGTCCGTGCTCAGCATCCCTCACCAGATACTCCCCTGCCCTATGCTGCCCCTGGGAGAAGCAGCCCAGCGCTGGGACCTGCTGGGGACATCGCTGGCGGCACGGGGGGTGCGGTGCCTGCCTGTGGGGCAGCTCCTCACCCCCTGGCAGCCCCTCACCACCCTGGCAGCCCCCGTCGCAGCTCTGGCTGCGGGTCCTCAATCAGGGAATTGCGGGGTAAATGGGATGCTGATGTTGCAGGAATTGGGGGAAATTGCTCCAGCTTGTGGGGCAGCGAAACCATCCTGGGGACAGGCGGGGTCCGCTTTGCCACCTCGTCCCCGGCAGCCCCACCCCTGCACGGTGCGGGTGCAAACGGCGGCTTGGAGGGTGTTAATTGAGCAGGAGAGATAATGAGGCTGCGGTGCTGCTCTTTCCTGCGGGTTTGGGGGGGAAACAGCCTCTGGGAGGAAGGGCAGGGCTGGGGGGACAGTTCAGGTCCCGGGGGATGCCGGGCGGGCTGGGAGCCTTCAGAGAGCGGCAGCGCCAGCCGCCGGCCCCCTCCCCTTCCCTCCTCATCCCCCTTTGAGTGCATATAATAAAGCAGCTTTTCAGCTGCGGCTGCAGTGATAGATCAGGAAGAATTGTATGAGTCTATTAAAGTCTGTGTGTCTCTGAATGGAGACTGTGGCTAAGCCAGGCGCCAGGCTCGCGCATTGAACCAGATGTGGAGAGGCGCCATCCTTTCCAGCCACTGAATCCGAGAGGCTGCAGGCTTCACACGCAAGGAAACTGGAGTGCACATGGCAGGGGAGCCGGGGGAGCGGCGGGGAGCACATGGCAGCGGGGTGCTGGGGAGGGGGCACAGCCCGGCGCTCCCCGCAGGCACCGCAGCCGAGCCGGGGGCAGCGCTGGGACTGGGGGGGGTTCGGCTGCGTGAGCCAGCCCGGGCTGTGCCTTGCACCCCGAGTTATGCAGGGCATCGGCGGGGGGGCTGTGTTGAACCTTGGGCTGTTCAGGGCATTGCAGGGTGTGTTTGGAGGGGTTGCTTTGCACGCCAAGGTGTACAGGGGTCAGCGTTGTACCACGGCGGGCATTGCTGGGGTGGGGTGGGGATTGCACTGCACCCCAGGCTGTACAGGGCACTGCAATGGGTGTGTGTGGGGGGGTTACAGGGCACCCCAAGCTGTACAGGGCAACGCAGTGGGTGGGGGGGTTACAGGGCATCCCAAGCTGTGCAGGGCACCCCAAGCTGTATAGGGCAATGCAATGGGTGTGGGGGTGTTACAGGGCACCCCAGGCTGTACAGGACAATGCAGGGGGTGTGGGGGTTACAGGGCACCCCAGGCTGTACAGGGCACTGCAGGGGGAGTCACGTTGCACTGAGCCATTCAGGGGAATCACGCTGTACCCCAGGTCCTGCAGGGCATTGCTAAGTGGGGGGGATTGCCTTGCACCCCAGGATGCACAGGACATTGCCAGGGCTGTCAGGGGTGAGTTGGGGGTGGCAGTAGCAGTGATGCTGCAGGGGAGCGCTCACAGACCCCAGACACAGCACTGAGCCTGGCCTGGCAGCAGCACAGCTGAGGAGGGCACAGGATGGGTCATAGGTAGGGGCATCTCCTGTCCCCAAACCCACTGTGCTCCAGAGAGATGACAAAAATGGAAGGACAGAAGGAAGGCAGGAAGGACAGAAGGATGCCATCCTGCATCAGCCGTGGCTGGCAGCTCCAGGGACTGGTCACCCCATGGATCCCATGTCCCCAGCAAAGGTGTGAAGCAGAGTCTGTGGAGGGGACACAGGTGACATGGGGACGGCCACTACAGGGCTGTGCTGGGCTGGGCTTGGGCTGGAGCAGCTGCCACGCTCCTTCCTCACTGATTTCACTTTCTCATCTGGGCTGGCCACATGGCTGTAATTTGGGGGTTGTAAATACCTCAGGGGAATTTTTAAATTAAAAAAAAAATGTTTTCGTTTAAATTAAAAGACACTCAAGCATTTCTATTAGTATTAGAGGTTTATAAAACTTAAAACAAATGTTGAAACTAAACTACCAGGCGACGTCCACTTTGGGAAGCCCTCTGCATGTTCGACATGACCCAGTTACCCATTGGGCAGTAAGTTTTAATTTTGTATGAGAGTGTCAGGGTGCCCAATGAGGCAGGAGGGTGCTTGGTCTCCCTGGGGACCTGGAGGGGATGAAGGCTTGGAGTGATGAGGGTGAGGGTCTCAGCTCTGCTGGCCTTTGTAGAAGCAGCACCCTGATATTCTTGTCTCCATCCTCTGATCCCCTGGTGTCCTCCCCATGGCTAGCACCTGCCCCCAGCAACCTGCCTGTGATCCCGTCCCCACTGTCCCCACTGCCCCTGCCATCCCTGCCATCCCCACCATCCCTGCTCTGCATGGTTCTGCTTTAACCTGGAAACAGTTAACTAGGCTGAGTTAAAAAAAAAAAAAAAAAGATACGAGCCACTTATTAAAATGAATGTTTTACAATAAATTTGGCGAGAGGCCACCGACCTCAAATGAAAACCAGACTGGAGGACAGCGATGCTGCTTGCTGGCAGGGGCTTCCGGGACGTCTGTGCGTGCAGGCGCCCACGAGGGTCCTCCTTGGAGCAGGGCTGGGATGGGGTCCCAGTAGGGCTCACACCCATCCCACACCCTGGCCAGACATGCTGGTGTCCACTGGTGGTGGCCGTGGAATGGGTTCTCAGCAGCTGCTGGTGCTCACTGATCAAATGGGCGCTCTGTGATTTGTTGGCCTGGGTATGAAAAACACCCTTTTGGCCTCAAAAAGAAAAGGGACTTGGGGCAGTGGCAGTGGGCAGAAGGAGGGGACACCATGGGGATTCTCATCATTCCCCCTTGTCCCTGCCCATCTCCTTCCCCCCCTTGGCAATGACCCTGATGCAATGGGGTCTCTGCTTTAACCTCGCGGGGCTGGTGTTGGGTTTCAGTGCCAGATGCCATTGGGGCTGGCTTGCTTGGACTTTTGCCTATTAAATTTCAAAATCCCACCTTTTTGGAGGGGTCTGGGGAGGAGAGGAAGGCTGGGATCACCATGCCAGGGGTCCCTGGCTGGGAGCCAGCCCTCCACACAACGTTCCTGCTATGCAGGCCCAGCCGATTTAGTTTTATTTTTCAAACATTGAGCAAAAGTCCCAGTGAGCTTTCAACACCGTGATGGCCTGAGGCACCCCCCGTCCCATTCCCAGCCCCCAGGAAAACTCACTTTGCATTAAATCCAGGGTTTTGGTGGTGCTTTGCAAGCACAGGCGGGTGCTACTCCTGGGCTGCTGCTTGCACAAGTCTCATTAGTGTTAATTAATTACACGTCTGTGCCCTGCTGGGAAACCAGGTAACCTGTTACGTCAGGTGGCTGCATGTGAGTGATGTTGGCACCTCTGTGGCTGCATCATGGATGCACCAAATGGTGCCTTAAAGGTCTGCAGGATGGGAAGGAAATCAGCATCTGCCGTGCTCCACCCTGATGTAGGGCAGTGGGGTCTGTGCTGGCATCGTTCATCATCTGTCCCACCATCTCCAGTGGCTAATGGGGAGCCACCGTGGCTGTTCCCTCTGCCCAGACTCCTCACTGCAGTGCCTGGGGCTGACCCAAATCCCAGCATTTTGGCCACAGGGTCTGGGCTGGCTGTTTCCCCGAGCCACAGAGGCCAGTTCAGACATCCGTGAGCCACCACGGTGCTGCCACTTGCCATGTTCGGTTTTTTTAATGAGCTGGCAAAGTGGGGAGGCTGCAGCCCCAAGGGGCACCCGGGGGCTGTGTCCCCAGGAGCATCCCAGGGTGCCGCAGTGGTGTGAGGTGCAGGACGGCCCAAACACTGCTCTCATCCCACCCCAAGAAGTTCTCCTGGCTGGAAGATGAAAGCAAGCTCTGCAATGAATGTCTCCTTGCCGGGAAGGCTCCTGGCTGGTGGTGTCTGGGGGAGAGCCAGCGCCTTTTGTTGGTCCCTGGGCCTCTACTGGGGGGGTTGGCAGATTCACAGGAGAACAAAATGAAAATTCCTGCTCCCCCGTTGGTCGGTGCTGCTCGGAACTTGGCTTGGATCAGTCAAACCCACCACGGTGTCTTTTCCTGAGGTGCTTGGCTGTGCTGGGAGGGCTTCGGCTCCTGCTAACCCCAGCCCTGCAGCCACAGACATCCGCCTGAGGAGCCCTTTGGTCTGACACAGCCTCTTGGAGCATCCCTGCATGAAGCCAGGAGAACTCATCCCAGTATCTATCCTGTCTCCTCCTCCCTTCTTTGGCATTTTCAGGGGGCATCCAGACTGGCACCACTGTGGATGAGTTTTTGGAGGCTCTGTGTGACCCCAGCCCCAACTAAGAAAAGAGGGACCCGAGAGGGGTGTGCACCCCTTTGAGTTGCATGTTCTCCTGCTGTGAGCAGGGAAGATGCCAGACCCTGCCTGATCCTGACCTCTCAAAGCCACTGTCCCCAGCAAAGCCGTGCAGACAGTGGACTTTCCCAGGAGCCTTTCCTCCTCACCATGCCATTTCTTGAGGGCCAAATTGGATACTCGTTGGGGAGCAGCACCCCAGCTTTGCCCCAGCTCAGCTCCTCCACAGCTCCATCCCCACGGAGCGCTGACACAATGGAGGCAGCAGTGGCTTTGGAGCTGAGACAGCCCATTGTGTCAGGCTGCAGCCACAGCCTCCTGTGAACACACGGGATGCTCCTGGCAGCTCCCGAAAACCCTGCGCCAGGCTGGGGTCACCCCGTGCTGCATGGCCCTGGGAGGGAACATTTCTCTTGCAGACCACCGAGCCCAAGGGAAGCTCTCGGCGCTCTGGGTCCGGGCTGGCTGCCCTGGGCCAGTGCCACTGTGGGCGGGCGCAGCCAGGCAGTCTGAGCCCCACGGCCAGACAATGGCCCCGGCTCCGGCTCCTGGGGTGCGGGAGCCAGGCGGCTGGGAAAGCACAGCCAGAGGCCTCGGCGAGCCCCACGCTGGGTGCCAGCGCTGTTGCAGGCTTTCGAGGCTGTTTCTGGAGCAGTCGTGTCAGGGGATGCTGCTGGTGCCAGGCTCTGTGGTCTGGATCCTCACACAGGGTTGGGGCTGTGGCCAGGATGCTGGGGTGCATCCCGAGCCAGTGAGCCCGGCAGCAGGATGTGTCCGTGTCACCTTCTCCAAAGGTCTGTCCCCAGGCAGTTCCCACCCCAGGTAAAAGGTGGGTGATGGCACCATCTCTCCCAGGTCCCTGTGCTAGTGGACAGGAATTTCTTGTGCTGCTCAGCCTATTCTCCTTACTCCCACCAGAGCTTTGCGGCCAGAGATGTTCCCCAGCCCCTTCCTGAGGCTTGACAGCATCCCACCAACCCTGCCTCCTCCTTCAGGGAATGTGGCTGCAATTAATTCATTAAATGCTTCCGCTGACGCAGGAGCTGCCTGTGCCAAAACACCATTCCTGGAGCCTGGCCTCAGCTGGGTGAGTGCCGTGCTGGGCTGTGCAGGAGCCTCTGGCCGGGGCAGTAGCCTCTGGCATGGTGGGAAGTGCCGGGAATGTTCTGGGACTCCTGAGGACGTCAGAGCCTCAGGGCTTTGCTTGCAGCCCAGCTTTCAACTTCCAGGGCATCCTCTCTAAATCACAGCACATGACTTGGCTGGCTGGTTTCTCACCTGGCATCTCCAGCATCTGCTTCCCTTCTTCATTTTTTTCATTATCTTCCTCCTTCCTCACTGTGACTTCCTGATCTTGTCCCTCTTGTGCACCTTGGTTTTGCAGCACGGCTGCCCTTGCTGCAGAGCCAACTGGAGAGCCAGCCCTGAATCCACTCTCAGCTCTCAGCAGTGAATTTGGTGGCTAATTGCTGGCTGGAACTATCCCTAAGGGAAGCAGTGTCCCATGACATGGGTATCTTCCTTTTCACGTTCCTTCTGTTCCCAATACCCATCTAAGCATCATGTTCCTACTGCATTTGCTGCACTAATAATGAGCTAAAAAAAGGCTTCAGTGCCACCACTGGGTTACCAGCACAGGTTGGACACATCCCCCCTGGGATGCAGCTGGCTCAGCCAGGACCTTCCTGGTTTGTTCAGACTTTCAGCTGGACTTGCTGTGATGGGTGCTCAGACACCACACACTATCCGGGGGTGCAAGGGGAAGACCTCCTGGGCTCTGGGGGTGCAGGCTGAGCGTGGAACATCCCTGGGGCTGCAGTACTGCTGGGCAGGATCTTCCCGAATATTGGGTGTCTGTGTGGCTGGGGGTAGCAAGCTGCGGTGCTGGGTGGTTTCTGGCTGGTGCAGAGGCAGCTCTATAACCATAAAACAGGCTGCTGCTGCCTGTCAGTGAGCACAGGCTAAAGCCCCCCCGGGACAGCCTTGGCCTCTTTCTTGGTCCAGGCTTTTGCTGCTCCTTTTTAACAGAGACACTTTTCCCCCAGCAAAACTGGCAGCCTGTAAAAACGTGTCAGCGTTTCAGTTTTTTCACAATTAATGAGGTGAAACATCCTCGGAAACATTTCGCTGTAATGTTTCTCCAGTAGCTGGGACTTGCACCTCTCTTAAATTTTTCATGTACGCCACTTGAGCTGAGAAAGTTTCCTTCGGACTCAGCACATTTGGACCCCCCCAGCTTCAACCTCCCCCCCGGAGCCTTCAGCATTCCCGGGGTCTTTGCGAGGCTGGGGCTGGGCTGGAGGGGGAACAGGGAGGGGCAGTGGGTTGGGATGAGGAGGTGGGAGCCTTCTCCCAGCAGTGGGGGAGCCTGGGGAGGGGCTGACAGCCCTTGTTCCCCAGGGATACCCTGTCCCCAGTGTCCATGGTTGTTCCCAGGATGGGTTTGGACCTCACAGTATCGTGCCAAGCAAACCTGGGGCCAGCATCCTGTGGGCAGGGGTTGGTGGCCCCAAGAGGCTTCTTCCCTGGGTTCCATGCAGAAAATCAGAGTTTCACCAATACGGTTTTGTCCCCAAGCTGGTGCTGTGTTGCTCCTGTGCACCCAGCCTGGGCTTGCTGGTGGGTGCAGGAAAGGCACCACACCTGGGTGACCCAGCACATGTGGAGCGGCAGGTTCCTGGCTGCTTCTCAGCCCCCCAGGCTTTCCAAAATGATTTGGGGAGATTAAAGACCCGTTGTGGTGTAGGCATCTCCCACCATCCCTTCTGCAACAAACCCTGTCCTTCCTGCGCCCATGAGCAAGAACAAGAGCCCAGCTTCCCTTTGGCCTGTGGGCATCCCTCCTGCTATCCCTCCTGCTATCCCTCCTCCCTGCTAAACCCCAGTGTGGGCTGATAGGGAACACCAGGCTGTTCCTAACTGCATCCCAAGGCAGGGCGGAGTTGGAAGTGGCTGCTGGAAAGAGGGGTCCTCTGCACTTGGCAGCCCATGCACCCCCAAATCACACCTTGGCTTCGGGTGTCTCAGCCAAAGGCTGTGGGATAAAAAGGAGCTGGAGTGGGCACATACCATGGAGGGGCAATTCCCAAACCCCAGAGCTTTGCTCCAGCTCACTGCAGTGTGAGGGGAAACGTTTCCTCCCCATCGCATGATTTAGAGGAACAAGTTAAACAATTGCACATGAAACTCTGGCAGACGTCATCGCCGGAGCTCTCCTCGCTTCCCCTGAGTGTATAAAGGGATGAAGGGAGTGCACATGTTTACCGAGAGAGACCATGGGAGAAACGAAAGACATTGTTTTTCCAAAGGATTTCTTGGCTGTAAAAGACCTCCACCACCCTGCGGCTTCCCTGATGAAGGCCCAGCGTTAATTTGTTAAATCCACATCAAGTGCCCAGAGAACCCGTTGTTTATTTTTGCTAATTCAGCCGGCCGAGATCAAATTGGGGTTTTATTTGTTAAGGATAAACCTTAATTAATAAAAGCTATTTATTTGGCTAGAGCTGGCTGCAGCCTGAGGGTCAGATATGCCACGATCATTATTTCAAGTAAAACAAACCCAAAATGTCTCTCAACAGTTTGAAAAACGTAGAAACTTAGAGAGCTGAATTTATTTGTCTTAGGAAGAATTTACAGCTAATTCCCTCCAGGCTATTTCAACCCTTAAATTATACCCAAGAAGAAAAAAGGAGGAAAAAAATGCCATTCCAGGCGGAGTAGGGAAGTAAATGGTACAGGAGATTTGATCATTTTGGCTGGGGGGGTGTGAAAAATTTAAAGCTTAAAGGGTCTTTGGCAAACTGCTCGCAAATAAATGGAATGTATGAAATAATTTAATGACAGAAAACTGTTCAGGGCCGTGGGGGCTGTGGTGCGATGGAAAATGAAACACGTTGGAGGAGATGCAGCCTGGGCTTTTTGTGTGAGAGGGTTGAACTTGCTGCCTTCTGACCTGGTTCCTGAAAAAGGGGGGTATTTGCACCCCAAAGCCAAGTGGTAGAGCTGGACTCAGGAAAACTTGTCCCAGGATGTGATGGTGCTCATAGGGAGAGGGGTTTGCAGCATGTCCTGGGGAAGGGACAGGCCGGCAGTTGGCTGAAGTGACCATCTGGGGGTAGCAGGGACGGTGCTGGGCAAACAACGCACTCTGGAAGGGCATTTTGCAAAGAAACCCCCCAAACTGGGTGTCCAGAGGGGAGACTGAGCATGGCTGGCAATAAAGCCCTTCCCTGAAAGACATCCCGAGGGAGTGTCCCTGCCCATGTTTCCGGGGCTCAGGCGAGTGAGCTGCTGGGATTGTCAGTGCTGCTTGATCTGGATTGCAGCTGCTCTGAGGCCGTTTATTGTGCACTAATGGAGCTCGTAAGTCAGAACCGAAACCTCGGTGGAAATCGAGTGAAAATTACCTCTTTACAGTGCTCAACAGCAGCTGTGGGAGGTTGGGGGCCCTGCCAATGTAAGGGCCCCCCTTGGCAAGCCTAGCACCAAGGCTGAGACCTGCCGAGTCCTTCTTAAGGAAAACTAATGGAAGCACAGAGGGAAAAGGCAAGAGTGGGAGAAGGGGCCTTGGCTGGTGCCCAGCTGAACCAGCACGGCTCTGACCTGGGGGTGGAGCTGCCTTTGCAAATGGGGCAGGACCCGTCACTCCCAGGTTCTCAGTGTGGCACAGTCCAGGCTTGCGAGCATTGGTGCTCCCATGGGGAGAAGGGTTTTGGGGTGACTCCCAGCACCCTGTGGCATCTGTAGGGCACAGCGCTGCTCCCAGGCTGTCTGCAGCTCTTGGGCAGCATTGCCTGAGGTAGGACAATGCAGAGGGGAGGCTGGAGGTTACCCAGGCCACGTTCAGCACCCCAAAACTCATCCACATCACGGGTGAAAAGTCTCCTGTCTTTCCTAACACTCTGGGGCAATTTAAGGCTTTTTTTGTGATGCACAATGGGCCTATCCTGCTCTGTGCAAAGCCCCTGCGCCTCCCTCTCCCCATCCTCCCCCACATGTCATCTTTCGTTATTCAGTAATGTTATCCCCCCTGTTTTCCCCCTTTCCCTGCATTTTTTTTTCCTTTCAGCGGAAATTGTAATCAGTGGAAGATAAATACCAGGAAGGTGGCTGGGGGGAAGGCTCAGGAGCCCCTCTGACCTAAGGGTTGGCCAACCAAACTGGTCCCTGCAGCCCAAATGAACCCCCAAATTATACCTGACAAAGGCAAGGGTTTGGCTTTCTCCATAACCTCCCCAAGCACTGATTTGGGGCAGAACAGTGATGGTGGTGAGCTGGTTTTAACTTTGTGCAATTACAAACTCTTATTCCTGGAAGCCCATCGGGGTGGGGAACTGGTTTCCAATTCCTCCATCAAGGTCTCAGCAGGTCTGGTTAAATCCAAGTCCCGTTGATGGCAGTGAGAGAACAGGGCGTCTTTGGGGGACCCAACTCATCCCCCTTCCCATTCCTTCTCTGCTGCCACAGGGGACTTGGCCATGCTCATTTTTGAGAAGCTGATTTGGGGTTATTAAAGCATCTCTTATAGAACAGATCCAACCTGCCTGTACATTGTAAACCTGTCAGACACTCACCACCAGCAATTAGGGTGGCATTTGTCTGGTCCCACAAGCCTGCAGTGCCTGAGCTAATGAGGAAAAGATGCTGATGCATTACCAAGGTTCATCCCTAAGCAGAGCAGAGGATCCAGGCATGGATCCATGTGTGGAGCTGCCTCCCTTCCATACAGAGATGGCTTGCAAAAGGTGTGAAAGGTCCCTCCATTAAAAGCAGCAGTAGGGGCTAAACAAAATGCCCCAAAGCTGGCACGGCCCAGGGTTTGCACTTCTTCAAAAACCCAGGAACCACTGATGATCGGACACATCTTGACCCAACTCCAGTCTTAAACCTCGATCCCAGCATGACTGCCAGCCCCATATGGGAAGCACTCAGCACCACTTGTCTCCTGTGGCTGTTTAGCTCTTCCTTCTGTGGGTTTGGGGAGATAAAGACCAGCCAGAAATGTGGCCAGATCCTACAGAATTGGATTGAGAATTAATTTAAGAAAACTTTCCTCTTCCTCCTTTCTTTCAGCCAAATTAGAGTGGGTGAGAGAAACCATCACTTATGGAAAAGTCCTGTAGCCAGGTTTAAACTGAAGATGAAGCCAAAGGAGGTTTACAAATTTTATTTGTACATTTCCCAGTGTTCTGGTGAAATCATTGCCAGTTTGGTGAGGGACAGTGGGTGCCCTTGTGACTACACCTTTTGAACCAAACCCTGATCTACCATTTCCCCAGAAATCCTGTGGCATGGTCATAAACCCACAAGGAAAGCTCTCACCCTATTACATCCTGTAGCTCTTTCCCAGCTTGATGGTTCCCATTTCAGTCCCAGGCTCCCAGAAAACTCAGGGACAACCATGGCTGGACTTCATGTATTTTAATCCAGTGGCTCATTAGCTCGCTGAAGGAAAACAGGACCAAAAAAGGAGTTTAACTAAAAGGGGCAACTGGAGAGCAGAGACTGGCAGAACATTTGAAGCTGCAGGAACAAATGCTGGAGGGAATTCTGAGAATTTTATTTGTGAGCCTTTAAACATGATGAGTGGCGGAGGGCAGCCTCTGGTTTCCTGGCTGGGGAAAGGGCCTCAAACCCACGCATATTTCAGGCACTGTCCATCGTGTCTTTACCCAACCAAGAAGGCCATGTCCAAAATACAAGAGCACAGATTGTTGATGGTCAACCAAGGCCAAGTTGCACCTACAGCTTAATAAAAGATCCAGAGAAATGCCAGTGGCTTCTTGGGAGAGTGGTGTAGTTGGGCACATAGGGGTCATGATGAAAAACTTATTGTTGGACGTTTTCATGGCTTGAATTATTCAGAGTTAAGGTCCAGGAAGGTTTTACTGGCCTTAAAGATCTCGGAACCCATAGTTTCCTCCTGCTCAACAGCTTGATGGTGTCTAGAAACAGCAGAGTTAATATCCCTTCCGGTAGATTTTCTTTGGTGCTCAAGTATCATCTGAAAATGCTGCACTTATTAAATAAGTATCACGATTAATATTATTAGCAAGCATTTAATTTGTGAACATACTCAGGGAGCGGTGATTCCTGCCACCCTGGCCTCTGCAATGATACAGAGCAGAAAGCCCCAACATACCCCTGCCATGAATCAGAATGTCATAAAATTATTAACATTTCAAATAATTCCAGAATGCTTTCCCACCAGTAGGTACAGATTGGATCCAGATGCTTTATTAACAGAAAGAATCATTAACCAGTACCTCCACAAGGGAGAACGACAGCGAGTCGTGCTCCCCATGAAGCCTTTGCAGGCAGCTGACTGGGTGTCTCGGAAAAAGACTTCATGAACTTGCCCAAACCTTATGATATTAGTGACAAAGAGGAGATTAATCTCAGCCTGGCTGACAGCCCAAGATCAATGCTGAGAAACCAAACTACACCCTCAGCTTCATGTTTCCATGAGCCAGCAAAGCCAGAAATAAACACTGAGCCTGAGCCCTGCGAGACGCGGTGCCGCTCGTTCTGAGCTCTTAGCTCGTTCTGAGCTCTGAAGACCAGGGTTGGAAGAGCAGATGCTTGGCTGCAGTCCTGTGTCACCCTGGGGACGTGCCACAGCTGGGGCCTGCGGGGGTGCTGGAAGTGGGAGCTGAGACCTGCATCTTGGGGGTGTTTTGGTGCTGAATTTTCATCACCATTCATGAAAGCTTGACTAAAAGTCTTAGCAAGAGCTGAGCCCCAGTTTGGATCAAGTGCAGCCCCAGAATACACTGAGAATGGTATTAAAAATCAGGTCCACATGGTTTTAGCCAGATGTGGAACCACCACAGGCCTTGGTAAATTTTGGGGTTAGCCCTAAGCTCCAGCAGGTCCCAAAATAGGTTTTGATTCTCATGGACATCACAGGGTTGCACATAATGCTGCTCCCCACAGAGTCCCAGGTGCCTGGAGGGAGCATGGCTGGCACAGAGCAGGGCAGTGCAGACCCCCAGGAGGGCTTGAGCTTGGTTGGGTTGTGAGGTCTCACCCAGGTCTGGCTCTCATGTGGCTTCTGTTCTTTCCCCACAGGTGAGAGTCTGAGCCCAAGCTGTGGGGCAGCCAAGAGGAAGAAGAAGCAGAGGAGGAACCGCACCACCTTCAACAGCAGCCAGCTGCAGGCTCTGGAGAGGGTCTTCGAGAGGACGCACTACCCCGACGCCTTTGTGCGGGAGGAGCTGGCGAGAAGGGTCAACCTCAGCGAGGCCAGAGTCCAGGTGAGTACAGGTTTGTGCGGGAGAAAACAACACCCTCTGCCTTGCCTCCAGGCAGGAGCAGGGACTGTCCCCTCCCTTGTTTCATCCTGCACATCACCGTGATCCGTAGGACAGATGTTTGGGACATCCCTGCTCGCACTGGGTCCCCAGTGACCACCTTTCCCCCTGTCACAGGTGTGGTTTCAGAACCGGAGGGCCAAGTTCCGCCGTAATGAGAGGGCGATGCTGGCCAACAGATCGGCATCGCTGCTCAAGTCCTACAGCCAAGAAGCAGCCATTGAGCAGCCCATGGCACCACGACCCACTGCACTGACCCCAGAGTATCTCTCTTGGACCAGCACCTCCCCGTACAGGTAGGTGGAGGCTCTGGAGGAGCTGGGGAGGAGGTGGCTGTGGGGCAAGGCTGCCTAGAGACCACTCCACTGCCGCAGGAATGCAGTCCTGTGCCACTGCTGGGGATTTGGGGAGTTTTATGAGACTGAAAGGAGCTCGTCTGACTTGGCTTTGGGAAACATTTCAACCCTGTTTGAGCATCCACTGCCCAACGCTGAGCAGGCTTCCCCCTCCTTGCATTTTGGGGCCAGAGCAGGCGCCCTGGTCCTCGCAAGGGATTTGCTTGGCCTTGTGCTGACCCTTCGCACATCTCGGCTCAGGAGGTGGCACGGGTCCCTTCTGGTTCCCAGCTGTTCATGTTCAGCCATCATATCCAAAAGCACAAAGCAGGGCCTCCTGGTGCATAGTTTGAGGGGTTCCCACATTCATCCAAGCACATAAAAATGCTGAAGCCTTGGCTGTTCCTGTGAGAGATCTCCAAGAGGGAACAGCCAGCCTGGCCAAGGAAGCTGGCAGGACCACAAAGGGCATGGGGACTTCTCCATGGGCCATTGCCTCATTCCTCCCTGCTCCCTCCCCGCAGCACTGTGCCCTCCTACAGCTCCAGCGGGACCGCAACGCCCACCCAAGGGGTGAACATGGCCAACAGCATCGCCAGCCTGCGCCTCAAAGCCAAAGAGTTCAGCCTCCATCAGAACCAGGTACCGACTGTGAACTGAGCAGGGCAAACCCCATCCCATGGCCTCCTCCAGGATACAGCGTGGAGCTCCTGCGCCGGTCCAGGACAAATCTGCCGCCTGCCCAACACACTCATCCAATGCCTCAGCATCTTCTCTCCTCTTCCCTTCCCTTCTGAAGGTAGAGTCAGTCCCAGGCCGAAGTGGCACATAATTATAGCCACATATGGAGCAAACTTGGTTAGAAACTTGCTTTTCCGCACACCCTTATAATAACGGCTATATATACACACATACCCCCCACGCGCTCTTTGAGGACAAACAGATTTGCCAAGGGAACAAGAATTTGCTTCCAAACATGGAAGGATCTTGGACTATTGGATTTGACCAATTTGGGTATCTTGCCCAGAGAGCCAAAGAGTTATTGGGTCTTCTCCTCCCGCAGGGACAGTGTGGGAGGATCATGAGCCCCCCTTTTCACCGGGCTGTGACTTGCGGTGCTCAACTGTGTGTGCCAAAGCTGATCCATGTGTTCATTTCTTTGTGCAACCCCAGCCACAGTGTGGGGTTTGGGACTTCCCAAAGTTTGGGACTTTGGGAAGCTGATGGCTCACCCATGCTGTGGCTAGTCTAGGCCGGCCCTCTGCACTGTGCTGCCTGCATTTAGGAGCTGCCTATGCTGATGGCATCAGGCTTTGTCCCTTCCCAGAGGGGCAAGCAGAGCTGGAGCATCTCAACAGACCTGCTTGGAGCCTGTGAGCTCTCCCATGAGCTGGGGATGCATCGCCAATCCCCAAGCAGGCACCACTGCCCTGCCTTGGTGGATTTGCCAGCAATTCCGCAGAGCCCCAGGTCATTGAACGGTCCCAGGGAAAGAGAAAATTGGAAAAAGCTGTTGGGTTTCAGCTGAGTAGGCGGCTCCCAGCGCTTCGTGCCAATGAAGGCTTCGCCTTCCGGAGGCACAGCCTCCCCGTCGGCAGCTCTGCAGATGTGCTCGGGAGTCTGGGGCCGGCGACTCCATGGGGGGAGGCCTTTTTGGTTTTGCAGAAAGGAAACGGTTTCCCCCTCATCCCACCCTGCTGCGCAGCCTAATGAGGCTCCAAAGGCTCCAAAGTGGGATGTGCAGGGGGATGGACACGGGGTGGGCAACCCGGCCCCAGCCCATGGGACTGAGCTGCAGAGAGACGCAGCCTCCACCTTCCCCTGCCAATTCCACAGCAATGGGGAATGAGCCAGAGTGGTGGAGGTGTGGTGTCCCTGTGGACAAAGCCCACTGGAAATCAGACCACCCTTTCCTCACCCAGTGGAAAGAGCCACCAGCCAAGTGTGGGGACACCACCAGCTCAGAGGGGTGACCTGGACGGAGAAGACACCAGCCCTACTTCCCTAGAAGTGGTTGGTTTGGGGGCTGCAGTAATAGATCTGAGGACAAATAGAGTAATTGCTGAGGTCCCTCCTCCGGGTAAACATCCTCTGGTCGGTGACAGCAAGACTGAAAGTGTCACAGCTACAAAGTGCCCACCTGAGTCCCCACAGCTCCCAGGAGCATCCTCTCCCGTTCCCACTGGTGCTCTCACTGCAGCTGCATGTGGGACCCAGGGGCCTTCAGCTGCACTGCAGGGCAATGCCAGCCTGGAGGGACTCACCCAGCACCCGGAGCTGGAGACCTGATGGGAGAACCAGGAGAGGAGCCCATCTCCTCTGGCTGGGGGTGAGCCAGCCCCTCCATCCTGCCTCCAGCCCCTGCTTTCTCTGCTCCACAGTGCTCCCAGTTGGGAATAGCTACCTTCTCCTCAAGCTTGGCAGGCAGGGAGAGGGCACAGCCTGACTGACACTGTCCACCTCATCCAGGGAGCAGTGTCACCCTAAATACCCACCCTCTGCCCCCATCCATGTTTCCAGGGCTGGTATCCCTCCCATTTGTCAAGCCAGAAGAAGAGCACTGCACAGAGACCTGCCAAGCCAGGGGGAAGAAGGATCCACTGTAGATCAAATCATCCTCCCTGAGAAATACCGCTTGGGGCAGGAGGAGGGGGCTGGGGGGCGTCCTGTTCCCATGGAAAGCACAGGGCTCTTTTCTCGGTTGTACAAGATGAAACCACAGGGATATAAATGTCGCTGCCTCTTTGAGAATATTAATGAAAATAAACCCATTTAATAGTTTGCAGATGCTGTTTCTGTAAACCTAAAAAAAGCAGGGAATAAATATTTCTTCACTAAATATCTATATGTATATATATATTTGAAAACATTTGCTCCTAATCTTAGGGCCCCTCCTTTGCTGTGCTTTTGGCAGCTTATCACAGCTTGTCAGTCAATGCTGAACTCACCAAGAAGAGATACAAATTGCACCCATGGAGGGGTAGCAGGACCGAAGGATTATTGTAATCTAAGCTCTCTCTCGCCCTTTCTATTTGTACATTTCAACTACTTGTAACAAGATCCGTGGTGGATTTGTTTTTTTTCTTCTGCATGTCTGTGTTTTGGAAATTTTTGTAAGGTTTTTGTAAAAACAACTCTTGTGAAATAATGGAGGAATAAATATTTTACTGAGTAGAGATGTGTCAGTGCATGTGATAGGGATCTGACTCTTCCACCACCAGCCACTGTGGTTTCCCCACCTGCCCTGGACAAGAAGCCTGGGCAGAAATTGAAGTAAGAGGCAGCAAGAAGGGTCAGATTCTACACAGAAATTGAGCTGAAAGAAACCAAAGGGTAGGAATAAACCATCAGATTGTAGAGCAGTTTCCAGAGAGCAAAGGCCCACAGGTGGAGAGCAAACATCACCCAAAACAGGGGAAATCAGCGGTAAAGCAAAGGAGATACCAAATAGTTGAGGCAGCCAAAGTTCAACAGGGCTCCAGGAGTTCACAGTGCTGAGCTATCGAGCAGCAGATTTAATGCAATATGGAGAGGTGTGAAGATGTGCCTAGGGGAAACTGCCCAGCACACGCTCAGACTGAAAGGCAGCAAGTCAAGTGGCAGGAATTGCTAGGAAGGGATTAGAGAGCAAGGCAGAAAGTGTCCTCACAGCACAAATAAAGCCCGACATCCATCGCTCCAAGATATTGCGGAGATCAAAGGTAGGGTGTGTTCAGAGAGGGTGAGAAAGTTAATGGTGGGTGGGTGTGTGTTGGTGCAATGTAGCAGGGATTTAACTGCCTGTTGAGAATCTCAACTGCTGCCCTGCTGACTTCAGGAGCTGTGAGGGCTGGGAGGAGAAGGGACACCTGGGTTTCCCTTGTTTCTTTTACTCGCCTTCACCTGCTGAATTGCAGCAGCCTCCTGTCTGGCCAGCTCACGTTGTCACTTACAGGATGCCTCTGTCACCTCCTCCTCCTCCTCCCCAGGCAATACTCAATCCCCCCACACAGCCAGGGGGATCACAATGCTACCCCGCACACCCAGAGGGGCTCAGCTCCATGAGAGGCACAGGATCAGCTCCCTCCCAGCAGCAACCTTTGTTCCTCCCATCACTGCTGGCCTTTGGGACGTGTAGATCCTGTGGATTGCAAGGTTGAGGAAGGAAGGAGCCCTAAACAATGCATTCCAGCTTTCCCTAGAGGGGAACAAGGCTCATCCCACTTCATCCCTGCAGCACCCAGCAGAAGCAAGTCCCCATGTTGGGCATCACCCCAGGCCCACCACAGTCGCACACACTTGACCATCCCTGTCAAACTGCTCTGCTGGTGCTTTGTAACCACTTATTTATTCATTCAGTAAGTGGCTTGTAGATCATTAAGGCCAATTGTCCAACCTCCTGCATAAAGAATATCACCCAAGCAGCATCCTCATGTCCTCAGCACGTGGCCAGTGCAGAGCATCCCTTTGGAGACCATCCAGCCCTGAGTCAAAAGACCCTTGGAAGTGATGAGCTTACAGCTCCCAGGGCAGATTCCTGCAGTGACTCATTACTGTTGACTGCTGGAAATATGTCACTTATTTCCTGCTTGAACTGTCCCTACTTCAGTTCATCTCCCACTAGAGCAGAAGGTCTCAACCCATGGTCAGTCAGCTCCCAGAGCTGGTGGACATCTGAGGGGTCCACAAACCAGGAGACAGACAAGCATGGAGAGCTGCAGCTCACCTGGCAGGGTCTGCACTCCACAGGGGAGGGAGGCACTGGGGGGAGGCTGTCAATGAAGAGGAGCTCAAAGGCACTGTGCAACCTCTCCTCTTTCAGGACAGGGGCATTTTTCCTCCTAGGAAGGGCACATCCATCACCAGCACTAATTTTGGCAGGAGAGCTGGTCTCCATCCGTGCACCACAACTTTGGGAGTGGGGGAAGGTTGCAAAGACATTTGCAAACTGTTTCCTTCCTCAAAGCAGTTGGTTTCAACCAGGTGACCCCAAAAGGGCAGGTCTCAGGTGATGGGAGGATCTCCCTGGACCCCCTCTCCTTGTTTCTGACCCCGCAGCCTGACACTTGTGTATGACTTGCTGACTGATGAAAAGCTGAAGTTTGCCCCCAGAATATTTTAATGAGAACAATTTTGTGTTGTCATCAGCATCGGCTGCCACAGCAGCAAGACAAAACAGAGCTCACATTTTCCAGCTCACTGGGACACCAGCCTGGTTATCTCCACCCAGAATGAATTACAGACATGTCGCGGTTACAGCATCCTCCTTTCCCATTATCCTTGTGCTGCTGAGCCCTTCTCCCTCTGGTGGCCACGGGAAGGTCTGAAGACCCTCTGAGTCCTGCTGGCCCCATCCACAAACTGCAGAAACACATGTTCCCATGACAGCATCGTGTCACCTCCCAGCAGCAGAGCCCCTCCTCCCTTTGGAACAATGCTCCTGTCCTGGGGGTTGCGATGCTCACCCCAAACTCTACATTCCATATGGAAGGAGCATCTCCTCCCTACAGCAGGTATTTTGCTCGCTGCTGATTCTTTCTGACCCCACAGGGAAGCAACCGAAGGCAGCAGAGAAGCTGGATGGTAGCTATCCACAGGGGGTGTAATGCTTTATAATTACTTGGGAAGAAGGGAGGAAGCAAAGGTTCCTTTTGTAGCTGGTGTCACAAAGCCCAGGAAGTTATCATGTATAAGGAAGAACTATTGCATGGAGATGCACAGCGTTGCATCCATGCACCACAACTTCAGAAGCAGGGGAAGTTTGCAAGGACATTTGCAAACTGTTTCCTTCCTCAAACCAGTCTGTTTTCAACCAGGTGACTCCCAAAGGGCAAGTCTGAGGTGATGGGAGGATCTCCCTGAACGTGGCATCGCATCTGCCTGCTTTGGAGAGGCTGATGGGCACTGGAACAGGTATCAGCCTCCTCCCCCTCAACCCGTGTGCCCAAGGAATGGCACCCTCCCTCCACCCCAAACACCTCCAGCTGCACCCCAAGCTCTCTGGCCAGCAAACGTGGGGGGAGAGACGCCGTGGGTGCAGGTCCCCGGGCAGGGTCCCCGTATCCCCCCGCAGGGTCCCGCAGCCACACGAGGGTGCTGCAGCCCCGCGCAGCGCAGCCCGCGGAAGCCGGCGGCCTGGGGCGAGCCCCCATCGCGCTGCTCCGCTCCGCACCCGGCCGGCTCCGTCGCCCCTATCTGGGGCTCGTCCCCACATGTCAAAAGCAGGGGACGTCTCACAGCTCAGCCCCACAGCCGGGCTGGAAAACGCCCGCTGGAAAAAAGTTTTTCCGGTGCCAACTTCATCCTCGCGTGCCAGAGAGCAGCAGGGAAGCGCCCTTATCTTCTCCAGGGGACTCACCTCTGGGATGCCCATGCCTGTACAGGTGGCTCCTCTCATTCTCTCTACAAGTCACCGAAATCTCAATTCCTCAAGAGGAATAAGAGGATTTGTGTTTCAATATCCCATATGGGAGATTTTGGGAGGGCAGAAGAGTGTGATCTCAGTTAAAGGAGAGTTGCCCAAGCAGGAATCTTGGTCCAGAGTGTGAAAAACGAGGTTCATTCTCCTGTTAGAATTTTAACGTTTAATAAAGGACAATAGGGGACAAAGACAATAAAGCAAAAAACCAGCGCGCCGGGTGCTTGGCACTCAGCCAAGAGCACCTCTGCTATTTCGGAGACACCTTTTACATCCCTTTCCTATTGCATCAGCTTAATGCCTATTCATAATCAATTATGTATATTCAAACTTCCCCCAAATTAATTTACATGTTCCAGGAAGTGTTTAGCGTGGCTCCTCCTCGGGTCCTTTTTAGAGCATGCCTGTTCGCTGGCTGTGGTTTTAGTCAGTCTTTATTATCACCTCCAGCTTGGGCTTTGGTCCGTGGTTTTTGCAGATGGTAGTTTTTCATAGTTGGTATGTCAGTAGCAGGGGTCCTCATCATATGTTCATTGGATGTTATCCAACCAGGCAGACAGTTCAATTACCACAAGCAGAACTAAATCAGCTATTTCACTATTATGTCTAAGTGTAGTTAATAACAGAAATAAAGGCATTTGTTATTGTTACAAAACTATATAACAAAACTACTTTAACATTGTACACATAACATTCATTTTAATATTTGCGGAAAGCCAAAATTATAATATGTATTTTTCACAAGAGCCCACCAGGGGAAGGTCTGGATGAAGAGAGACCCAGGAAGTGGTGCAGGCAGGTAAGGAAGAGGTGTGTCCAGTGCTCAGGGGTAGGAGGGATCCAGGGGCTTGAACTACCTGAAAGAGTGTGGGAGGGGAAGTGGTTCGTGCTCGGTCTCCACTTGCTTTTCTCACAGCTCCAGACACCTTGAGGGAAGACACGTACTGGTTGTGTGAATCACATTCACACATTTCACCACAGAAGGGGGCGGAATGGACCTTAAAGATCATCTACTCCCAACCCATCCTGCCGTGGGCAGGGACAGCTTGCATTAGACCAAACTTGCTCAAGGTCTCATCCAACCTGGCTTTGAACTCTGCCAGGGCTGGGATCCACAGCCTCTGTGGGTAGCCTGTACCAGTGTCTCACCACCCTCACAGTAAAAAATTTCTTCCTAATGTCTAACCTAAATTTCTCCTCTTTCAATTTGTACCTATTTAAGCACCAAACTGTCGTTCTGCAGTCCGAGGTGGGTTTCAGAGTGTTGCTGTTTCCTGTTTGAGCCAGGTGTGAAAAACAAGTTGATGGACACACAATGCACATGCCAAATCCAGAGACTGGTGGGTGCAACCACTGTCTCTGCTCTCCTGGAGCAGCAGGAGACACTGGGCACATCCTTTGCCCACACGGATGCTGGAGCAGGAATTTGGGAGCTCTGGGCTTTTGATATTAACTGGGAAAGGGCAGGGATGCCCCCCACATGCAGCAAACACCACTGGCAGTGTCCAGGGGAGAGCCAATGGCTCTGATCATCTGGTCCCAGGAGAGCCCTGATGGGACTGGTGCTGCCCAAGCAACCGAGCCCAGCTCAGTCCTGCTTCCCCCAAACTTCCACAATACTTCAAAATAAGTGCAATGCTTGGGCCTCTCTCAAGTTTGCCTTGTAGGCTTTTTCTGTTTGTTTTTTTTTGAGCCAGGAGAGTTCACATTCCCAAGCTTTTCCCTGCAGCCAGTAAGCAGAGTTTATTTTTTTTTAATAAAAAAGAAGAAAGCAGAGCTTTGCATGGAACCTCAGCTTCCCTGAGCAGGGCATCAGCCTCAGGCACTGGGCAGGCAGCCGAGAAGAGGCTGAAGCAGCTGGCAGATCTGGGGGCTGGAAGGGCATTCTGTAGCCTCCCTTCTTCCTTCCCATGCCAAAATCTCCATCCCAGCCACATCTCCAACCACAGCAACATGTACTGGAGAGAGTCCATTTTATAAAACCACTGCCTTTCTTATTTGAAAACAAATAGGGAAAGGAAACAACCAAGCGGAGCCATTTTATCAAACTAACACAAACACTGACAGAGCAGCACCTCCCAAACACCAACAACTTTTAAAAAAAAGGGGGAAACCAGAGAAATGAGGCATTTGTTTCCCAGCAACCTAGTGCAAAAAAAGGGGGGTACTTATCTCGGAAAATACAAGCAGCTCCTTTACAAGTCCTAAGAACAGAAAGAAGAGCAACCACATCTTACCTGAGCTTCTCCAGCCCTCCAGGATCTTTGAGTGAACACCAAGCTTTGTAACAATTTGCTGCTCAGGGAAGGAAAACTGAACAGAGGGGCTTGTAATTCCCAGCTCTGCTGAATTTAAAGGATCAGCACAAATAATGCACACCTGGAAAAGAGGTTCCTCTGCAGGGCAGGTGAGTGCAGAGGAAAGGGGTGTCTCTTTAGAAGTCCCAGGGCACTCCAGGCTCTACAGTGGAGTTTAACATCCTGCTGAGGATCCATCCTGCTGGGGCTGGACCCAGCTGCTGCCCAGCTGCATCTGCTGCTCCCAAAGGAAGGATGTATCAGAGCACAATGATTTGTTTTTATTGGGAATATTTGCTTCCTGCCACCAGGATGCATGTGCAGCAGCAGAGAAACATACAGGGGTTCAAGACCTTGTGCACCCTGTGAGGCAGAAAAGACTTGTTAAGAGGGGTCTGTGTTACCCAGACATCTGTGTGAAGGAGAAGTGGCCAAGAGTGAACTGCTGAACTTGCAATGCTGCCCACCTTCCTCACAGTGGGAGAGCAAAGCATTCCACTCCAAACTTCACCACCCAGCTCGGCCTGAGGCCACAACTGCCCTGGGATCAGGAGTTACTGGTACAGAAACTTCTACCCGAGCTGAGCAAGGGCTGAGCACCAGTCTGAGCAGGTGTGTCCCCAGTGCTCTGTGAGGTTTCAGCAAGAGCATCTCTGAGGAGAGCAGTCAAGGGAACAGCCTCAGTGCACGGGACAGGTGGAAGGGGAATTCATTTTCTACTCATTCTGGCTTGCCCCTGTGATCTTAGTCAAATTCTGTGTTGCCCTCAGAGGAGGGAGGAGGCACTGAAGAGCAGAGGTTTCCTCCTGCTTTCTGCTCCAGAGGGGGGCTCCATTGGTGCTGCTGCTGCCGGGAGCAGCCCCTGGCACCTGGGGACAGCTGTGTGGCAGAGGAGCTCATGGGGCTTTGTCACCATGCAATACCCTGGTCCCAACCTCTCCTCTCCAACATGACACTATTGGGTGACACTGCAGAGCTGCAATACTGTCTTCAAAGCCCCTCTGCTCACTTCCAGAGCTTGCTGCAAACACCAGCTGGTCAAGGCTGTGAATGGTGTGGCAGCAGTGGACAGCAGGAAATGGCTGAAAGAAAACACCCCTAAAGCGATCACGGCACATTTTCCAAATAGCAACAGCCATTCTGAGGCCAGAGAAAGGCTACAAACAGAGGGGGAGAAACTTAGTCTGATGCCCTGTAGGCATTTTCAGGCATTAGTGGCATGTGGACACGACTGCCCTTTGGGAGAAAACTCTGTTTTGTGTGAGCATTTTAGACTTTCCAGAAGTCCCGGAGCTTTGTATCCGGCAAATGTGTCCAGGCTCTGTGTCCAGGGTAAATGATTCCTTCTGGCTGCTCCAGGCACGTGGCTCTGCATCTTGCTGTGGTGAGGCTGAGATGGAAAAGCCACAGCTGCTGCTGACTGGGAGCTGCCATGAGCTAGCAGGATCCTGCCTGCAGTGAGGCTCCTGGCAGGGAGCTGTGTCCCATGGTGTGAGACGAGGTGGCACTGGGAGCACTGAACACTTCAATGGCTTCACAACATCACTCCTGAGATTTTGACTTCCCTGTTACACTGCCTGGAAGGCACCTGCCTCCTGTCCTCCTTGTGGGAGAGGGAACCTAAGGGACTCGCATCCCCACAGATGCACATGGCTGGGCAGGAGAAGGGTGGCTGCTTTATAACTTCTGCTACCAACAACATCTCCTGACTAAGAGACTTTGTGGGACCCTCGTGATTTCCCTTCCTGATTCATGGGGTATTCATGACCAAGAGGAAAAGGCACATCTTCTCCTTCCCTGTTCCAAACACAGAAAACCTTTCCTTCAATGACCCCTTCCTCGAGGGGTAGTCCATGTGCTTTCCACCTCTCACCCTCACCAGGAGAGAGAGACACCTGCCTCCACATCCCCTTCCTGCCTGTCCCTTCTCTCTGCTGACTCCCCTGACAAATTCCGATGGCAGTGGAATTTTATCAAGGCTGCACTGAACATCCTCAGGGTGCAGGTGACCTCCCTGGAGGTGACATCCCTGGTGACACACACACAAACACACACACACACACACACACACACACACACTCTCTCTCTCTCTCTCTCTCTCTCTCTCCCACTCGCAGGGGGGACCAGCAGAGTCAGGATGAGGGGGTTCAGGTGGTCAGTCTCTCTGGGTGTTACCAGTATGGGGTGGTGGCCAGGAGGATCTGCAGGGCCATGGAGAAGCAGGGCAGCTGGGCCACACTGTAGGCCACAGAGCGTGTGGGTGCCCTCAGCCCCAGGAGGTAGGCGATGGTATGGATGATCCGTCCCACGCAGAAGATAAGGAAGTGTATCCTGGCCACTGCGGGACTGGGATCCAGCAGGGAGTAGATGGCTCCGAGGAAGAGGAAGGGAAAGATGTTCTCCATGTCATTGCGGTGGGCCCTGAAAAGTGAGATAAGGTTGTTCATTCACACTGGAATTCCCTGTTTTCTCTCATTCCTCCTAGCCAGAGTACCTACCCCCAGGTGCTGCTGGGCCTCTCCTCCACTGGATGGGGCAGACACAGCCCCCAAAAGCATCAGTTCTCTCTTACACACTGAGGCAGGAGGATTTCACACCCCGTGTCTCTCCCTCGGGACACTGAGCTCCTGAAACTTTCTCTCCATGACTGGGATGCCTTTGCCACAGCAGATGACAGCTCAAGGGTTGGAGCTTTCAAATAAACAGAGCAAGATAAAAACCCCGTGAAGCTGCAAAAAGCTCAAAACTGGTGGTGCCAGCATGGCACGGCCCCAGATGTGGTCATGCTACACAATAAAAGGCAGTTCCAGACCACAGCTTCTCCAGTGGAGAAACTCACAGGATGGGAGAGTTTGTGGCTTTACCTCTCCATAAATGCATCCAAAGGGGATTGGGGAGGAGCGGCCCAAGGACCCCCACTCTGTGCCAGCAGCACCTGGGTAATGGCACCACAGTGTGGCTGGAGAGGCCGCTGTGGCCATGTGGTGACACATCAGCACTGCTGGGGCCAAACCCTGTGCTCCAGCTGAACATGGACCCTGCCTGGGTGTCACAGCATTCCTGCCACCACCCACAGCGCTACCGAAACAGGATCCGGTCATGCTGTGAGTGTGGGTTGTGTCCCTCCTCCCCCAGGCACCATCCTCTGAGCAAACCCCAAGGACTCGGGGGTTCAGCAGGACAGGTTGGAAGAACAAATGGAAGAAGAGGGAGGAGAAAGGAGAGAGCTGAGGGGCAGCCAGGGGCCTCTTTAAGAGGCAGGGGGTAAATGTCCCACCCTGCTCTGTCCCTGCCCCGCACAGACCCCTGGCTCTGCTCCCCTCCAGATACAGTCTGAGATGAAAAGCTGACACTGCCCTTGCTCTGGGGAAACAGCTCAGATTGAATGTCTTCCCCAGGGCTGCAAACAGATCAGCAAGGACTCTGAACACTTTAGCTGCCCGAGTCAGATCCCAGGCTGTCCCAGGTCTTTGCTGCAGCTCCAGTTATTTATTTTTATGGAAGTCTGTTTATTCTGAATAATCAAAAGAGGATTATGATTATTATTTCTGCTATTATTTTCTTTTTGCTAGGAAGGAAACGACTCATTTACCATCCTCCTCCTCCCCCTGGCAGCCCAGCAATTAGGTGGCACTGGACATTTTCTAAAGCAAATGCTGGAGGCAGTGGGATGTGAGCAATGAGGTCCCCACGTGCAGCCCAGGGCTCCAGGACAGCAGGGCACAGCTCCAGTCCCTTTCCTGTACATCACCAACAATCCAGCCTAGCACTCGGGGCACCACCTTCGGTAAGGGGGCCAGCAAATCAAGCCCAGGGCTGAATAACCCCATGTTTTACTTCTAGAAACTCTGATTCTCACAGAAGAAGGGTAACATTCAGAATTTGCCCAATCAGAGAGGCAGAAGTTATTGCAATCCTGTTTGGCCTCTTCCCAAATTCCCAAAAAGGGCAGCCTCCTACAGCACTGTGACCAGTCACTCTGGTCCCTGTCCAAGCTGTGCAGGGATCTGGGGAGATCTGGGGTCCTGTCAGAGCAGGACACAAGGAGCCTTTGAGTGTGGGTTCAGGATAAGACATTGGGAGCCTGTGGGACTTTGAGCACCTAGAAAAGAGTTAGTCAGAGTTAGGTGTTGAACGCAAACCCAGATCCTTCTCTTTTCCTTGCTCCAGTGCACACCTTGCTCCCGTTAAAGATTAAACTGCTCTAGTGTGCAGGGTCCCACAGCAGAGCCTGAGGCAGTCCAGCCATTTAGAATATTACTTGATTAGCGAGCCCTTTAACTTCCCACTTCTTCTTTGCCAGCTGCTGGCACAGAGGGAATGGTGGCACAGGGAATGCCAACACCAGAGGGAATGCTGGCACCAGAGGGAATCCTGGCACCAGGAATGCCAGCACCGCTCACCTGCGGCACCGCTCCACGTCAGGGTCCTCACGGCAGAACTGCACCCCCCCATTGCGCAGGGCATCCTCCGGGTTTGCAAATGCCTGCAAGAGAGAGACCCCACCTGCTTACAGTCTTCAGGAACCTCACAGGTAGAAGCTTTGCCCCTAATCTTGAAGTCCCGTGGGGATTTTTACCTGCCCCAATTTGTCACCACTCTAAAAACGAGAGCCACTTTGCTTCCATGAACATGGTCCTGGGGGTTAAACCCTGCACTTCCCCAGGGGTTTTCCTTGTCCTCCAAAAACCCCAACGCTGCCTGCTGGGCAGGTCCCAAATGGAGGGCTTCAAGGGAGCTCCCACCTCACTCCAGTCCACTTCTTCCCATGAAATCCATTTAGAGGAGACTTTGCCAGCCAGCAAGATCACTGCTGGCAGAGAGTTTGCAGACACAATGTGGCCTCCAAAAGATAACCAGGATTGACAGATTAGATAATATTCTCTGGCTGGCTTTTTGGCAGTGGGACTGTGTGGCTTTCCCATGGGGAAATGGGATCCTACACTAATAAAGTTACAAATGAAAATTATTTGTGCAAGGCCCCCACCTATGCTCAGAAGCTGTTCCTCAGGGACTTGGTTACATCTGACAGCTTCATTTTGCAGCCTGGAAAGGGCCCTGGTGCTTTCTGTAATTATGTTACAAGCCCAAACTGTCCCAGGGCTGAAGCATCATTTAGAATCACAAGGGGAGAAGACAAATCATCAGTTACAATGATGCCACAGCACAGGGCATTTGTATTCTATCTGAGAGCAGAAATGTCTCCCTCCTGCTCCACTGATGCAGTCAGAAACTCCTCAAATACTTTAAAACAGATTTTACAGAAAGCTGAGTTTTGCCAGGAGTTGGGGTGAGGGTGATAAAAGTCCAGTTAGCCCCAACTCCTGACGGCAGCTGGTCCTCCCTGTATTTTCCCCCCGACTAAGAACTATTTCCTCCAACTATTGTTTTATTCCCCACGACTTGCTGTTCTCCTGGAGCATTCCCATAGCCAGTCAGCCTCCAAAAGCTCAAAAGCTTTCTGCTACATCGCAAGAAAAAAGACCATTGCAATGATTTCTTCCTAAACCATTTTTTCCCTCTTCTCCTTTTCTTCCAGACCCTGCAAATTAACTGTAAACAGGCTCTTTCTAGAAGCATCTCACCTGCTTGGCATTTTAGATCTGATTATTATTTAGATTAGGTTTCCAAAATTATAAACATTGAGCTACAGATGGTAGAAACAAACAAAAAGGGCCAAAGAGAAGTGAGATATTTATCTGCCGCAGCTATGAAATAAGTTTTGCTTTTAACTTAAGTCAAAGAAAACTCAGCTTGCTTCAGGAACATTTTGTTGAACTCTAGAGGTATAAAATAAGAAAGTAAAACCACAGAACCCCAAGCAAAGGGCCAGAAAGGGAGGAGAAGGAAAATGAAACTGGATCTTACCTTCTTTCTGAGTCTCACTTGCCCTGTAATGATGGCAACGACATACATTTTTAAAATCAAAATTGTGCTGTAGAACGTAAATGACAGGAACACTTTATTTTCCATCATTTTGGGAGAACGTGCTGCTCGGTCGCTTCAGCACCCAAAGCCAGGGGAAATCTTGGGCTGCGACAGAGCCCCGCAGGAGAGAGGCAGGAACAGCTGCGTTTAAACACAACACAAATCCTCTCATTTTCCAGTGAAAGCCTCCAGCCCCTGTACCGCCCGCCAGGCTGCTGGGGCAGTAAGGAAACCGCAGCCAGCACATGGAACAGGCTTCCTCTGCTCCTCACACCCTGCCACCACCAGCTCCCTGCGGATGAGCTGCCCCGAGCCAGGACACAGCACCCTCGAGGGGGGGCTGGCCACAGCTTGATCTCCGACCTCTCTAAACCAGCCCACCACGATCCCCCCTCCCGCCTCCCCGCGTGTGCCCCGAGCGACGGAGCCGCACGGAGCATCCCTCGCCCGGCCGGGCACTGCTCACCCGCAGACCGAAGCTCTTCAGCCGTCGAAGGAGGAGTTTGGAAGAAGGTAAGCGCCCAGTAAGGCTGAGCACTCCCATGCAGAGGCAGCCAGCCTTTCCTACAGATCCACCTGCCGAGGGATGGACGGGGGACAGAGCTGTGCCTTGGCCCATCAGCGCCCACCACCCGGGAGCCTGGGCTGTCCCCGCAACCCCGGCTGGGAGGGGAACCCCGGGAATGACCAGCCTGGAACCCAACCAGGCAGGTCCTGGACCGCAAAGCCCCAAAACTGCAGGAAGTGGAGAGCTGCATGCCCGCCCCAAAGTCACCTCGTCCTCGTTTTCTCTGAGAGGATGAACCAAGGCAGCCAGATGTAATTTTGTCCTTGGTTTAGAAAGTGCCATGTGAATTTGGAGCTGGTTTTCCTCAGCCATCAAACATTGTGGAATAAAGAGTGGGATCGGAGCCTCTGCAGGCAGCTGGGCTCCTATTTAATGCAAACTTAACTCCTTCTCCCCCAGCGCTAGCAGCAGCAAACTTCAGTGAGCCAGAGGCGTGGGGGCTGACAGGAGCTCTCCAAGTTTATTAGAGTGGAAGGGCTGAATTTGGTGTTCATTTCCTTAACACAGAAAATCCAAGGAAAAAAAAAAAAAGGAAGGAAAATGCTTAAATACTTATTTCAGGAAAATAGAAAATTCTTTGCATTTGCCTCTGAATCTTCCTCATGGCCATTCTGCCCTGGTGCTGCAAACCCAAAGACACTGCACTGCTCAGTGCAATGCTCTGGGCATGACATCCAAGTGTGCAGGTGGAAGCACAAAGCAGTGAACAAAATGCAAAGCTGGATGTGCAATGGGACCCACGGTGCAAGCATAGAAACTGGATGTAGCTCCTGCGGTTTGTGTTGCCCTGGTGTGGGGGTGAATGTGGAGTTGGAGGTCACGTGGTCTAGTTTTTCTACCTGATACCCAGAAAAGTTTTGACAAACCAAAACCTCCTACCAAGAAATATTCTGTACAACACACCCACAAACAACGGAAGATTTGATCACAGTTGGCAGCACTTTGCACCATAGTGGTTAATAAGGTGTAGAAGCCGCCCAGTTTCATATCTAACTGGTAGACAAGAATTTTACTTGAAATTCCAGGAACAGTTTGACAGATTTGTCCTCCTCTTCCGCCCCAGAAGGGTCATCTTTTGGTAAATCTTGTGTCCTCAGATATGCTGAGTGTTAACCTGGGAAATTAAGATTGTGATTGCCATTGTATTGTTAGTGCTCTATAACGCCACTCTGCAGTTCAGGCATTTATCATGGGCAGTCCAAAAGAACCATATATGTTGCATTCAATAAATTATGCTATTCCTGAACCCAGCTGGCTCTTTTGAATGTGGCCAGACACCTATAGTTCACAGACTATTTGTGCACCTGGCATGGGGCGTTAGTTACGTTTTTTCAACAGCGCAGAGAGCATTTGAAAACCCCAAGCACTTGGTTTCAAGGGGGAGGTAGTTGCAGTTGGTCACCACCACCCTGGCGTCGGGGAGGCTGCAGAACAAGTCCTGGCACAGCCCAGCATGGAGCTCCACGGCCTCTGTCAGGCTGCTTCCCTGGGGGTGGGAGTGGGGACACCAGGACATGCAGCAGCCATGCAGATTCAGGCTCTGTGGTAAGAGGTGGGGTGTTCACCAGCAAACTACATCCAAACCCACCCACGTATCCCTGGAGCTCAGCAGGGTATTATAAACACCATAATACCAAGTATAAGTAGATGGTGGCAAAGCCCCATCCCAAACACTGCTCCCTCCCATCCCTCTTCTCCACAGCTGATAGGGATCAACCCATAGCAGAGAGGACCTTGGACTGGGGTTATGCAGGGCCAGATCAGCCCCACAGCATGGATGAGACTTTCTCCAGCAGCTCCTTCTCCCAGAAGCCTGGGAGAGGGCAGGCAGCCAGACCCTTCACCAATCCATCACACCCGCCATCCAGCAGCTCCAGCTTTTACCAGCTGAGGATCCAGTCCACGGAGTCTTCAGCAGTGGGACTTTTTTCCTTCATGCACCTTCTTCCCCTCCTGAGGCAGCCAACAGCTCGCTGAGCAGCAGGAATATGCACCTGCAGACAAGCCAGGACTCCTCCTGCCAGCCAGCCAGACTTCTCCTCCTTGGCATAGTTCAAACATTGGCAAGGAGCCCTGGACAATTTGCACCAGCAACTGGCACAAATTTACATTGAATTGAGAGATCAAGAAGCACACCTTGTTTAGGGATAAGCCCTCTGGGCAAACTCAGGTGTGGATGCATTAATCTTAAAAAAGTTTTTTCTTCTGTGTGTTTATGCATTTCAAACCCTTTCACTGTTACACAGAGTGGAACCCCAGTGGGGAGGGTTACGGATGGGGATGATGGGCAGAAGATGACTGCAAAGGCAGGCGTAATGCTCCTGGGATCCCAACTCCTTTTCAGTTTACTAAGGTCAGGGGTCTCATGCTGGGTAGGACACATCCACACTTGCACCTTCCTGGCTTTTGGGACCCAAGGCAATGCAGCTGCCGGAAGCGTGTTCAACCATCCCATTAATCCATGCGGAAGCAGGCTGTTAATATTAATGGTTTGATCCTCCTCCACAGATCACATCCTGCCAGGACAGAGCCCTTGCCTGAAGAAGGCCAGGTCCTAAGGGCAGTATGTCTTTAAACTACAAGTCGTGCCTTAAAACCTTGAGCATAAGAGGTCTCAACCCAGGACAAGATCTACCTAAACCAAACACCGCTAGCCAAAAACACTGCTTTTTTTTCTGAGAAATTATTAATAAAAATCCATGTAAGGCTTTGAAAGATTGTCAGGTTAGACTGACTCCAGGAGCTGTACGGAAAAAATGGAGCATTTTGCTGGAGGAGGAACAGAACTGTAGGAGGCATGAAAAGAATGGAATGAAAGAAGGAATGAAAAATTCATGGGAGGTGCTTGAGAAAAGTAATTAAAAAAAAAAGCAATTCTGCTTTGGAATGATTATGGAATAAAAATCACCCTCGATTCCCACCCAGGTTATTTGTTTGACCAACTGAATTACACTACAGTATTGTGAGTACATTTTTCCACCCTTGCTATGCTGGGGAATTTCCTGGCGGCAGCAAAAGGAGAGGGTTGGTTCAGTGGAGCACTGGCACGTCTGCTGGGGTGGCACAGCCTGGGCTCCACCCTGATCCCAAAGGGAAGCCAACACTTTGTGCAATTACAGCTCAGATTCCCCAGAATTTTCCCGAACGCAATTACATCCCTTTACATCCCACAGCTGGGGCTAAGCAAAGAGCCCGAGGGGAATGCTCCAGGCTGGAGAAGACAGGCAGGTGGGTGGCAGTTCTCCAGCATGCTTCCACATGCTGGTGGAGAAGGTGCAGAGCCCAGCTGGGATTTTGCTTGCCCTGGGCCCACAGCTCAGCCCAGGAGCTGAGCCACATTCCCAGCTTGTTCCAATGCTACCGTGGACACTGGTGCCCTCTTTCCCTGCCATTTCTTCCTGCTGCTCCTAGCACAAAGCCTTGGACTCCACACTCCAGCAATCACCTGCCTGTGGCTGCACCCATCCTGGGAAACCCAGCTGCCAAGGGAGGCTGTGCTGTGCTGGCTCATCAAACACAATGACTTCTCAAGTAAAGGCATGAGTGTTTTAGCTGTTTATTAGTGAGAAGGGTGCTCCACCTGCATTCCCTCCTTAGTCTGCACGAAAGCTCCCACCACCATGACGCACCTTCTTCCACGGATCTGGGAAATCCTGTTGCTTCACCTGTAGCTCCCTCTCCCCAGACTCCTGGGCTCCTCATGCTTGTTTCAGCGAGCAGGACACAGAAGATACTGCATAGTCAGTAACAAGTGGAACCACTAGCATCTGTGGCCTCCAGCATTAGCATCTGTCGTGGTTCGACACCAGCCAAACGCCAGGCACCCATGAAAGTCGCTCACTCGCCCTCCCCTGCCACAGCTGGGCAGAGGAGAGACAAAATTAATGAAGGGTTCATGAATTGAGATAAGGACTGGGAGAAAACACTCCAAGGACAAAACAGGCTTGGCTTAGAGGTACAAAGTGAATTTATTACTAACAAAATCAGAGGAGGATAATGAGAAGTAAAATAAGCCCTTAAAACCCCTTTTCTTCCCCCAACTGCTCCCTCCTTCCTACCGACAGTGCAGGGAGACAGGGCATGGGGGTTTGGTCAGTTCATCACTGAGATTCTCTTCTGCTGCTCAGGGAGAGAAGTTGTTCCCCTGTGAGACCGTGGGGTCCCTCCCATCGGAGACAGTTCTCCTTGAACTGCTCCAGCGTGGGTCCACTCTCACAAGCAGCAGTTCTCCCAAAAACTGCTGCAATGTGAGTCCCTCCCACAGGCACACAGTCCTCCCAAAACTGCTGTGCCGTGGTCACTCTTCCACGGGGTGCAGTCCTCCAAGGACAGGCTGCTCCAGCCTGGAAGCAGGGCCCTCTCTCTCCACCGAGTCTCCCACTGCCTCCTCCAGGCATCCCCCTGCTCCAGCATGGGCACCTCCCCCACGGGCT
>VZRV01008784.1:448641-462601 GCA_013398115.1 Falcunculus frontatus
CCCTCTGCCATGGGCAGGGACAGTTTCCACTGAATCAGGTCACTCATAGTCCCATCCAGCCTGGCTTTGAAGCACTGTTCATCTCTGAACTGGCTTTGCCCCCTTTAGTTTTCTTTTAATCTACAGAGAATTTCTAGTGTGAGACACAGCACTGCTTACAGCCTCTCCTGCTTTATTCTTCCAAGTGCTGGGATTATTAAGTATTTAATCCCTTTTTCCACACAAACTAGACTGGAGCAAAGGAAAACAGAGGAATTTTTCCAGGTAGTCATACTCCCATGTACACAGTCCTGTTCACGTTCATAGTGAAATGATGTGTGCTGTGTTCTGAACTATGATCATGTCTGCAGGGGTGAACTCCTTGGTGCATTGCAGTAAGAAGATGATATGGTAGAAATCTTCCTGTGCTTCAGCTGGGCATCATCCTACATCTCCTGGTACAGTAATATGGAAAGTCATTATGAGCTTCTAGAAATCTGTCACTAAATAATAAAGAGAGGGCAGGGAAAGAGGAAGTACGAGCTTCCCCATGTTTCTGGGGAAAAAGAAATTGTTAAAGAAACTTTATATTCTTTAAAGGGGCTAAGTAAATTTGTGACTCCAGGTTTTCCTAAACTGAGGGACCCATTTGAGGGATCTGTTACAACATACTAGGCCAGTCTTGTGTACTTAAGCAGAAAAATCTCTCATGAAGATTTGACTTGCAGTTTGTCAGGTTAATCTGTGTGTGGGCTCCTGGGCCTGAAGTCTGTAAGGTCTTCAGTAGTCCCTCCCCACTGCTCCTAATGGTCAAGGTGTGGATAATGTTACTCTCACCTTGCTTGGAAGACACTTGGATGGAAGAAATTATTTTTAATAATGTATTTTTATGCTGAAGTGTAAGCAACAGCAACAATTCTATACCTCACTAGTTAAGTATATTTTATAGTAGCTTTTAACATTAAAGAATGCCTGTGTGAAAGGGTGAGTGATGAGTTAAGAAGCTGGAAAAGATCGATTTAACCTTCACCCAGTGGGGAGGCTGGGGTTTAAACGCTGTTGCAAGCTTTAACTCTTAGTCTCCCATGACTTATGTATCGAATGTTGTAATGGAAGACAGAAGTGCCTTTCACTTTGTTGATTGTACTGTGGTTTTAAATTGGTACAAGGGATGGGGCTGGTTTTGTGCCGCATCATCTATTCCCTCAATTGTTCTTAAACTTCCTTTAAGAGGTGATGCTAAATTACAGGTCTCATTACAATTATGTTAATTCAAATTACAACAGACTTTAGCGCTCTTGTTAAGCTCTAAATTAAAAGTGTTGATTGCCTTTTACAGCCCCACTAGAGTTTGTCAAACGTTGGCAAATTGTTCACACTGATGCAATCTCCAGAGCCAAACACTAGCAAGCCATTAACCTTGGGACATTGGACTGTCACTTTTCAGTGTGATGTTTTGCCTACTAACTGATTCATTCGTAGTTGTATAGGCTGCATCCAGTTTCACTTACTCCAAAAAGAAAATATTTGTGCTATTTCAAAACACTAAATACTACTGTACTGCAGTTGGAATAAATCCTAAGTTACTTATTCTCTCTTGGTTAATCATTTTCAGCATAGGAAAGTACTAGTTTATACACTTTGAAACCAGCTGCACTGCACATTTCTGTTACACTTCCTTTGTTAAGTGTGGGGCAGCTGTTGGCAGCAGCTCACACCTCACTGAAGGGTCAGTTGTGAACCACGTGTTGCGCTCTAAGGATGCACCAGGAAATGTCAGGGATCTACCTGGGAAGCACAGGCTCTGCTGTTCACTTGGACTTCGCCACTCACGGGACAGCTGAGCTGCTTGTCCCTCCCTGGGCACACCAGGCGCTGGGGCCAGGCTGCCTCTGGCTGGCAGGACAGCAGCACTTCCTCTTTCAGTGTATTTAAACCATGGCCTCTGATTTTATGAGCACAGTGTGAGATCTCAGAAGACTCCCTGCAGAAAGTTGAACCAAAGCAGCAGCTGCTTGTGCTGGACTCTGGTAAGAACAGAAT
Source organism: Falcunculus frontatus (assembly GCA_013398115.1). Classification (NCBI taxonomy): domain Eukaryota; kingdom Metazoa; phylum Chordata; class Aves; order Passeriformes; genus Falcunculus; species Falcunculus frontatus. Next base: position 450,664 of record VZRV01008784.1, read on the forward strand.
TCACTCTTGGGACTGCTCAGCTCCTCTCACCTGGCCAGGGGACTGTTTCTCTGGGCAGCAGACCTTTCCCCCGTGACATTTTCCTTTAAGTTGTCTGATCCAGTCTTAAATGACCTATTAAATAGAATAATGGCCAAAGTTATCCAGTCACAGCAAGAAAGAGTTGAGGACCTTAGCTCTGAAACCATAGAGGGGAGGAATAACAACAGGATCAGAAGGATCAAATTTGGGAGTGATTTCAGGCACAGGTATGTCTTTTACCCAGATGGAACTGCTCCTGGCCAGGTCTGCAGAACAGAAGAGAGATTAAACAAAGGCAGTCTCCACCCTTTCCACATCATTCCTACTCTCCAGAGGAAGCTTCTGTCTACCCTGGGCCATTCAGGGCTGTGATACAATGAAATACTGGCTACCAATAGATGTCAAATGCTTGTTTTGGTGCTGTACTGGCACACAAAGCAGAACTAAGATAGTTCTGGAAAAGCCACAGGACTGCTTGGTTGTACTGATTCTCTTGAGGAAAAGGTACCAGATAGCAGTACAAGTTTATCACTGTCACATCTGCTTTTTTTCCATTAGCCAGTTATTTGCTATAATCAGGAAGAAACAGATAAATACCTGAGTTCAAAGCAGTCATTTGCTGTCAAATACTAGGACTGCTAATTTGCATATCACACACCTTCAGAGCTATTGGACAGTTGGAGCCTCACTGGCCCTTTTTTTTCCCCCCTTGCAGAGAAAACTCCAAGATGCTGCCACTGAAAACATGGGTGGCTTCAAATAGAGCCTGCAGTGTTCAGGCAGTGGTACTACAGTGGGAGGAGGAGATGAGCAGCAGGGTTTTTACTGGTCCCTACAAGACAAGTTCATCCTTATTGAGCACACATACATCTAGGAAGTCTGCCTCTACAAAAACCACACTACTGTAATTAGTATAAATGGTCCAGAAGTGCAGTTTCCACTCCAAGCTTGATTTGTTTCACCAGATAGCAAAGTGTCACATCTCCTCCTATCTCTGCCCTTTGAACTCCAGAAGGGAGATACCTGTACTCAAGCACAGCTTGAATAGCCAGGAACGCAGTGTGCTGTTCCTCAACGTGGAGTAAATTTGTGCAAAATTAGTATCAAATCACTGAATGCGAAGGACACCAGAAGGCATCTAAGAAATACATTTCTGATGAGAAAAGTTTATTTTGAACAGCAACTGTAATGAAACTCTGCAGTACTCACATTCAGAAACAAGTCTGACACCCTTTGCAGTAACTTCATTGGACCCATTTTATGGGTTACTTTTTTTCCAAATGCCTTTAGATCTGCCTCCATCCCTGCCTCAAAGGCACACAGTATGGTGAGAAGATGAAAAAGGGAAACCCCTGCAAGCTGACCCCTGAATTCACCTTATAAGTGAAGAAGAGAAATCTCTTTTCAATTTCCATGGTGTAAAATTTAATCTGTACACATCTCCCATGACGTTGCAGCCTTTCCATGAAGCTGACTCACCACTCCCAGAGCACAGTTCTTCCTCCTGAGATCACTCCTGCGAGAGCCTGCTGTGGGCAACTTTATACATAAAAATTAACCAAAAATAGGAACTAAGTACCCCAGTGTGGCATTTAAGGATTTTAACTCACCGCCTTGTAATATTAAGTCTGCTCTCTGAACACTATTCACAACAGAGAGTTTTATATTATTGGTTTGACACATAGGAGACCAAATTATATGTCTGTTTTGAAAAAGACAATGGCATTGTATGATGTTGGATAGAAGAGCCCAGATTTTTCAATTCCAGAATCCCCCCTTATCTTTACTGGGCCCTAGCTGTTGAAGGCAAAAAGACACATATTCTATTTTTAATGCATATTCCTACACAGGACCAATGAAGGCTTTCAGAGACACAGGAACTTTGATTAGAATTCTCAATATTGTCTAGAGATCATCCATATCAGAGCAAAATCAAAGTAAAATTAGGGCATAGTCTCAGTTCTTCTGTACCTATCAAGAGTCTGCCAAAGGGTTCTGATGACTGACACATGATTCAAGAAGTCTTGAGCCCTGCCAGATCCAGGAATTCCCAAAGCAGTTCCTCTTACCTTCACAGCACAAGGCTGAAGCACTCGGGAGCCATGACTGGTGACAAAATTAAAAATGCAGAGGCCCTGCTGCTTATTTACACACCAGTTACAAAATAGTGTTCTTTTCTTTAAAAAGTACTTAAAAATGAAATGTCTCAGGTCCCCCACTTTGTGATTAAGTTAAATTTGCTTCTTTGCAGGCTGTAGCAATAAAGCATTAGAAGTCATAATAATAATCCAGCTTTGCATCCACAGTTTTACATCCTTTATCTGAGTAAATTCTCTCCTCTCTGGGGAAGTAGGTCATCTCGTCAGCTATCCTGCTCACAATATCTTCATCCACAGTGTAGCCACGTGACTCGATCTCAACCCTGACACACATTTTCACATGTTTGTATTCCAGAGGCAGGAAAGGAATAAAGTAGTCAATGAGGTTTCTATCAATCAAGGTGCTGTGCCAAAATCCACCTGCAAAGGGAAAGAGAAGAGGTTTGTTAGTACGTCTCTAGTTAAACACTGCCACAGGTTGAATGGGAGCAAGGGGCAGATCACATCTAAGAATTCACCTGGGATTTTAGGGGTCTATTATGCACAAGTCAATACAAGCCCCCTTCTCATGTTATTTTGTGCATAAAGTTTTGGACAGACACATAAATGTGGTCCTTTAAGCTGAACGGATGAATTTTGACTGTGCTGGAGCCTTGTTCTCCAGATGCTGGTCTCATACCTTTCCCTCTCTCACCTAGAAAGGGACAGATTTTCTCTCATCAGCTCTCCCACACCAGTTTTCTTATTCTTTTTTTTGGAGCTTACATCTAAACTTTTTCAGAAGTACAGTGAGTTTGCTTCCAATGCTAAATTAAGAGCTTGATTATGTTAAAACCCCTTTTCACCAGAAGTCCTATGTGAGGAAATCTACGAAGCACTTCCCCCAACACATGCAGTCCAACGGGCAGCAAACAGGCTGGTGGCCAAGGTGCACACAGAGCTCCTTAATCTTCACTCATCCTAAGAGCCAACTGCAGGCCCCAAAGCTGCATTTTTGCGCCTCACTAGCCAAAAACTGGAGGCCACACCAAGAAGAAACCATAGCTAGTAAAAATGCACCTAAATGCAGCCCATCCCTTTGTGTAACTTTTACCACCTCAAAAGCAATCCCAGTTTTACTCACTATTTCTGTTGTTGAAGACAGACACAGACAGTGCATTTTGGATATCTGTGAGCTGGATATCTTCCCTTGTCCTCCCATTTCTCCAGAAATCTAGTGCCACCTCTGTTATCTTTTCAGCTCCTGCATTGCTAAGTAAAGAGAAAACAGAGATTGTAGCTGGGGGTAGTTTTAAAAGTTGAAGTTATGAAGTAAAAGCATGGAGTGTACAGAATAGCAAACCTGAGAAGCCACTGTTTACCTGAGGAAGATGAAGATGGCTTGTCTGTAGGACACCCCATCCAGCAGCTCATAGTAGTCCAGGAAGGGCTTGATTGAGTCAATGAGTCCTGCGTGCATTTTATCCATTTCATCAAATATAAAGATTGACCGGGGACAGGTGCTCACATTTCCCCGAATCCATGACTGCAACTGGTCCTGAGTGCCATAAAAATGAAAGATGCTGAAAGAGTTTATGTTGAAAAGACAGAAAAAAAAGCACTCTCCATTTATGGAACCTTGTCCTGAAGGAGTTATTTCAGTAGTGTCATTTTAATAGCTTTGGCTTCTTGGCTAAAACATGGTTAAAAACTGTAAATGAAACCTCAACAAAATCTTGTGCTGGTTCTGAAAAATCTTAAGACACCAAGAGACAGGATGGGACAAGCAGGAACTCTCCTAGATATTCATATAAAAAGCAAAAATGAAAGTACACAGTAGGACAAGAAATGGGTCCCACCAAGGAACAGCCACACAAAGCCAAGCCCTGGCAAGCCAAACGATGGCTTTTGGCAGCACTTTGGTCTAAACATCCTTAATATAAACAACATTAAATTTGCTACCTTGCAGCAGCAGTGAGAAATTGCACCTGCAGTCACTGGCAGAAGCAGCAAAAAAATTTAATTCTCTGTGTTTTAATCAATCAGAAGTTAAATGAAGACAATTACAAGTCCTTCTTAAAACACTGTTGTCCAGAAAGGCTAATGCTTTATTGCATTGAAAGATTCTCTCACTTAAGCATTGCATTTTTCTCTTGAGTATTACATTCAAGATCAATAATGCATTATTGGAGAAAAAAGGGTTGATGTGCTGGTAGATGAATGAGAAATAACTGTTCTGACTATTTTCAATGATTCATCACTTTTTTATTCACTCTACTCAGTCCCTGAACTGCAGGTGTACTGGGAATAAGCAGCAATATTTCCTCCTATTGCCTTGGGCAGCAAATTTCCCAAGTGTATTCGCCTCAAAACAAATGCAGAAGAGCATCATTTTATTTCAAAACGACTCAGTTAAAAAAAGGGGGGGGAATAAGTTGTAAAAGAGGGAATGTCTATTTCCTCCATTTAGAAATCAGGTTTGTAGACCATCCTGTTCCCGTTTTTAACATATACAAACTGAATATCAGCATGCAGTACTACAAGACAGTGGTACTCATTCAAACTGTGCTGTGAACAAAGAACAAAAAAACCCATAAAACACATCACAGCTACTGCTCCATGGTAACTCCCCACCTACAGAACTCACACAATTCCGAATACATTTATCTGTACCTTTCTGGCAGCAGAGTATTTTGTGATTTTGCTTTACACATGGGAAACGGATCCATACAAAACTAAATAACCTGCTCAGTGTGCAGTAGAACAGACAATGATGCCTCAGAGAGCCAGTGCCAGCTTGCCATGGTGCCTGACAAACCTTGGGGTCACCGGGTTGTTTCCCGGAGTCATGAACTATTTGTTTTTTTGCAGTGCCCACCAACATACCACCTAACCAGGAATCATGTTTATCCATAAGTCAGCCCCATCTCTAAGCAAAATGCAGAATGAAAACTAAACCATATCACTCTTCCCCTAAAGAGAGGCTCAAAACACACGCAAAAAACTTCACATTATCGGGAAAACCAATCCTGATGGATGTTAGGATCTACACAGTTCTGTAGATAAGATTCCAAAACGGGCATTGCATACATGTTACCGCATAAAATAACATCTAGGTCTTTAGCACGTATCATGCCATGACGTTTATAACTCATTGCAGCACAGCTCATTCTTACCTTGTAGAGATTGATGCTGTGAGCGTGAGGAAAGTGTAAAGTTGCCACGAACTGATGGACATATTTACTCTGCAGACCTCTTTTATAAATGCTTTCGGCGACGATCTTACTGACAAAGTTTTTGCCTGTTCCAGTCCACCCGTGCAAGGAAAGCGCGAGAGGCTTTTTGGCGTTGGTGTTGTTCAAGAAGCCTCTCACGGCTTTTACAACCACCTTGCTCACCAAGTGCTGCCCGAACAGCTTCTTGTCCAAATTCTCCTGCAGAGCTGCATGGAGAGACCACACTGTCAGCGGCGGGGAGCGGGCCGAACGCGGGGTTAGTCCGCCCGCTGCGGCGGCCGCCAGCCCCGGGCAGGGAGCAAAGGGCCGGCCGGGCTGGAGCGACGGCCCACGGGGAGGCCCCGCGGGCTCTGCCCGGCTGCCGGCGCCGCCGCTGCCTCGGCGCCCTCCCGCCACCTCCCCTCAGCCCATCCCAGTCCCGCACCGGCGGCGGCGCGCTGGTCGTGCCGATGCAGGCAGCACTCCCTGAAGTAGCAGTAGAGCCGCGGGTAGGAGATGAAGCCGGTGAGGGCCGAGGCAGCGGCGCCCGCGATGGCGAGTCCCAGGCTAATGGGCTCCACGGCGCCGGCCGGCGTGAGGAGCGGCAGCAGCACCAGCGCCAGGGCCGCCCGCAGCAGACCCCGCCGCAGCTTCATTGCCCGCCCGGCCCCGCCGTCCTGCCGCCGCTTCCGCCCCTCGGCACCGCTTCCGCCGCCGCCATCGCGGGTGCAGGGAGAGGCGGGGCCGGCCCTGAGGGACGGCCGCCATATTTGGGCGGGAACGGGCGGGGACAGGGCTGAGGGGCCGCCGCCATGTTTGGGCGGGCACCTCTCGCTGTGGGCAGCGGCAGGCAGCCCCGCGTAGAGGAGTTATTAAATATTACACTCTGTGGCTGTATCTCCGGGTGTTAGAATAGATGATTCAAAGAATAATCATGGTTAGAAGCGACCTTTAACATCATCATGTCCAGCCATCCATTCAGCGCTCCCACTGTAACCCCTAAACCACTAAAACCCACATGGCCCAGTGCCATATCCAGATGCCTCTTAAACACCTCCAGCAGTGGTGACTCCACCACCTCCCTGGGTAGCCTGTTCCAAAGCCTGACCACCCGAACAGTGAAATATTTGTTTCTTATATCTAATCTAAATCTCCCATCTCAGTTTAAGGCCACCTGTTCAGGGGATCCTCCCCTGACCTGCACAGGGCACAAGATCAGGAGCAAACTTGCCCCTGGCCTGGCACAGAGATTCTTCGTAAAATCTGAGGTTGTCCCTCCCCACCCTCGAGTTGTCACTTCTGAGTGATGAGACAACCTGGCCATCAGCATCACCAAAGCCCACAAACCAGGAAAAAACCATCAGCATGAATTCCAGAAGAAAAAAATGTTACAATAACTTAAAAACCACTTTTACTATTTTCAAGTAACACATCTTCACTACAAGTACCCACACTGCACTTCTGGGGAAGACATGTGGACAAGAAGACAAGCTCCCAGGAGCTTTACATTTACAAAGCAAACAGCATTGCTGCTTTTAAAGGATCTCTTATTTTTAAAAAGTATTTTTTTAAGATGGTGAAAAGAAAAAAAATCTATAAAAGCCAAATTGTTTTCTCACTAAAAAATGCCAATCATGAAAGCTCATTTTCCATTACAAAACTTCATTTATAAGAACATAGTTATATACAAGGTTTCACCAACCAAAGAGTTCACAATCACCTGCAAACTGATTTACTACACGATCACAGAGGAAAAGCTTCGTAGGTAACATCAGCATGTGAAGGTTGTGACTCTTCCCAACATCCATCGCAGGTCACTGACACAAAATCCTTTATTAGTGAAAAATGGAACAACTCCAAAGGCTTCAGTCCACATTCATCAGTATCGCCTGTTCATCTTCTTGAACTTCTCATAGTGATAATCATCTGTGGCTTTTTCATTGAGGGGACGTTTGCGATTTGGAGGAGACCCTTCAAAAGAAAGAGAAGGAAATTTTATATCCCTGTCCTTTCACAGGAGACATTTCCTGAACTCTGCCACCTCCCTTAGACAGCCCCTCAATACGTGAGGTTATTGCCTTACATCCTTTGCTATTCCAGCTTCCACCAAACCCTTGTCAGACAGCTTTGGCAACACACTTCAGTTGTGACCTTCACCACTCCACCCCTGAGCATCTCTACAGATGTCCTCCATCCAGAGGGTTTCAGGTGTGATCTAGTAGTGCAACAGCCACCTCTCTTGGACTTGGATTGCTCCACTCCCACTACCTCAGGCCACTCAGAGAAGAGGAGAGGTAAGCACAGCCAGATTGTTCGCCTGTACAAGACTCCTGGAGAGTTTCAGTGTCTCCTTACAACCATTCAGATTTGGAACTTACGCTCAGGTTCTGGCCTCTCCGTGTCCCCCACTCTCAGTGGACGGGGCTTTGGCTCCTCCTTGTTCCTTCGCACTGGTGCATTCAGCTCCTCATGATAAACTGCAAGTAGGAAAACATCAGATAAGGAATTTTATCTGGAGCACTCTTACCCAGATGGATAAATTTCTATGGCCTTTGTTATAAGTGATCTTTACCAGTAACAACAGAAGCTCAGAACAACCCTTCTTGGAATTGGTTTCTATGGATAATTAGGCAAGATGGGGCACAGCAAATTTCAACAGTACTATTTCAAGTGGCCCAAACACTCTTCACTTCCATCAAAACACACCAACCTGATTCCCATCACCCCTGTAAGCATGGAAGGACACAGCAGAAGGCTGCCTTTCCTTTACAGGTCTGCAGCATCAGAGGATCACACAGAAATTAATTCCCATCTCTTGCCCAATAAGGTCTCTGTTTGCTTGGCCACCTGTCTGCTCTGGCAGCCTACAAACTGCAGTCTCTCCACCATACACCATCATTTCCAGCACACAAGGCACAGCTTAAAGAAAACATCTTGAAATTTATGAGGCAGTGTCAACTGGGAGTTCAGAAAGCCCAGCCATGAGAAATACATCCTTCTCCTTGCCGATGGGCACAAGTAAAAGACCAGGCCAGATGGGGTCTATCTGAGCATCCCAGGAAAAGCAATCGGACATGCTGATACACGGACTAATTTCTCTGTCCCAGCTGGGTTAGGAGAGACACTCAAGACTTACATCTGTTGTGCTGGACATAATTAACAGCCATGTTGGTGGGAACAAAGGAAGTTTCGCTGTCTTTCTTTTTGTTCTGCTGCTCTGCCAGCAGCTTGGCCTTGGCCTCTTCAGTTGAGATGATGTTTTTTATTTTTGCGCTAGAAGAAAAACAAAAGGAAAAAATACTCAGTCATAGTTAGAAAGGGTAGCAGGCACAGAAGATTTGGAGGACAGTATTAGCACTGCTGGGCCATCTGATGTAGTTTTTGAGAGAAGAGGCAGGGCTACAGAAACAGACACTTTGTTTCAAAGGCAAAATGGAAGCTCCCATCTTTGTGCATCGCTTCAGTGCAGGGCACAAAGGGGTCCTGCAGAAAGCTGCTGGGGCCAGGTCACAGAAGCTAAGAGCCTTTTCCCAGAGGTCATGGGATGGAGCTGCACTGAGCCCTGGGGCTGTGCAGGACATGCTGTGCTAGTTATCACACCAATCCAGAACAAGGCTCAATCCCGCCCCATCCCAAACTGAGCCCGTGTAATCCAGCCATAGCGCTGCTCTGCCAACCAAAAGCTGCTCATCCTGGCAATCCTGGCCATCATCCACAGATCTGTGAAACACGTACTCGATTCCCAGGTCCACTTCAGGAATGCCGCTCAGCATCTGGTTGGACAACATCTCCTCAGTCTTCTTGGCAGAGGAGACACGGATGTTCTCTGGCAGCTCGTACAGGGAGTCCTCGGCATTCTTAAGCTTCACCTTCTGCTCCTCGTTCTCCACAATTCCCTTTCTCTTCTTCAGCTCAGTCTCAATGTACTTCATCCTAAACAGCAACACACAAGGGACAGGGCATTTAATTCTGTTCCTGTACTCTATCCCAGCACTGCTGGAGCACAGCTGCATCCTTGTCCTGGCAGCTGGGAGAGAGGAAGGAATCATCTCTCCAAAAGCACTCAGCTAATATCAGTAGCAAGAATTAATGGCCCAAGAAACAATCAGATCCTCCAAGCTCTTTCACAGCCAGCAGGGAAGGCTCCCACTGGGATTTAGTGCCAAACTGGCTGGTTGGCACCTCCTAGCTTTGTCCATGAAAAAGCCTTCTCAATTCTGGCAGGAAGGAAGTAAAAGGGCAAGGGACAATTCCAGTGAGAACTAGGAAGATATCCTGGGACTACTCAGAATCCAAGACATAAAAAACATAAATGGTGAGGGGCCACCCAGCCTGGTTCAACATCAGAGACACAACACAGCACAACTCACATGTCAGCATCTTCATCTCGCCTGTTGGTTTCTGCTGAGAAGGAAGTTCCCAAGTTCAGGTCTTCCTCTTCATTAATCCTAAGTGGAAACCACAATGTTTACAGGTTTTGGTGGGATTTTTTGTTGGCTGGCTGGGTTTTTTAAAGTAATTTAACAAGTTAGGGCAAAAGTAACTGGCCAGACTGAATTATATGAAACTCTTCAAAGTGACACAACCTCTGGTTAGTTAATTACCAGTTGTCATTAAATACTAGTCCAGGGAGAGATTTTCAGAGCTCACATGCACTCACCTGTCCTTGCCTCTTTCTTTCAGCTTCTTCATGTCCACCATTCCCCCCGATTTTATCTTAAATGGGTCATCCTGTAAAACAAGAAATAACAAAAAACCCTGAAGCTTCCCTCTAGTTTAATGCTAGTCTTCAAAATCCGGATAAAACCACAGGAAACATTTAGGAATTGAGCTCTGACACCTGTTGTGCCCCAGGCCAGACTCACACAGTCAGTGTTCTCACACCATCACATGTGAGCCCCAAGGTGATGGAATTGTCCAGCACTTACCACAAGTGTGGCTTCTTCTTGCAACTTCTCTCCCACCAGCAGAGCGACAGCACTGGTCAGGCCGATAAAGAAAGAAGATAAAATTCAGCAGAAGGAAACACAGCACCAACAATACTGCATTGCTTTATCCTTCTCTAAGTCTCCCTGTCTTTTCCATCCTCAGGCTTTAACATAGAAACACCTCTGTCAAGAACATTATTTTGGCAGTATCTGACATAATGGTTCGTACTGGAAGGAGGCAGATGATGAGAGAAATTGACTGTCACATCACACACCTGGACAAAACATAATTTCCCCTCCTCGTTGGCACATCCCTTACCTCACACCATTGGGCCGTTTTCTGAGGCTCTGAACTTCTTTGGCTTCCTCAAGTTTTAACCTAAAGAAAAAAATGCATTTGACTTAGTACTTGATGCTTTGGTTTTAATTAATTCATTTTATTTTCTGCAGTTAACACAGAAGCTTCTCTCTGACTTTGCCCTAAACCTCTGCACAGCAGCATCCACTTTTCAGATTTCAAGTTAAATAGGTATTTTCTATTTATTTAAGCAATTCCATGCATTTGAGCAATCAGAAAAAAACCAAAAACAAGACACCTGCTGGATTTGTTCCCTTCTCATCTCTTCCCTCAGCTGAGGAAGGCAGCACCCAAACAACGAAAGGCTTGAAGAAGCCAATTTAGGAAGGATGAGCCAAAACACATCCAGGCATGAGTGACTCTGAAGAAAGTTGATGGTGAATTGAAATCTCAAGTGTTTCTCTCTAAACTGAGAGGAATCCGTAATTCCTGGGCTCATGTAACGCTGTGACGTCACGCCATAACACGACGATATGATGTGACGCCACCGCCCCCAGCCCAGCCGTACGTGACGGTATGAGGACATGACACGATGTGGTGACGCCCGGACACTGCACTGCTGGACTAAAGCAGGCCCGGGTCCCGTCCTGTCCCCACCCCCGACCGCCGTAGGACCGGGCGCGGCTGAGCTTCCCGCTGGGCCCCGTCGGGTTCCCCGCCGGCTCCCGACCCACCTGACCTCCTCGGCGAGCTGCTCGTCCTCCTCCTCCTCCTCGTCCTCCCTGCGCCGGCGGAAAGACTTCTGGCCCGGCATCGCTCCGGTTGCAGCGCCGCGGCACGGCCGCCACACCGCCGCTTCCCCTCCGCTGCTGCGGCGCGCCGCGATGACGCCACAACCCCGCGACGAAGCCGGGCGACACTGCCCCTCTGCCCGCACCTTGGCCGGGCAAGAGCCGCGGTCCCGGGGAGCGGGGCCGTGAGCGCTCCGTGCCCTCCCGGACGGGGCTGGGAGCCCTCCGTGCCCTCCCTCGCAGGCCACGCACTGTCCTTTCTGAGAAGACCTCGTGTAAGTCACGAGGGTCGTTCAATTCCTCGCAATCCCGGCAGCGCAGCCTCCACCGGTGGCCGGTGCTTGTCAGGGACGCCGTGGAGAGAAGTGTCGGTCCCACACCCGGGTTTATGGCCCAGCCCTTGGAGCGGGACGTAGCTCCTTCACCCGGCTGCTCCCCGCTGACCGAGGCACCGAGCCACGCTGTTGGGTCCCCGGCCGAACGAGCCGGGGTTCGCCCCTCCAGCACCCGCCCCAGGGGCTGAGTCCCGACCTCTCAGTAATGCGAGCGCCCTGCTCGGGGAGCCCTCGGGACCAGCCCCGGGACCCCCGCAGGGTCAGTACCGCCA
>VZRV01008784.1:462688-632085 GCA_013398115.1 Falcunculus frontatus
GGGCGGCGACGGCCCGGGCATCCCGCAGGTGAGCGAGGGCCGCGGGCCGGGGCGGCGGGGCCGTGGCCGCGGGGCTGTGCGGAGGGAGGGCGGCCGGGCCGTGCCGGGGATGATGCAGCAGCAGCGGCCGCGGGGACTCCGGCCCGGATCCTGTCGTGCCCCGGCGTTGGGGCGGCCCTGCACCCCCAGGGTCTGGTGCCGACCCCGGGAGCGGGACACTGCAGCTTCAGGCTGTTTCTGTTCAGTCTCGCTCGTGCCCAGCAGCTGCAGCGTCTGTCAGGAGAGGACTTGTATTTTGGGGGTCTGCTGCACTTGAGGAGCGACATAGCGGACAAGGTGGGGATTTCCCGCAGGTGTTTTTTGCCTGAAAGCTAAATCTCTAGGTGAGTCGTTGTGTCGTGACCTCCCGTAATAAATCAGTGTTCAGACCTGCTCCCCTTTGCGTGTTCCACATAAACCTCCTGGTTTTCCCATACCTGATGCAGCTGCGAGCCAGGGGCACCTACGAGCCAGGGGCACCTGCTTTCTGTTTCTGCCTTGTCAGCAGGGCAGTTCGGTAAATATGTCTTTCTTCAGTATCTCAAGTATAAAATGTCTCCGAAAACAACTGCAGATACTTCCTTCTCTTAGTAGGTTATGCAAGACCAGACCTGGTAGTTGTTTTGTGGGTGAACAGTGCAAAGATTTCTTGTATTTGTGCAGTTGCTCCACAGAATGTCAGTCTGCATGGATCTGAAACTCTTGACAGCTGGCCCTAGCTTTGGTACTAAACCACACGGTTGTTTTAAGAAAAAAAACCAACCAACCAAAACCGAGAAATGTGTTCCTGTAGAAGGCAGAGACGCTGGGTTTGGCAGCAGTTGAAGCGACTGAAAGTAGGTTGGAGTTACGGAGGAATTGTTCTGACATGCTCATGTACTGTTCTCCCACAGTGCTGCTTGAGAAAGACAGGCTGAAGGACTTGTTTTAGGGTAACTTCTTTTCCCATCATACACAGTACATTTTGACAAGCGCAGTTCAGCTCTCTGGCAGTGCTTTTATGAAATTCCTGGTTTCCTGAGCAGAATTAGAGCTGTGTGTGCCAGCTATAGCTCTTAGGGCAGAGTCATGGGAAGGCAGAAGTTGAGTATTTCTTTCTGAACCGTCATGAACCTTTTTTTGGTGTGTGTTATCAGGGCTGAGAGGCAAAAATGAGGTTTTCTCTGCTTTATTCAGAAAGGGAAGCCCTGTGTGGGAAGATCAGCACCCCAGTGCTGGAAAGTCTAAAGGCATGATTTTAATTTTGAGGAGAGGGGTGGTCCCACGGAATACACTGAAGCCATCCACATCCACAGGACTCTACTTAACAAAGTGTGCTTCAAAATCTGTTTCCAGTTAGCTTAAGCTGGTGAAGATATGGGGTCTGGAATTAATTTAAAAACAGTGTTTTGTTCATTAGATTTTCTGGGAAACATCTGGGAGAGAGATAAGAAATCAGGAATGGTGAAATAGCAAATGTAACATTAATACTTTTTTTTTAAATTGGACCAGCTGATGCATTTGGGCAAAGGGATCGGTTTTGATGAAGGAACTCAGAGCCTGAAATGTCCCAGTTTTATGTGTTAGTCAAAGCTACTGTGCTCTTGTCACTTGTCTTTTAAATCAACATGTGTTATACGGTGCTGCTTTCCTTCTCTGTGAAGCTGCATGAAATTGCTCTGTTGTTTGTTAAGCATCTCCTCACAGGTTGCTGAGATCCAGGTCAGCACCCCTGTGGTGTTTCCTACCACGCACATATGATTTCTTCTCCCTTTGCTCCTCCCATCAGTTTATTCAGTTCTAAAGAGTGCTGTGAAAACATTGTGAACTTATCCTTGAGCTTTATCTTCTGCCAAGACAAGGTGCTAGGCAAGCTTTTCCACTCCCAAGATAAGTGTTACTGATATGGTGTATTAGTTTGTAATTATTTTTTCTTTTCTCCCTACTGTCGGTGATTCAGACCAGATAACAGTGGGAATTGTTTCAAATGTCCTTAAAATGTGAAAAAACCAGAGTGTAGCAGCCAGGCTGCTGCTGGAGTCATTAACATCAAGTTCATCAGATTTTTCCACTTCTTTGTTGCACAGATGTGGGCTCTTCACATCTGCTTCATTTCCAGCCAACTGTAATATTTTGGATCCTTGTCTGTGCTATTAATATCACTTATCTTCTTTTCTATTTTTTAACAGCCATGAGCAAGGTTATTTAAACTATGTTTAAGAAACACACTCCTTCCATTTTTTTTATAGCTGCATGTTACTGAGACATGTTTAAATTAGTCTTTTACATATCCATGGACCACCATAAAAGTTTTTATTGTGTTCATAAGCTATGAAATAATCTGTTCTTGTGTTGCATGGATGTAAGAGCTGGGTGGAACAGTGTGTTATGTTTTGTACAGGCTTCGAGTTATGTGGCTCATACTGTTAAAAATCTACCCACGAAATGGTAAATTCCTCAGAGACTGAAGCCTGCTTATCAGTGTTACAGTTCATTTAAGTCTATTTCCCTCTTGCCCAGCTTCATTTAGAACTAATCATATTTTTAATGTTTGATGAAGTAGTGTAACAACGAAATGTTAGATTCAGATCAGCACAGTTGGGTGCATGAAGCTCACAGACAGCACAGGCTAAGTACTGGTGTCATGGGCTGCAGCACCTTTCACTTTTCATCAGAGTTTCATGCAAATGAGCTAATTAGATTTGTATCTTTGCAGCTGAAGCTATGTCTGTGTGCCAAGCACCTCCCTGCATTTCTGAAGGCACATTCCATGATATGGATTATTAGCTTTATTTGTGTGTTTCCCTCTCCTCCTCATGATTTTGCTCCTTCCCTACAATACCACAATGCAGCCACTCAGCAGTGGGGCCAGACTGTGCCAGCTTGTGGGGCTCCAGGTTTAGATTTGCTTCAATCTCTGGACCTTAAAGATAGATATGGAACTCTAATGTGCAAAACATGCCCAGGTATCTTCTTACAATCATGACAGCAAATCTGACATGTAGTGGAAGGAACCATCCTTTCTTGTCCTAGGAAACCCTCCTCACA
The DNA here is from genome assembly GCA_013398115.1 of Falcunculus frontatus. Lineage (NCBI taxonomy): Eukaryota > Metazoa > Chordata > Aves > Passeriformes > Falcunculus > Falcunculus frontatus. The sequence continues at coordinate 465,755 of VZRV01008784.1, forward strand.
CGAGTGTTGGTGAAAATGGGGGATACAAGGGACATCTGTCCTCACCTGGATTCCATAGGAGAGGTGACCAGGGATGATCTCCTGCTCAAATCCAAGGTACAGGATTGTGGCTCTCAGTCCTTTCCCTTTTCAGCTGTTGTGCATGGATTTGCATGTTTGCTTTTTGAAGAAAATGCTGCCTATCTCCAGAGAGAAACTCTCTTTCCCCCACTGATGTACTCACATGTCCCATAAATTCACCCTTTGTGACCCCACAAATTTCTCATTGTCATTTTATCCTGCTTGAATGTGTCACTTAGCTAAAATGCTGCAACTGTGTATTTGATTGGAAGTGTGGTGTTGAGAAATTAAATACTATGAGCTGAAGGTTGGACTGTTTCATAGAGAGGTTTCTCACTCTTCAAGGACTTGGTTACTTAAAAACCAACCAAGCAAACAAATCTTCTTTTATCATGAATATGCAGGGAACTTGCCAGTCTTGTGGAGCTGTGGGACCAAACCTCTGGGCTTGTCTTCAGGTAAAAATGGCTTGTTTGTGTGCATGATGTGGTGGGATTTCACTCAAATAGCATTTATACTGAAAAAAAAGAGTGCGAAGCAAAGAAGAGGTTCACAGTAGAACTATACACTGATTTTTGATGGATTCCAAGGAGGAGACTCTCTGGGTGAAAGGGTAACGCTGTCACAAACTGACAATATGTGAGAGTTCACTCCTTGTAGGGGATTGCCCTTGCTATTCCCAGTAGGAATGAATAAACTGCCCAGTGTTGGCTGTTGGCTGGGTGCTGCCTCTGCTGGCATCTGTGGAGGGGCTGCAGGGTGACACCTTTGAAGTGAGGAGGGAGGGAATGCCATGGGACATTCGGGTGGGCAGGGACTGTTTATTTTTACACTGGAATGCCCAGGCTTGGGGCTGCTCAGATGAGATCCCTGTTGGAGCAATGGCCTTGGAACAGAGACTTTGCCTGCGTGCAAACCTGGTTCCAGGTTTTCTTTCTTAAATCACTTCTAAATTTTCATCAATTCTAAATTTCCATCTTGTTCTGGGCCCTGAATAAAAAGCAGGTTAGAAAACTGGCAATATAATTCTGAAGTTGCTGCTGCTGCTGGGACTGGAGTTGCAGACTGTTTTCTAAAGAGTCTAACTTGATGTGCCCATTGTGCTTTGGCTCTTTCCCCTCTTTAGATTGGTTGTCCTTATGTTGGTTGTGGGGAGTCCTTTGCTGACCACAGCACACTTCATGCACAGGTGAGCTTTTCTCTGTCCCCCACATTTAAACAGAGTTGGGTTTTCCCTGTTCCATGTTCTGGTAGTCCTGTGCTCCAACTCAAGCCTGAGGAGATCTGTTACTTCATTTTTAATTTCCAGGCCAAGAAGCACAACCTGACAGTGAATCTGACCACATTCCGTGTGTGGTGCTATGCCTGTGAGAAGGAAGTGTTCCTGGAGCAGCGCCTGGCAGCTCACCCACCATCACCCCCCCTCAAGTTCCCTGAGCCGGTGGGTCTGTGTCACACAGGGCAGGGCTCAATGCTTGGCAGGGTTTTGTTTGCCTGGTGTAAAATTAGCCAAGTGATTTCTGCCATGGTGCAGCGTTTGCTGTGACAGGGATACCTTCACTGAAAGTGGCTGCCTGTAGCCAGAGGACCACTAGCCCTGACTTACAGGGTCTCCCAGCAAAAAGACTTCCAAATGACTCAGGGGTGGGAACTAGATGACCTTTAAGGTCTGTTCCAACCCAAACCATTCTATGATGCTATGATTCTATGACTTGAATATCCATTCTGACTTTATTTTTAGCCTTTACAATGAGGTGTCTGCATGTGAGAAGAACCTGTCACATTTTCATTTCCAATGCATGGCCCATGGAAATTTCAGCTGTCAGACCAGAAACACCATGTACTTGTGACACTGTTGCTCATTCCTGATGCTTCTTATCACCTGTACTGGAAGCAGTAATGGCACTATTTCCACTCCCTGCTGGCTCAGTGAGAAGGGTAGACAGTGCAACCTGTTCTTCCTTCTCCTACTTTTCTTGAAGACTGGCTTGATTTATATGTGAGATAATATCTCTCACAGCTCATCTTTCAAAACAGGCCTCTGACTGATGCTTATTTCTGTCTTTAATCTAGGATTCTCCTTTGCCTGCTCACCCTCTGAAAGCTGTTCCGATTGCAGTGGCTGATGAAGGCGAATCTGAATCAGAGGATGATGATTTGAAACCAAGAGGTAACTTTGCATTGAGTTGATGAAAGGGCTGGCAGGGCAACTCTGCAATCTGTAGGACCTGCACTGAGAGGGTTCCTGGCAGCAGATTGTGGAGACTGCCTAGAAAGGGCTGGATTCCCTCTCCGTGGGGAGGAATATAGGAAGCAGCACATCTGGAAAGTGATTCATCCCTCTCTTGTTTGTGCTTTAGGCCTTACTGGAATGAAAAATCTTGGGAACTCCTGCTACATGAATGCAGCACTTCAGGCTCTCTCAAACTGGTAGGAATTAGGGCTTTCAGTGTTGTCTTAACTGACTTCACTAAATACCAGAAGTGTCACCTCTGATCTGGAACCTTCATGAATCTTGCAAAGAGAGAGTAGCTGGGCTGGGGACAGAAAAAGATAGTGTTTTTTTAGGGCAACAAAAGTGTTACAGTAGGAAATTGAGTGACCAGGCAGCTTGTGGCTATGTACAAGACTAACGTTTAGATGAATGCTTGAAGTAAAACTTCATCATTTCTGGTGCAACAGAAATTATTTATCCCAGGGAAAGCCATATCACATCTATTTATTCTCCCCACTGATATCATTCTAACAACCTATATCCTAAAATATTCTCTAGCCATCCTGCTGAAAACTAATTCCAGGATCTTTTCTATACTGGGAACAGGTTCAGATCAGCCTTTTTCATTTGTTTCAAGTGAGGAGTCACGTCTGCATCTGGAATCACTTCTTCCCTTTGTTTAAAATCAGTACCTTAAGCATGCTTTTGATAAGGCCTGCATGAAGTTTTGATGAATAAGTAGAAGCAGCAGAGAAATTTCTGTGTGCTGAATTCTTCTCTTTTTCCTTCTCTTGTAGCCCACCTCTCACACAGTTTTTCCTGGAATGTGGTGGACTGGTCCGTACAGATAAGAAACCTGCCCTGTGCAAAAGTTACCAGAAGTTGGTGTCGGAGGTTTGGCACAAGAAACGGTGCGTGGTGACCCCTGATCTAACCTGGCCAGGTTTCAGACGGGTGTTAGTTCTGAGCTCTGGCATCAGCAGAGAGGAAATCTCATCCTCAGGGATACAAGCGCATTGTCTGCAGTCATTTCACCCCCTGAGTGGATGGAGATGTGAGGATTCCCCTGGATCCAGGAGATCCCATGTCCTGCTGCTGGTGATAAAATGGGCATGTTGATGTCAGTGAAAAGAATTCATTCTTAATATTACAATTTTAAAAAGGAAGAGGTTTTTTTAAATATAGTTCCCCTGTTGGCAATGAAGAAAAAATGACTGAGTAAGGGAACTTGGGGCTATCTCCAAGTATTTTACATGGACTTCAGTGACCAGCACTTAATTGCACTGCTCTTGATTAGCAGAGGAATTGGTGATTTGGATGGAAAAAGCGATTCAGAAATTTTTACTGAATAGAGTGGAAAATGCACTTTGGGAAATGTTTGCTATTGGTTCAAATTCTAGACCAGTTCAAAGGACAGTGCAAAATTATGTAGCTCTGTTTAAATCTGCAGGTGTCTGCTCTGTGCAATCAATTAAAAACCATCAAAACAGGAATTTAAATGACGTTGCATGTTTGCCTCAAGTTCATTATTAACAAGGAATAAGTAAGATATAGAGCAAGGTGAACTGTGTGGAGGAGGAGGCTGCAGGCTTTGAAGCAATATCATGTCCTTTTAATATTGGTTGGATTTACCTCATTTACTGGGTGGTCAGCCTGCCCGGATTTTGAGACAGATATGGTGCTAGAAAATCAAATGAAGTAACTAATTGCCACATCCTGCTCTAGAAAGAATCACTTTCACACTCAAAGTGTGACAGAGCTGTAAGTGAAATGTGTTTTGGGGAAGGGTCTCTCTGGAAGGACAGACTGAAGTGACTTCAAGGTGTTCTCTGTCTCTTGGTGTGTTTGTCAGCCAGCTCATGCAGAAATCTCTGCCCAGGCTTTGCAGGTGCATAATTATCTTTTGTCCTCTTTAACTACACACCACATCCTCTGTTATGGCCTGTCAGACAAACTGGCTCCAGGCCCGATAAGCAAACTGACTTTTTCTTTTTTCTTTTTCCATGTCTGAACAGCCCGAGTTATGTTGTTCCAAGCAGTCTATCCCATGGAATTAAGCTTGTCAATCCCATGTTCCGAGGCTATGCACAGCAGGTGGGGCCTGAAAAAACCTGTGCCATTGTTCCAAAGACGGTGGGAATTTAGTTCTTGCAGTGGTGGTGCTTGTGTTCAGAAGGAAGAGCTTGAGCTCGGGGGTCATGGCCTTTTTGTGTCAATATCTGTGATCTGATAGAGCACTTGGGTGGGATTTGGGAGACCTGGATTCTTTTCCAGGCTTGCCTCTGGCTTGTTGGTACCAAATCAGTTCATTTTCTTGTGTCAGCTTGCTCAGCTCTGAAATTATGGTGGTCAAATCCTTTATAAACAACTTTGAGATCTATCGATATCTGCTCTATAAGAGTTTGATGTTATTTATTCATGTCAGAGCTGAGGAACCTGGATAAATCTGCACTAAAAAGTCAAAGATATGAATGTTCTGTATTCTTTTTCTGGGGAATTACAGCAAAAGAAGTCTTATTTAAAGGTAGTATCCTTTTTTTTCCTTTGAAGTCTTTATCAGCGTAGCTCTTCTGTTTGTTCTTCATAATAAAATGTAAACAACAAACTATGATTCGAAAATATACTAGAGAAGTGACAGTACATCAAAACTATGATAGTGACAAGAAATCAAAACAGAGAATAAAAATAATGATTAATGAAAGAACTTCTATATTTGTCTTTGATGTGAAATACATTGGACTGGAAAACTCTGATCTGAAGAGATAAATTTGAAAGGTAGGCAGGGCAGCCTAAAAGCCAAACTTCGTAAAACAACTGAAATGTCGTAATTAACTTTCTGGAGTTGTCAAAATACCAGGTTGCTTTCCAGCAGCTCCTTTGAAGCCAATGTATCAGCTCTTTTACCATGTATTATGAATGTAGGAGCTTGCACCTAGACTGTATAGCCTTGGGTTTCTGGTTCCACTCCCTGTTTATTAAAGACTTTTATCTGCTCTCTCTAAGAGATGGTTTGCCATGAGCAATAGTCGGTGTTCATAAAATGTATTTGTGGGTAGGAGTCTGTTCTCCAGGGCCTGTTCTCATCGACTTTATCCTTGCTTTTTCCCTATTATCTGAGGCAAACCCCTGATAAATGCGTTCCTGGTTTGCCTTCTACAGCTGTTCTCTGGCTTTTCAATGTCTTTCAGTGGAAGATATTCAGATTAAAAAATTGGGCCTTTAATTATTTAGAAGTTAAAGCATTTCTGTAGCAGACAGGCCCTTTGGTGCATGGCCCTGCTTTAGCTGGGTCTGCGTGCTGCAGAGCGGGCTCACCTTTGTGGACACTCTTGGAATCGGCTGTGAATGGAGCCATCTCCTCTTTTGCCCCTCTCATCTGCCCCATTTCTGGCTGGATACTGACATGCACTCTTGGTTTTCAGGACACCCAGGAGTTCCTGCGGTGCCTGATGGATCAGCTCCATGAGGAACTAAAGGAACCCGTTGTTGCAGAGACGAGGGATTTGGACACCAGTGACCAGGAGGACAAGAGAGAGGGCGACCGAAGCCCTTCAGAGGACGAGTTCCTCTCCTGCGACTCCAGCAGTGACAGGGGTGAAGGAGAGGGCCAGAGTCGGACCTCAGGGAGCATGGGCAGCAGCTCCCTGGCAGAGACAGAGCTGCTGATCCAGGATGAAGCAGGGAGAGGGATCTCAGAGAAAGAGAGGATGAAGGACAGAAAGTTCTCCTGTGGCCATCGGCGCAGCAACTCCGAGCAGGTGGATGAGGATGCAGATGTTGATACTACAATGATGCCGGTCGATGGCAGAGCCTCACCTGAGATGCTGCCAGCTCCCCGTCCTGCCAGCCCATGTAGGACACCAGGTATATTCCTCTTCCAGTCCGGATATTTCCAGGAAGACATGTTACCATCCTCCACAGGGAATGTGGTGTAGTGCAGTGGCAAACACATAATGGGATTATTCTTTCTCTGGGTTTCAAAAGATTTTGCATCCAAGGTTTTCCCCAGACCCTGCCTTTGTGCACAATTGCTTCTGTAAGGAAGTGTACTTGGTGAGCCAGAGAGGTGCTTAGCCAGGCTGTGAGCTGAGTAAAGGCACAGCAGTGAGAGCTGCCTCTGCCAAGCCTGCAAACACTGTATTGATTCCTTTTAAGAAAAAAGGTTTGGTATGTGTAGGTCTCTTTATTTGATACACCGGCTTGGGGAAATACTAGCTGTGGAAAAGGCATGGCAGAAGGTATTTGCTAATGTTGGACTGTGGGCTTTGGGGGTAGAAAAGGGAGAGGCACAGTTTGAGCATTTTTGTGTCTCAGGGAAAAGAAAAGAGCAGCAATGTGGAGTCACCTCAAGCTGAACATATCTGATTTTTCAGTGCTTCTTTATGTGAGAGTCTTACTCTGCCAGCTGGCACTGAAGGCAGCAATACTGTTTGTGTGGATTAGGGCTACAGGAGCAAGCTGCAAAAACTAATTAGTCACAAGTGTGAAAAAATGGCAGGTTGTTTTTTGGGGTTTTTTAGTATGTAATTATTAGCTGTTGGGTACAGCTCCGTATGCACTCTCACCCGTGACTGAGAGAGCTGTGTCTGCCAGCCTGTGCAAGCAGGACAGTTAATGGACACTGAACTGTGCCTTGGGGAAAGATTCTGTGCTGGAACACAGAGTTGGGCTGACATGCATTGCAGTGGGATTGCCTTTCATAACTGGAGTTTTCACCAGTGCCCTTTTCCCTCCCCATTTTCCCAAACAGAACCTGACAACGATGCCTATGTGCGCTGCTCCTCGCGCCCTTGCAGTCCAGTCCATCATGAAATGCACTCCAAGCTCTCCAGCAGTCCTCCCCGCTCCAGTCCTGCCAGGCTTGGACCTTCCTACATACTCAAGAAAGGTAGTGCAAAGAGGGATTGCTGGGAGGTAGAGGGGGGAGCATGTAGAGGAGGGAAGAGGAATCCATCATGATTCTTGATTAACAGATGTAAGAAGTGCTGGTTCCCCTGGACATCAGTGTGTTCTAAAATAATATTTGGCAAAGACTACAGTAAACCTGCAGACAAAGTCAAGCTCTGGGCACAGCTATGTTCTAATGTGTTCTTATACTGGAGCCTGAAATGATCCATGTCTGCATCTGTGTGCTGTGTTTGTCGTTAATAAAATGGCTCTGAAGTTCCAGGCACAAGCTGTGTCCCTTTAGGGGAGTGTGGAGATGTATAAACATTTGTCTTCCAGACTTGAATTTCATGGCATGTGGGCCAGAGAACTGTAAGGTGCTGTTACTGACAGAGCTTCCTGTCTCTTGGACATCTTGGGCTCACAGGAATGGAATTAGGGCTGCAGATGTCCCTGCAGTGCTGGGAGCACTGTCAGGCTGCAGAGTAGAGCCTGGCTTGTGTTGTTCTCAAACCGGTCCCTTCATCCCAGAGCAAATTGCGAATCAAAATCCCTCAACGCTGCATAGTCTGCAAACACAATGGCTTGTGCTTGTACCACTGCCCCTCCAGCTGCTCCATGAGAACATTCTTTCTTCAGCCCCTTGGCTGAGGTCAGCACAGCCACAGATGTTCTGGCTGCGTGAAAACCACTCTGTCTCCCTGCACGTGTGTGTGGGGACAGGGTTTGTTGTTAAACAAAACGTTGCATTTGGCCAGTCCCTGCTGTGGAGAGTCCTCTCCAGTGCAGGACACTTGGGGAACACGTGGTAAATGTCAGAGGGGAAAAAAAAAGGACAAAGTACAGAAGCAGGTGAGGGGGAGAGGAAGTGAAATGCAAAGCTTGGAGCAAAATGTCACAAGACCTCAGAAAACCGAGAACTGTCTGTGGCAGGGCCAGGCTTCTAAGCATGTAAAAGGATGGAAACAGGAGTTCCCATACAACAATTTCTGCCTCCTGAGAGCTGACTGGTGTTGGTTCAGTTGGCCTCCACCTTGTACTACACACAGCAGCAGAGTCCTCTGTGTCCCTTCACAACTTGACTCACCATGTCCCTGGAATGGGGTCTGAACATCACGACAAAGCTCGTCCCGTGTTCTTGTGTAGCTGTGTGACTCTGTGGAGATGTGAGACTGAGAGGGCCATTCCTTGTTTTCCAGCCCAGATGCAGGCTTCTGGGAAAAAGAAGAAAGAGCTCCGTTACCGCAGTGTGATTTCTGACATCTTCGATGGCTCCATCCTCAGCCTGGTGCAGTGCCTCACCTGCGACAGAGTGAGTGTCCTGGGCCCTCCCAGTCACCCAGCACAGGCTTTGTGCTTGTAGATCTCTTCCTAGGGAATGGTACTGCTCTTTCCCAACCCTGTGGGATGCAGCACTGCCAAAATGATGATAGGTGATGGCAGGGGAGGTGTGAGAACCTGCCATGCCAAGGATATGTGTTTCTGTTTGCTGATCCATGTTACTGAGTTGACCCAGCAGTATAACATTCACATTAGAAAACGGAGTCCAGTGCTACAAAACCCATGACAGAAGTCTGTGCTGACAGCAGGGAAGAATAATTAGCCACAGGGAGTTGCTCCTGCTGCCAGCTCAGATTTCTAGTCTAGACAAAATCCAAGCAGTGATAAAAGGTGATGAAGGTCAGGTCCCAGCTCCATTACACACATAGGAAACCCAGACCTCTTCCTCTTGGATATTTCCAGGTTTCTACAACAGTGGAGACATTCCAGGACCTGTCACTCCCAATCCCAGGGAAAGAGGACTTGGCCAAGCTGCACTCTGCCATCTACCAAAATGTGCCAGCTAAGACAGGGGCGTGTGGGGACAACTACGCCTCTCAAGGCTGGATTGCTTTCATCATGGAGTATATCCGGAGGTGTGTTCCCTATGCAGGACCTCTGCTTTCTGGGATTTGCCCTGCAGTGCTGGAAGGCAGCTGTCTCTAAACAGTGGTGTTAACATTGGAATGTCAATTGGAACCATTCCTTGGAGGACAGTATTTGGGACTTCACAGGGCTTGGAGCGTTTTCATGTGGACCAGTTGTTACTGCTCCTCTAGATCTCTCACACACCTTGAGAGCTCTTATGCAGCTGATCACCCCTCACTGCTGCCTTTAGCTCAGACTTGCCCTCCAGAGCAAATTAATTCCTGGTGTAGTTTTCCAAATCATTTCCAGTTTGAGTAGGAACATCAGCTGAGAGCAGCTGTGCTTTCTCTGCTCCTCTGGGATGTGGGATGAGCTTAGGACCTACAGCTAGAAGGAAATTTATCATCCACTTGGGGTTTTGTGTGCCAAAGCATTCAGCTATTTTATTTATAACTCTTAATCCCTTCTCCTCTGCAGATTTGTGGTGTCCTGTATCCCTAGCTGGTTTTGGGGTCCTGTGGTGACACTGGAGGATTGCCTTGCTGCCTTTTTTGCAGCAGATGAGTTGAAGGGTGAGTTTTTTCGGTGGGATCTGACAGCATGGAGCATTCCATATACATTTTGAAGGCAGATTAAATCTCCTAGAAATCCTGCCTTGGTGTATCATTAGAGACTGGCAGTGCCAAAAGTTGGCAGCTCAGCATTTCTGAGCAGGAGGGAACTTTTCTACCTGCTCAGGGGTGGGAAATCTGGGTGAGAGTGTCCTCAGTGAGGAGCAGGCAGAGCTGTTGGTTTGTTGAGTGCTGTGGCTCCTCAGTTTCTTCACTTTCTCATCCTTCAGCTCTGGAAGACTCACACCATTTGCTGTTCAGGTGTGGTGGTGGGCACTTGCCTCCTTTCCTGCTAATTGACTGCATCCCCTTCTTGCCTACACTTATTGAGGGGAGTTGTTTTGATCTCTTCTCATCCTGGCCTGCCCAAAAGGCTCTTAATCTGTTTACTGTCTGGAAATGTAGCTGTGTCATCCTCGTATGCTCTGAGCAGCTGCATAATGGCTCTCTTCTCTCTCTACAGGGGACAACATGTACAGCTGTGAACGGTGTAAGAAGTAAGTTGACGTTATCTCTGTTGTGTTGCATGTCTGGAGCTTTATTTCTGGAACTTTATTTCTCTGTACTGCTGGCAGATATTTTGCTGTGTTCTCTGCCTGGACAATTCTTCTGCTGGAATTCAGGATTTGTCTTGGGTTCCAAAGTGAGCAAGACCCAGCCATGCCTTTGCTGTAGAGAGTCCTCACAGCTCATTTCTTTTCCTCCCTCAGGCTGCGGAATGGAGTGAAGTACTGCAAAGTCCTCCGGCTCCCAGAGGTGGGTAAAAGCACCTTGTTTCCTAATTCTCTTCTAGCAGCCACTGAGGAGGTGAGGAGGCCAGAGGTAGAATAAAACCAGCAGGCTTTTTGGTGGCAAAGTCCTGTATCTAGATCAGAAGAGACTTTCTCAGTCTAAGCTGATGAGCCAGCAGGATTCATGAGAAACAGGCAAAGAACTCCTGCGAACATCAGACACACAGAGATGTGCTGTGCTCCCAGGGCTCCCATGGCAAAACTGCCCTTTGGTGTCCTCTGTCCTTGGTCTTTTAGATCCTTTGCATCCACTTGAAACGGTTCCGGCACGAGGTGATGTATTCTTTCAAGATCAACAGCCATGTCTCCTTCCCCTTGGAAGGGCTGGATCTGCGACCTTTCCTCGCCAAGGAGTGTGTGTCCCAGATCACCACCTACGACCTCCTGTCAGTCATCTGTCACCACGGCACGGCTGGCAGTAAGTCCTTCCCTGGAGGAGGAACAGGATAGGAGGAGTGTGAGGCAGGAGTGTGGTCAGGAGTAGCCAGCACCTGTGCTGGGCTGAAGGGCAGCATAAGACCCTCTCCATTCTCAGCCTGAGCAGCTGGGCATTCGCTGCCCTTTGAAAAGTGAACTGAGCAGCTTCTGACAGATCCCCTGCAGCTCTTTCAGCCTCCCCACAGGCTTGGCTCAAACCCATTCCCACTGTTCAGTCTTGCTGAGAGGCTCTTCCAAGGAAGGGAAATCAGGGTGACAGTGCCAGGCTCTGCTGCTCCAGCAAAGCTTGCCTGAACAGGAATTACCCTTTTTTTATGTCTCTCTCTGTTCTGTGCCAGCAGCTAATCCTATTTGTGCTGCTGACATTATCCCAGGCCTGCCTTCTGTCTGCACTGCAGATCCCAGCAGTGCTGTGCTTTCTGTTCCAGGTGGCCACTACATTGCCTACTGCCAGAACGTGATCAATGGCCAGTGGTACGAGTTCGATGACCAGTACGTCACCGAGGTCCACGAGACCGTGGTGCAGAATGCAGAAGCCTATGTGCTGTTCTACAGGTGAGCTGTGCCTTCAGCCCCTTCCTGGGTACAGAACACCTGGAAATGCATTTCACAGATGGAGTTTTCCTTTCCCTGCTCCAGGAAAAGCAGTGAGGAGGCTGTGCGAGAGCGTCAGAAGGTCGTGTCCCTGGCCAGCATGAAGGAGCACAGTTTGCTCCAGTTCTACATCTCTCGAGAGTGGCTCAATAAATTCAACACCTTTGCTGAGCCTGGGCCCATCACCAACCACACCTTTCTGTGCTCCCATGGAGGTAAGGCTGCTGGACCTGGGAGCAGCACCTTTTGTGTTTCCTGATGCATTAACAAATGCAGGAAAAAGCTCCAGCTGCCATCCTGATACGGGGAAACTGCAGTGGGATCCTCTTTGGCAGAAACTCCAGCCTGCTCAGGGAGGGATGAGACAATTACCCATTGTGCTGCTGGTTGGAGGCCCGGGGGAATGTGTAGTGCTGGGTGGGAAACAACAGTTTTCAGTTCTCTGTGTTTAAAAACAAACCTGTAGAAAGCAGATAGGGCAGGGTTTATCTGTGTTACCCTGTCAGCAGGGCTGGCCCTCAGGGTTTGTTTGGAGAAGGGAGCACGTGCTGTGGAAGGGAGCTGATACCGCATCTGACTCCACTGCTGCTTCATCAGCCATGCTGGGGAGCACTCAATGTTTGTAAATCTCTCTTCTAAATTGGAAATGAAGCACTTGATTAGAAACTGAGGCTGTGGATTGAGAAACCTCCACAGTTAATGAACTCACGACTGTCTTCCATTAGCTAAGGAAGCAGATTCTGGAATCAGAGTTCTCAGAAAGGAAAATCAGCCTTTTTATTTGTGTCTGTTGTACACAGCAATAATGAGATTAACTCTTTCACTTGCCTTTCCTCCACAGGGATCCCTCCTAATAAATACCATTATATCGATGACCTGGTTGTGATTCTGCCCCAAAATGTGTGGGAATATCTCTACAACAGGTGAATATTTCCATTCCATTCTTCTCCCAGTATTTGTAGAGTGTCCTGATCTAAGCCAGGATGGGCTGTATCAGTGCCTGTCTCAAAAGGACAGCAAGAGCTAAGCCACAAGAGCAAAAGTGTGGCTGAGTAAAGGTAGCTCTGTGCCCTCAGCTGCAGATGCACCTCCCTCACCAGTGTCTGGAGTAGTATAAAAATCCCTGTCTGTAGGATGCAGGGCTACGAAGAGTTTCCACTCTGCTGCAGTTCTCCATTCCACTCCCTCTCCCTGTGCCCAGGTTTGGGGGTGGCCCTGCTGTGAACCATCTGTATGTGTGCTCCATTTGCCAAGTGGAGATCGAAGCCCTCGCCAAGCGCAGGAGGATCGAAATCGACACCTTCATCAAGGTTGGCATGGGAAGCATCTGGAAGCAAGGCAAAGGGCAGGGGAAGACCCCTGCCTGTTTCCCAGAACGTGATCTACAGCACGGCCAGGAGATTGGCCTGGGGGTTCCCCAGTGCAGAGGGGCAGCTTGGGTGTGAGAATGCTGTGCAGACAGAAAGTGTGAAACCATCCTTGTCTCATGCCTACTCTGGTGAGCAGGAACAGGGTGTGAGGAAGGAATTACATGGGATTCTTCTGGAGAATGGCAAGGCTGCCTTACAGTTAATGGCAGAGATCTCAGGAGTGACTAAGTCTTTCCTGTATCTCTGTTCCTGCTCTCCCAGCTGAACAAAGCTTTCCAGGCAGAGGAGTCTCCAAGTGTCATCTACTGTATCAGCATGCAGTGGTTCCGGGAGTGGGAGGCCTTTGTCAAGGGCAAGGATAACGGTAAGGATCAGACACTGGGGTCTGTCAGGGGGGAGAGGGGGAATGGAAATGAGTCCATTTGCTGGGTCCTGGCTGAGCACTGCCCCTGGCTGGAGTGACAAGGCTGGGCAGGGTTCAGGCACTAGCCACTGGGGCTGCCTGCAGGTCGCCAGGGGAGGACAGAAATGACAAAGAGAAGGAATTAGGAAAGCAGATGAATCTGGAGGCGATGAGGAAATCGGATGTTTTTTGACATGCTTGTTCTCCTGCAGAGCCCCCTGGACCAATTGACAACACCAAGATTGCCCTCACGAAACCAGGTGGCCATGTGCAAGTCAAGCAGGGTAAGGTTGGTGCTTGCTGTCTGTGGTGCTCCTAAAAGGTAAAGGAGACTGTTCCACTGCATCTGGCTGTCCATAATGAAGTCACGGAGCAAGATGGTGTTGCAAAGGATGACAGTTCTCTACCCAGCCCCTGCCCTGAGTGAGCCAGTTCTCCAGTTTGACCAATTTGCTGCTGGGACTGGTTCCTGCAGACCCCCAGCTCCTGCCTTGCTGCTCCCCAGGCCCCTTCCACCATTCCCATTTGTGCTGGAGCTTTGATCCTGTGTTGCTTTTGATGTGGTCTTCACTCAGCATCTGTTGTGGTCCAGCTTCCAAAGTTAAAACAGCTTCATGTTGTGCCTGGCGAGGTTTAGATTGGATATTAGGAAAAATTTCTATCTGGAAAGGGCTGTCGGGGTTTGGAACAGGCTGCCCAGGGCAGTGGTGGAGTCGCCACCACTGGAAGGATTTAAAAGATGTGTAGATGTGGTGCCTGGGGACCTGGATTAGCAGAGGACACACTGGTGCTTCCAGCAGGGGGTGGCACTGCAGGGGCTTTGTGGGGGGACCACCGGTGTCTCCTCCTCCTGGGATGGGCCTGCGAGAGGAGGTGTTTGGAGAGGAAATCCTGGTGTGGTGGTGCCCTGTCCTTTCCCTACTGGTGCATCTGGTTACTGGTGTCGTCCCTTCCAGGTGCTGACTACGGGCAGATCTCCGAGGAGACGTGGGTTTATTTAAGCACCCTGTATGGAGGGGGCCCCGAGATTGCCATCAGACAGAACGTGGCCCAGGTGCAGGAACTGGAAAACCTCCACGGGGAGCAGAAGATTGAAGCAGAGACACGTGCAGTGTGATCTGTGCGGATGGGGCAGGGCAGGGACAGCACAGGTACCTCTGTGGGGGGACGGGAGGCTGGGAATCCTGAGGGGTCGAACGGCCTCCGTTGTCTGGGACTCAAGGTGTGTGCAGCTCCCCCACCACTCCCGGGGCAGGCAGGCTTCCTCCTCCTTTCGTGTGGCTCTGAGCACGGGGTGGTGCTGGGAGAGGCTGGGACAAAGCTCTGCACCTCACCTCTGGCTGAAGCCGTGGTCCGAGGCTGCAGCCACAGTCGCGGGGTTGTCCTGACCTGAGCCCTCTCCCTTTCCATTGCTTACACCAAACCAGCGCTCCCAGCTTGTCCCCAGTGCACTGAGCTCTGCTCCTTTGCAGATTTTGCTTTTGGCACTTTTTCTTTTTAACTCAAATGTGTAAAGATAATGAGACATTATTTATGTTTCCAGTGGGCAGTGTTGCAACCAGAGAAACCTGTTTTTGGGGCTGAGGAAAGCCACGAGGTCTCCCTATGGTTTTGTGCTGGTGGTGCACAGCTGTCACAACTTCCTAGTTTTGCTCTTTATCAAACTCTTGCAAATTCAGTTGCAATCAACTAAGAAATTTGAAAAGAAGCTATTCCTTTCTCCTCTCACTCCCAACCCACATCTTCGTGGTCCTGCAGAATTTTATTTTCCCCTTGTGTCTGATCTCCTGTATTCAGCACGTTTTTGGATAGCAAAGCTGGAAGGTGAGTCCTCCTTCCCAAAGCCTTCCTCAGACTGACCCTGCCGTGAGCCTGTGCCTGTCTCCCCTCAGCTGGTGAGAAGCTGAGGGGGGTGAAGCTGAGGAGGGACCCCTTTGTTCACGCAGAACCCCTTCAGAGGGGTCACCCAGGGCTGGGGAGGGGGCCTGCCTGAGCAGGGCCCAGGCTGGTGAAGCAGCGTTTTAGGAACGAGCTGCTTTCTGCAAACAAGCCCCCACCTGTGTGCTGAGGTCATTCCAGATGTCCTTTGTGTTTACAGTGGCTCATTTAATGAATTTGCTCCCCGATCTACTGCTACCAGTGCAGCCAAGAAGCAGCTGGTGGAGGCAGCAGAGACAGGAATGAAGGCAAAAAAGGCCAAACTCCATTTTTCTCAGCAGGGCTATTCTTAAAATATTTTGTTCATCTTGCAGCAAGGCAAGAGTTTAATCTTTGCAAGCCTTTGAGTGCAGTTTAATGGAGGCAGAGAAGGCAGAGCTGCTTCCCAGGGCCTGAGGAACCAAACTGTGTGTTCATGGTGTGGAGGATCGCACAGCATCAAGTCTGGCCTTAGTGGTGCCAGACACTGCATGGAGCTGGGACCTCCTGAGTCCTTCACGAAAAATGGGAAGAAGGGGGAGAAAAGGAAAGGCTGCTCCTTGACTTAAGAGATAGAAGGGGGTAGGACAGGAGAGTTTGAGTAGAAAAACATGGCCTTCATGTTGGTTTTTTTGTTGTTGTCAGTTTTTTTGATCGTTTGTTGCAAAAAGCAACTTCTTTAAAAATTGTCTATAATTGATTCAGCATGTTAATTTTACAATCCCGTTCATGGGATGCTTGTTTAGACCCAGCCAGGCCCTAGGGGAGGTCAGAGAATGAGCCACTGTTGGGATTCTCATTGTTCCAAGCTGTGTTTGTTCCCCACTGCAGCAGCCCTGGGATGTGCTGCAGAGCCTGCAGGGCTGCATGTCCGTGTTGTCTGTGTTCAGAGGGTGCTGTACAGACTGTAATGACACTCCCGTGCTTCAGTGTTAGACCTTGTGCTGAAAGTGGTACAATAAATACATGTGCATTCAACAAGGCCTGTCTTGCCTGGTGAGAGGGGCTGACAGCTCCAGGGAGCGGGGTGGTGAAGGAAGAAAAATAAAATAATTAAATATAAAGTAAAATCCAAACTTCTTGCTGACCAGAGGCTGTGTGGGGACAGATCCTTCTGGGCAGCAGCGAGAGGAGCCTGAGGCCACTAAACCATCCCATGGCCATTCAGAGGGCACCTGCCCCTTCAGTCTCTGCTCACAGACCTCCCTTCATTTTCCATTGACCCCATTTCACCTGAGTGTGCCTCAGAAAGCTCAGGGGGTCTGGATGTGCTGCTCATTGACCATATTATTATCCTGGAAGTAACTTGCAAGAGAAGGCATTGAAGTTTCATTGAGCTGTTCCAGGATTCTGCAATAGTTTCCTGTCACTGTTGCGTGGCCAAATGTCCCTGCTGGTCCATTCCCCTCCCTTGGTAACGCATGGCAGCAGCCTGTTCCCCAGGGAACACCAGACTCCTGGTGCTGGGAATTAACAAGAGTTTCTAAAGCAGCCCCAGGGGCTGGAGCATCAGGAATTCCCTGTCCCAGTGAATGATGCAGCCTCAGCTGGAGCCTGAAATGTCTGAAGCAGCAGAGCTGGAGCTGGGTGATAAGAACATGCAGTTTGTTCTTGAGCAGCTTGGAGTCAGCTGTCCAAACTTGGATCTTACCAACAAATCCCTCATCTGAGCAACAGCTGAACAGCTCCAAACCTTCCCAGAGATACCAAGAACTGCCCTCCCTAGGGGTGGGTCTACTCAGGGTCCAAACACCTCCAGGGCTGCTCTGGCAAAGCCCTGACTCTGCTCTAGGTTACCCTCTGCCTGTGCAAGCACTCGAGGGTTAGTTCTGCATCCTGATGTCATCTGAGATATGACTGCAGCCTTGCTTTCCTCCAGCTCCACTGGAGGCAGCCATGGCACTTCTGAGCACACCTCGGACACAGCTCTGGGAGCCAGTGCCAGGGCTGAACTCTCATCAGTTCTCTTTGCAAGTAATTTTCCCCTTTTATTATCAGGTCCCTTTGTCAACTGCAAAAGAAAGGGGAGCTGAAAGAACTATTCATGTATGGGGGACTGATGGAGCAAATATCAGTATTAGATTATCTGCTCCCTCCCCTCAGTCCTCCAGGAGTTCAGTTCCTGTGTGCTGCTCCTGTTCCCGGGAGCAGAGCCATTGCTGTGTTGTGTGACACAAACACCCCATACAAAAGCCGTATTTCATTTTCTTCTCCCTTTTTGCTCAGCTCTCCGCCCCCAGCTCTCACTCACCCCTTCAGTTGTTCTGTTTCTATTTAAAGTCAGCAATGCTGATTCTGTGAAAGATAAATCCAAGTCAGAGCCAGAGGGACACCCCCTCTTATTCATTATTGCCCAAACCCAAAGACCAGCAGCCCATCACAAATAGCCCTGATCTGTCCTGAACTGACAGGGATGTTAATTACTGCTGGCAAAGAACAACTGAAATCCTGTTGAAGAAATGTAGCAGCTTGACTGTTTTAACAAATATAATCTCTAGATTATTTCTCGGATAAAAGCACCACCAGGTGTCACCTGCTGAGCAGGAAAACTACGAATCTTCGGGATCTTGGACAGGCTCTTTGCAGTGACCTGGACCAAGGGCTGATGGAGAAGCTGGCCAAGAGCTGGGGGCTTTTCTCTCAGCTAGAGACACACACATGTTATTCACAACCCTGCACACCAGAGTGGCATTGTACATCTCAGCCAGAGCTACAGAAATATGCCTGGGTTTTGGATTACTTGGTGAAGGGAGGCATTGCTGTGTTGGACACCACCTGCACATCCACACATCCCTGCCCAAACCCATTCCTTACCGGGCTTTCCTGAGTCTTAATATAAAACCAATCAGCATCAAAAATATCTGCCAAGACTTCCAGCTAGACCAGAGTATTCACCACAGGCACTCCATGGTACAACTCTCTCTTTAGATGAAATCTTTTCCCCAAGTTTCCAGTTCTCATAGGCTCCTACTGAAAAAGCACAAACTGCCTGCCCTTCCCAACACCAACTCCAGCCACAGCAGCCCATGTTTCTTTCTCCTCACATGACCAAATGAAAAAAAAACCCCAAACAACCCACTCACTTAATTCTCTCTTCAGCACCAGCTGGAAAGGTCAAAGTTTGATAAAATCAAATCTCAAAGTGACGTGATGGGACCTGGCTCTGTGGGACAGTCAGAGGTACAGACAGAGCCAAATTATTACTCCTGAAAATTCCAGTAGGAAATAAAACCAAAGCCAACAGGTACCACAAGTGAAAATGTGTCATCACTTACCTGAAGAGAGAAGTAGGAACAGCACCACACTGGAATGGGCTGATCCACTTGGTCTGTGTAAATTTTACAGCTGGAAGCAAAACCCAAACCCACCCCATAGTCAGGAAGAATAATGAGGAGTAAAGAGAGCAGCTCTGGGGAGTTTTAGTCTGAATTTCTCTGTGGCTGAAGCAGCAGTCACAGCCAAATCCAAATTCCCACTCTCTACTGGACACATCCGTGGGAAGCAGCAGCTCCTGCAGAGTGACGGCCACACCTCAACAGCCCCAGGAGCCCCAGCAAAGAGGCACCAACTTTTCTGTTGGGAAAGAAAAACAACAAACCCATTTTTCTTTGTCTGGCTGATCAAAAGGCTCCAGTGCAACTGTATTTCTGGAATTAAATGTTTATTTAAATATGCAGATGACTCTGTTTCATTGCTACAAGGTCAATATTCGCTTTCAAATGGAAGCACTTTATTTGGTTGAATTCTGTCTCCAGAAATGAATGGGCAACACCAGAACCTTTTACATTGGCAATGAAATCACAACACTGAGATGCCACCGAGATCTTGAGATCAGTGCTCAAACACACATACACACACATATACAAATAAAAAAGTGCTCGACATCATCATGTTAAAATAGAATTTGGCTTCTTTTAGGTCTTCTGACATTTCAGGCAGGAAAACAAAAAACCAAAGAACAATATGCATCAAACTAAATGAACTTCTGAAAAATACTCAGCATTAAACACAACTTTGAGTATCAGTAAATATGTTTCTTCTCTATTTACAGGTGTTAAGAAAGGGCATTAGAGACTTTTGCTGGGGATCATGAAATTTCATAGGATGTACAGTCCATGCTGCTGGGCAAGATTAGTAAATCCAAGCAGAGTTTTTATAAACCAGTCACATATTTAGTTCTTCAGCGTTTGCCAAAGGTAAATTCTACAAAAATTATTCATTACCCTGAATAATGGCAGCAGAATAAACGTGTGCAGACTATGAGATATGACTGTCACTATTTCTTAAATAAGTTTTAAGATCCAGGCTTTTGGGAACTACTTGCAAAGTTTATAAAAACTCGATACATGGTCTTTTAATAAAACTTCAGGAATCAATCAGTCAGCTAAAGCTAATGCTCCTTCTACAGCACAATTTAGCAACACAGACATTGCAATTGTTCCAATGTTCCACAGAGGCTGACAATAATATACTGTCCACCCAGATTAAATATAGAAAAGCAAATCCAATTTTTACATAGATGGCACAACAATAGGTGAAATGAATTCTTAGCTGCTGATTCAACAGTGCATTGGACACAAGAATAAAAATACTGCAGCTAAAAATATTTTAAGGATATTTTTGCACACCTGTTAATTGTTCAACCCTTTAGATCCCCTGGCAGGTGGAGGCCACAAAGCCTTTGCACAAATCTTGCCACAAAGCCTCAGGTGCCAACCGTGGGGATCCCATTCTGCTCTTGATCTGAACAGCTCAGTGACCACAGCAGCAGCAGTGATAAGGTGGTGATTTAATGGATTCTGACCCTCCAGTGCTGCAGCAGAACAGCTCCAGCACTGGTGCTGCCTGTGCTCAGCACATCTGGATTGGGTTTAAATCACAAACCTTCTGCTGGTTGATGCTGGCACCTCCTAAGCATCATCACACAACAGCTACAGGATGAACTGTAGCACCAAGGGACTTTGTGAAAATAAGAGTTGGCATCTTGAATGGAGAGAAAGGGACAGAGTTATGAACACAACAGAACCCAGCTCAAAAATCACTTCATCCCCCAGCACGGAGAGTCTTGAGATTCTGGGGTGTGTTTTGATGTGCTGACCCTGCAGGACAGCCTGGCAGGCAGCAAAACAACACTCACCTGCCTGCAAACAAACCCTGAGAGGTTTCATTTTGGGGTCACTGCCCATAGTGGCTTCTCCTTGTAAAATTTCTCAGATTGTGGGGATTGTACAGAATATGCTGGAGTTGGATTAGAGCCAGTAGATTCCCCCAAACGAGGTGTGGATCCATTAATAAATTTGGCCCTCAGGAGCTGTTTAGTGGCAACTGACTCTTGCAGGGCTCAAACATGTCCATGACCATAAAACCCAAGCAATGGTAACAATTCAGGGGAAACCAAGTTAGAATGCAGAAGTTTGTAAAAGTTTAGAGAGGAAATCGACCCTTTGTTAGGCAGTTGAGGTCCAGATCATGGGATATTTGGAGATAGTGTAGCTCTCTCACTACTGTATGACATGATAAAAATGCAGAATCACTTATCAACCTGCTTCTGCTTCACACCAAACCATGTGAGAACAGAGTGGTTACGATTCCTGTCTGGCTGCTGGGTCCAGGTCCAGTCCACGACACGATGGGAGAAGGAAACAGTGCGGGGTTTTTTTTTTCTTTCCTCTTTTATTTATCTAAAAAAACTCTGTTATTCCAACATTAACTGATGAGAACACACAGGAGGTCATGCAAAAAGAGAAGGCAGGTCTGAAATGCTGAAAAAACAAACCAACCAAAAGAAAACTGCAAGAGATTAAACCACGAGCCACAAAATAACGTGACCCTGAGGAAGGTGGGCGCAGGCAAGGCAACAGGGCGAGCATGCAGGCTGAAACGAGAGCCAAACGGGGCCTGTGAGCAGCAACAAGGGCTGCCAACCAAAATGCCACTGTCCGTGTCTGTGTGTGTCTGTGTGCGTGTGAGGAACAGCAGGGACACAGGAGGGGGCAGAGAGAACAAGCAGGAAAACAAGGACATACGTGAGCTTGAAGGGTTTCAGGAAACAGCAGGGTCAGAGGGATTTAAAACTTGGAATGAGCATCAGCTTGGATTTGAAAAAAGAGAAATAAAGGCTGACAAGTATTAGTGACCTTTTGGGGAAGGCAGGATGTTGAATGATGCATGTGGATCAGATTTAATATTGACAAATTGAGAGCCCAGTCCAGCTGCTGTAACACTGCTCCCAGGGGAGGTTTTCCACCTCCTTTCCATGCTCTCTGGTGAGAGGACCTGCAGGTTCAGCACTAAAGGCACTGTGTGAAATGCTGATGGACCAGTGTGTACATTCAGATGGACTGAGGGACAAGGGGACAGAAGACAGACCAGCACATGCTTGGGACTCTCTGGCTACCCCCTGCATCCAAGGGCAGCCAGCAGTTCTCCGACAGAAGTTGGGAGGGATTGGGTTGGGAGAAGTGTGTGTTATGTTTGACAGAGGGGCTGTGCCAGGCTGGCAGAAGAGTGGGAAAGGCTGATAAGGAAATCCGAGCTACAAGTAGCATGCCATGGAAAAGAGCAAGCGTCTGAATGGTACTGGGATGGAATTTAGATCTGAATTTTTCAAGTAGGAACTCCAGACAAGACTGGCAGTCTGGCTTTCCATGGGTGTGTTTTAACTGCCTGCAGGGTAAACAGACCATTTTGTTTCTCCTTCTGTGACAAGCTCGCCCCGAGGTTCTTGCACCAGCACAAACACCTTTAGGAATCTAAAACATAAGAAAGACAAAAAGAAAGAGACTGGATTAGAAAGAGGCTGGGGAAAATGGGGTCCCTTAAGAGCAGCTCTGCCTGCAGGAGGTTAAAGGAAATAAAGCAATGAAGCATCTACTGGGTTACAGGGCTTGAGGAAGGCTCCCGACTCAGAGAGCAACCCTTTACCCTCAGCCCTTCTCTCCAGCCCAGGATGAGCATCACTGGGATTCTGCTCTGCTCTGGGAGCAGGACCCTGCTTTGTGCCACTGAGGAAACAAACAGCTTTTTCATTTTCAGTCTGCAAAGCAGCACTGCATCTGTTCAAGTGACAGCTCCAGAGACCATCAATGACACTGAACAACAACAGGAAGCTAAATCAAAGAGTTTGCAGAGGAATCCAGAGCTTTCCTTTCCACCACAGGCTGCAGAGGCCTTTCCTTCTCAAGGGAAGCCAGGAACATGCAGGTCAGTGAACCAGCCTAAGCCTCCAAACGCCTCCTCTGGCCATCCCTTTTCCCACAGACTGGTGGCTGAGGACAAGTTTTCCCTTTGGCCAAGTGAAGCTACAATCCAGGAGCGTGATTTGGCCCAAACTGCTGTATCCAAGGGAATACAGGATGAGTCCAAACTTCCCTTGCATTTGAGAGACCAGGGGAACCTTCTCACCTCCTATGCACTCACTTCCATCAAATCCTTCCAAATGACAGCACAAAGAAGTTTTCAAAGAGCCACAATAAAATATTTTTCTTGAGAAGAACTGTATTTGTGCTTAGTGTGGGAAGCAGCTTTGGGCAATTTGCTCTCCCTTAGGAAAGTTAAATGTCACTATTTTTTGCCACTAATTATTGCCATCTACTTGTAACTGCCATTAAAAAAACCCAAAAACCAAAACCTCACAGGAATGAGAAAATATAATGTTTATTAGAAGAAGACACCATGGTACATCAAGCTATAAAGAGATTCCTGACAGATGATGATTCTTTAAAAAATAAGAATAGAAACAAGACAACCACACTGGCCAGACTGAACAAACCTTAACATACAACAGCAGTTCCTATGCAAGTCCAGGTGCAAGGCAGCTGAGTAACCAAAAACACTTATCAACATCAGAGGGGCTGAGTAGTTACCAAAACAGCTGGGTTAAGCAGAAGAACAGCCTATAAAAACCATTTCTATTTATACACATGTAAAAGGATAAAAACAATTCAAATTCAAGTAACTTTAGTCTTTAAGTTATGTTATATACAATTTTTTTTATACTGGGAGAACTAAGGGCACGTATTTAACAAAAAGATTTTTAAAAGCCACAGTCCAGTTTATAATTACCAATTCCTAAATAATTTGGCAAGCATTAAATAATCAGATATATCCTAGATAAAAAGTGCATCAGCGTGGTTAACTTTTACCTATTTATTTATGTAAGTCAAGGCTCTGCACGATGTTTACAGCAAACAGCAGAGCTGCAGCACTGGGAATCCCAGAGCTGTCCATAAGGAATTACTGATGTCATCAGAGGTGAGGGGGAACAGACCCACAGCGGCAAAGGAGCCAAAATGCTCATCAGCTCACAGCTCCAAAATAGTTTTTATCAAGAAGTTTAACTTCCCAAACCAGCCTCTATTCCTGCATGTCACCCAAAAAAACATCCAGGCTTTCTGCTGGAAGGGAACGTGGTGTTTCTGTTGGGTGCAATGCAGGGTTTGTACAGAGCTGGTCACTCCACACAGGTTTTTGTGTGTGACACGATTTCACAACATCCCTCAGTGAAAGACAGTTTTGTTCCCCAGCAGATGATGAGGTACCATAGTCAGTAACACAGGGTGGTCAGTCTTGAGCTGAAAGGCCCAACTAATTCCTGGGTTTGAGAGTTCTCAGCACCAGACACCTGACAGGTACAGGAAAGCCCTGCAAGATGCTACACCCAGGTGTGCACAGAACAGTTTCCTGCATGAATCCCAACGGGAGCAGAGCCTGCAGCTCTCATATGTATTCAGAAGGACAACAATGCTGTTTGCACTAAATGGACACGGTCGGGGCAGCACCTTCCTCGGCAGTGACATTTCAGAGCCGACCTGGTACCTAACAAAGTCTTTCAGTGATGGAGATATGACATGTGCATTCATCTCTTCTAAAGAAAACCTTCTCAAATAGAGCTCTTAAAACAACCGTAGCAGCAAACCAGGAGAATAAAGGGTAGACAGGCCTATGCAAACCTACTCAGAGATTTTCTGAAGTGGTTTGTGCACATCTGGAAAAAAAAAAAGGCAAAACAAGATAGACATTACTGTTCTTTTTGTGACAGGGTTTGCCAACACCCTCTGAGCAGAGGCACTCCTGTAAATGTCACCAGGAGCCCTCACACAGGGACTTACAGGGCACAGACCCAGCTTGGCTCCTCTAAGACTACGACCAGGAGGGCAGCTGCAGCACACAACTTACCTGTCCTGCTCAGCTCAGTTCTGCAGCAGAGCCCTGATAGCACAGGCTCCAGCTGAGTGAAAAAGCAGCTTTTCACAGAGCACTGAGCAGTGGCACTGAGCTGCCCCGGCTCATGGCGCACACACAGCCCAGCTGGGCAGGTAAGGCCAAGCCAGGACTGACTCTGCTGGCTGGGACAGTCCCAGGGGCTGCTGCTATGAGCTCCCACCCTTGTGCCACCAGCCTTTGGTGGTGCCAGCTGCTCAACCTTCTCTCCAAAGAGAGGAAAGGATTACTGAAGCTTGCAAATGCTTTAGTATTTACAGCATTATCTTTAGGAATGTCATCACTTCCATTTCAAGGACTGAATCAAGTCACTTCTACCAATACCTTGAAAATCAATTTGCAGCTTGCAACAAAGTTCAACTTTTAAACACAGTAGCATTTTCTCCAAATCTTTATGCTGCATTCTATGAAAAATTATCTTTTAGCTTTTCTTTTAAACCAGAGACTTGAGAAATAAAAGAGGTAAATGTTATAGTTTCTATACATTAGATAGTCACAGATACATTTGATTTTGTTCCTGAAATCCAGCAAAATTAATGAAAAAACTTTAAATGATCTGAAAATCCTCCATTGTGGCTACAGAAATGGCTGTAGCTGTATCAGCCTTCACCCCCAGCACAGTTTGCATTTTTACTCTGATGGAAGGTGTCCCTGCCCATGGCAGAGGGTTGGAATGAGATGGTCCCTTCCAACCCAAACCAGTCTGTGATTCCATGATTTCCAATCCTTCAGCCTTGTTCCGGACAGAAAGGAGAATGGATGATCCATGTTCCTCCTTTAAAGGTTAATAAAAACCAACAGAGGAGGCTGAACTTTTTGCACCTCAGCTGACCATATATTTGCCAACAGGAACATAAAACCACTGTATTATGGCAAAATAAAACAAGGCCCAGATTTTCACCTGCAGCAGACAAGGCACTGCACTGATTAACACCAAGTCCAACACTGAACTGCTCAAGTTTCAGTGCTGGTTTATGGACACAGTCCTACTCCTCTCTTCCTGCTGCACATAAACCCCAACAAAAATGGTTCAGTGTCCTTTTGACTTGGATGAGGCCTCTTGTTTCACACCAAGAACTCTCAGGTCTAGGAAACACAACAATAATCTGAAGGATTAAGTGACTGAATAAACACAAATTATTTAACAGTGGAGTTCTAACACATCCTGATTTGAAACAGGGATAAAATCTTTTGCTTTCTTGGTATATCCCATTGCCAGGTGTTCAGCACTGGCATTTACTCCAGCCAGGTCTGCCCTGCAGCACTGCTTCCTTACACAGCACAACCTGTCTGGGAGGAATTAAAAGCAACAAACAGTAGCTTACAGAGTCCAAACTCTGAATGTCTCCATTGATCTCATGTGAGCAAAAGATTAAACCATTAGTTCTGGTCATCTGAAACAGCAAATACATCTGAAATGTAGCAAGGTGGGAAAGAACAGAGGAGCTTTCTTAATGTTTTACCCATTTATCAAGGACCACAGAGTGCTGTGTACACGGGTTTTGGTAAGATCTCTCCTTCCTCTTCCATATACACTACACTAAATTACCACCAGTTCTCAATCCAAAAGGTCCCCAGAACACAACAGGCTCTGAAAAGCTCCCACACAGACACAAACCAGCAGTCTAAATACTCCCTATATAAAGTTCCACCGAGTGACTTTGGGACAAACAGTTGACTTGTGGATGTGTCTGAGATGCCACCTGGGTATCTGAGGAGAGCCTGTATGATCCCAAAGGGCTTTGTGCTTCCTGCACTAAGCTGGGCGTGCATTGGCAGTGACAGTTGAGCAAACACTGTCCAGGAAAGGCTGCATT
The DNA here is from genome assembly GCA_013398115.1 of Falcunculus frontatus. NCBI lineage: Eukaryota > Metazoa > Chordata > Aves > Passeriformes > Falcunculus > Falcunculus frontatus. The sequence continues at coordinate 491,988 of VZRV01008784.1, forward strand.
TCCCCTCTGCTTTCACAGTCCCCCCCACTACCCTTCTCTGAGCAAGCACATTTTGCAGTACAACAAGCCATAATTAGTCCACATACGGAATAATGCACTTGGTGGCATTGTACAGACTCTTAAAAGGCTCTATCTGCAACACAGAGCAGCTTCAGGGTTGGATTACCTCTGTGAAAGCAAGTAAAACAATAATAATAGCATTAAATATAGGTCATAGCACCTTTGGCATTTTTGTCCAAATAGACTTCAACATAGGACGTGGGGACATAGCCCTCCTCATCTTCGTTCCTTCGGATTCGCGTCCACCCGTCACCTTTGTCTTCTTCTATTACATAGAGCATCTCTCCTTCTGCTACAGAGATTGTTCCTTCATTCTGACCTGAAACACACAGCAACAGGGACTTGAGGCTGTGCTGCACAGCAGAAACCACAGATACGGTGCAGGGAGCTCAGGGCACACTCAGACCATGGATGGACACAGCTTTTGGTGCGTCACTGGCAGCAAGAACAGGGGCTTGTGATTCTGGAGTCAGCATAAAGAACATAAAGTGAGTACATAAAGAACCAGATAAATGTGACCCTGACAGCAGAGTTTTGGTTCTTTCTCTTGCAGAGTTCCTGTGCAACAGAAGACAAATCCCTGTCTTGGTGCCTTTCTACAGAATCACACCAGAGCACCACGTGCCCTTTGGCTATTTAAGGTTAAATGAAGGTTTCCCACCTGCCCTTGGCATATGAACTTTAAAAAAACCCAGTCAGTGAAATGAAGGTAAGGTTTGAGTGATACCTTCAAATGTATAGAGCGCTTTACATGTTCCTATGGTGGGTAGTGGTTCTTCATCATCAAACTCATCATCAAAGTCTGTTGCAGGTACTTTCATCTCAGTCTCCTGGCTTTGCTCTTCTGTGTAACTGCCATCGGGGCTGCTCAAGAAAGGAAAAACACAGCAACTATAGCAACCAACCTCAGCAGCAGAGGGAACCACTCTGCCACCAGGCTTGGGGCAAGGGGAGCAACCCCAGCTGGAGCAGCTCAGTGATTCCAGAGCTTGCTCGGAACTGGCTGTGACTACAGATGGGTGAGAACCCTCATTTTTACCATTAAAAGCTGTAAAGATGCACTGGCTCACTCTCCTTTGCAGCAGTGAGCGAGGGGGCTGTCACACAGCTCAGAAACACATTCTGAAACTCAGCTCTTGGAGTTGGGATATGGCAAGACCAGGCTGCAGAGGCCTGGTGTGTGCCTGCAGTGGCTCTGGTGGCAGTCCCAGTCCCAGTCCCGTACAGATACTGTACCTCTCACGGTCCTGGGCACAGCTGTTCACTCCTGATGGGTTCTGGGTCTCGTAGACCCCGCTCTGGCGCCGGGGCTGCTCGGTCCGTGCTGGCAGCTGCCCCTCCACCTCCGCCAGCCAGCCCTGCCAGACAGACAGACAGACAGAGTTCACCCTGCTGGGACACTCTTGACAGCCAGGCTACAGAACAGACTGGTTTGTAAACATGTTCACATTTCCCTTTGAGTGGCAGTGCCCAGTTGTTCAAATTCTGGACTGTCTTGCTGAAAAACACACTTTTTGAAAATGCAACTATTTTTTGGTGCTGGGTGCTGAAAACACCCTGACAGAGAAGCAGTTAACAGCCAGCAGGAGATGATGCTGCTCTAGTCACAATCAAGTAAAAAGATGTGTGGCTGCTTAGGGTAGTCTCAATAACACCAGAAACCCAGCAACTGCTGAATGCACAAGAACAAAAGCTGGGGAGAGCAAAAGAGCCACTGATTTCAAACGGGTAGGAAAGCAATGGATAGTAAAACCACATCTGAAATTAATGGGCTGTATCTGTTTATGTTCAAAGCATAATGTAGAAAGTGAAGTCTTTTCTCAGCTGTCTAATCCTTCTCATGTAATTATAACGGGCTTCATATATTCCAAACACTCCCCTTCTGTTCTGGAGATTTTATATCACTAAGCAGCTTCCTGTTCATGGCAGACTATTCCTTAAAACATATTTCATCTGATGGCTTCTGTCTTGCTGTTAGTCTCCAAATGGTGCTTTGCATTTATGTCACACCGATTTTCCACAGACATCTGTAACATGATGCTTCAATTTATTTAATTAATTAAATAAGCATCTGCAGCCCTCTGGGCAGTTCAGAGAGCACTACATTTTCTCTTCACCTCCACTTGGCACAATTTGTTTTCTGTGGCAAATTTAACTGTAGGCTGACAGCCACAGGAGATGGTGCATGTTTATGTTACACAAATCAGCTCAGAGACCCCAATTAATGCAAGTGCTCACATCGCCCTTGCCCACACACACCAAAGTGCATCAATACATCTGGAAAAAACAGGAAGGCCCTGCTCAGACCCAAGCATTTGCTGAGCTGCTTTTTACTGAAATGTTTCTTCTCATACCTCGAATTTCTGAACTTCTAATCGCAGCTTTTCAATGTTCTGCCCAAGCTCTGCCAATCTGTGGTCCACACTTGCTGCGTCTCCCATCTGGGGGTTCTTGATGTACACATCTTTCATCTTCGTTAAGGCATCTCTGAGGGGCAAAACAAAGATAAAACACATTTAGTGCAGCTGGGGGTAAATGCCCTTAATAAACTCTCTTCTTCACTCTGAGGTTCAACCTAAGCTGTTACGAAAGGAACTGAGAACACCCAGATGGGGCTTTTGCCCTGTACAGAACCAGCCATAAAAAGAGAACACTAAAATTATTTGCCAGAAGAGAATTTACGCTGTCAGAGATAAAAAACAGTGAGTTACCTACAATGTGAGAAGATATTTGATATTGATTTTTAGCCTGACATGGTTTTTTATGTACTACAACAATATCAACTTACTGCCCTGGGAAAAACAATAATAATAAATCTCACAACCATTGCAATCTATGACAGCTCCAACTTTCTAGACTAATATCTTCCCAGTTTTTGGGGCATAGACAAACAGTTGAATCATTATTGTCCATCATGGTCTGACCTCCAGTTGAGAAACTGGGACAAAGATATATCAATAACAGAAATGGAGTGCAAACCAGAAATTCTCACCCTGCCTGTTGCAGCTTGTCTTTAGCAACCCAAATAATCTGTAAGATATTTATTTGTTTCACAGTGCTTAAAACAAAGTTGGCTCCAGATGGTTTGTGTTTGTCACAGCACAGGGACAGACGGACTTGAGGCTACAAAATGTGACCCCGCGTCCGGCCGAGTGCTGGGGCAGCTTCACTCAGCTGCTGATGGACATTTCAGAGCTGAAAGATGGAATTATGGGCTGGTTCTAGGCACAACTATTCAGATTTTCTCTATGCCTTAGCTGGTGGGAGAGAGGTTAATGTGAGTCCCACGACTCAAGTTAACACTCTTTATATTTTAGAGTTTCCCACCAAACTCTTGACAATTGCAATCCTGTGCCTTTGCCTTGTGCGTATGGAAACTGGGAAAAAGTGTGGGTGGCAAGGAAGTGGGACTGTTCTGTGCCTGAAGCCTTAAGGGACAATGTTGCAAACATAATGAGTCACAATTATTACTGTTTGTTTAACTCTTATTTAACTGCTGGTGCTATTTTCTCCATCACAAACTATCTTCATTTAAACTTCACTCTGCTGTGATTCCATATCTGATTTTAATGTTGGGTTACCTCAGAATCAATACAGAACAGAAAGAAAAACCTAAGTTACCACAGAGACAAAAAACAAAGCAATGAGAAATCATATAACCACGTGCCATTTTCCTTTCTTATTTATGATGTAAAATATAAAGGAGAAATTTTGAGTTAGTAGGAAAAATAAAAAGGTTCTTGAAAGCAAGCTGACACAAAATGTAGGCACATGTGTACAAATGCAAGGCAGTATTTAGGGATAGACCAGTCTTGAAATCCTTCAGGGAAGAAAAATTCTGTGTCTCACAAACAAAACACGCTGAATCTTTAATGCAACTGCAGAATGTGAACAAACACAAAGCACAAATACAGGCTGCCAGAATCAATTAAAAGTGCGCTGCTAAAATAGCCTTATTCTCAACCAGAATGATAAATGCAGCCTTGCAGAAAAAGCATTCACAAAAGCACACGAGTCATTATCTTCCTGCTTCCAGTAAATCTAAGCTACAGATCAAAGGGACTTTGGATGATGCCATCATCTCATAACAACCTCTCCTGTTGGGATCTACCTACCTCCATCACACACAAGGGCTCTGCTCAGTGCAATTTCACTTTTCATTGCAGAGGTTTGACTCACCTTTGATCCATCTCTTTCTGAATGTCCCTGTTTAGTTCATCGACCTTCTGCTGAAGCTTCTTTCTTCTTTGCTCGGGTGGGAGATTGCTGAAGTCTTCTGGGCCTGCTCCCTGCACAGAATGGAATGGGGGGGAGGGGGGGATAAGGAAAAAAATTAATAATCAAAGTCTGAAAGAATCCTTTGGGATTTCATTTTGAAAACGGCTCACAAAAACCTGTGCAAAATCACAGTGGTCTGAAGCACTGTTATCATTTGTACTGTGTTATCAGTCCCTGAAGGGTGAGGAATCTGGATGCCCTTGAAATGATCCCAGGACCACATCCTGTTTCCCTAACAGTGGCTAATGAAAGATCAGCTGGAGAATTCCAGATTTCAACAGCAAAGCTGAGAAATTATTTTTATCTACAGTTTTGTCACCAGATTTTATTTAAGAGTTCCCTTCTCATGGAAAGGGGATCCTTCCTGCCTTCCTTCACTCTGCTACAAACAGCATTCCCATAAAAGCAGTTCCTGGCTTTTATTCCAGTGTCACAGTTGCACTTCTCCTGTGCACTGCTGACTGAGTGCTGCTCCAACACAGTTAATTTATGTCAGGGCTCTCCTGAACACACCAAGCTAACCGAAGCATTCTCCACTGGATTCTGCAATTTAAAAAACATGCTGCTTACTTTCCAGGGTCCACATTCCACGCCAAAGTCTCTCAGTTTTTCCTCTCTCACTTGTACTCACATAAAAACCAGAAGTTATATCAAAGCCATGGAATCAGTCAGTTTGAAAACATAACCAAAGGAAAAAAATGCGAAGACCACAGTGGTTACCTTTGTGTGATTCTGCTTGAAAACCCCTTTTCTGCCTTCTGCTATGTCTCCTCTTGATTGCCTCAATTTGATATAGCAGATAGATGACACATAAAATACATCCACACTCTTTTCTTCACAGTAACACCTATTTTTGTCTTGCCAGAAGGCAATGGGGCAGATCGGGTGGGCTATACTGAACACACATCAGTACTGATTAGTTGCACCATAAGGGAATGAGGTTCTTGTGCATAGGCTTGAATTTGGGCAGGTTTTGCTTGTTTTGGTTTCTGCGCATTCCCCGTCCCATTTCTAAGGGGGAATATGGGAGAAAGAGGGGCAAATCCCCAAAGCTGAGTAACCAGATTCAGTGGTTCATCAGCTTACTGAGAGCTTGTGAGCAGGGCTGGGCCATCAGTCTTGCTAAAACACCAAATTTCTCCCTGAGGAGAGTGATTTAGAGGAGACACTGCCACAAAAACTGCTCATTAGACCCTTGGCTCTGTACTGAATGTGCTGGGACACTGTGACTTCCTCCTGCAGCTGCAGAACAAGCTGTTCAAAATCAAAGTGTGGGGGTGTCAGAGGGCTGGAGGACAAGCACACATAGGTCACCTTCTCCTCTGGACTGGCCATTCCAAAGTCACAGAGCAGGCCTGGTGAAACTGCTGCTGTATTGATTGTCAGTCAAGTTTGGCATGTGCTTCTAGTGAAGCCTTGATCATTTGGGCAAAATTCACTTAAAATTCCATTCGCGAGACAATGAGAAAGCAAATTTAAGACATATAACTGAGAAAGTTATGCTGACTCTGAAACTTTACCCACACGGAGTCCTAACGGGGCTTACATTACTTGTTGTGCCTGGTAGAGGAGAGATCTATTTCAATTTACTCTTGAATGTTGAGATTTTGCTTGACAGCAACTCCCACATCACAACAGACATGAGAGTGATTCAATCTATTTTATGGATAATCTGCACTAGAGCCACACACATCTTTTTAAGGCGAAGCATCTGGAGGCAGCTTTGTAAACAAACAAGCAGTTACAGGAAAGTCTAGATAACATATTCTGACATATCCTCCTCACTTCTGAGCAGAAGAGACAGGCTTGAAAATATCCCCAGCTGTACATCTGTAGAATGAAACAGATAGAGTGGAATTTGGAAAAGCATCTTTTTGGTATCTTGTTTTTGATTCTTCAACTTCATTCAAGAGTTCTAAGCTGGACTAAATCCAGCAGCTTTGTTCACAATGCTTCAGACCAAAGCATGAGTGTTGCATAGAGCTGCACACCCAAGGCTGGGAGGTGAATCTCACTCTGACTTTAGTCCGTGCTCAGGAATTTCCTATCAGAAGCTGAAGCCCCTGCTCCAAAAAGGAGAGTCGAGGAGCAGTTTTTGCACATGCTGGGCACACTTCATGCTCTCAAGCACAAACACACCTGGGCTACCTCCCCAGCTGTGGACACTGCCTACGTTTTTAGAAATGCTGCAGCAGTGAGGTGGAGGGGAGATCCATGCTACTTCTGATGTGCTGCTCACAAGGTCTCCTTGCAGAAAGATAATGAGATTTAGGATTCAAATTGTCCCAAGATGAAGGACTGTGAAAACAGAGGCTGTGTTAGGACCAGTTTCTGGGCTGAAGCTACATGTGAGGAGAGCATGAGCTTTTTCAGCTCCAGTTTTGGCTCTTGCATAGCGAGGATCCAAGAGGAGATTACAAAAAGCTGCTTTTCTCCACCTGAGGTGAAAATGAGTCTCAGCCCTCCCTGCACATCCTTCCAATTTCTGCAATTCCTGGGGAAAGGCCACGTCAGCCATTTTTGGAGGATTTATTTCTGCATACAAAGGCTTAACTCAGTTACACAGCAGCCTAGCACTGTGACCAAGAAAATGAGTGGAAATCTGGTATAAATGCATTGGACTCCCAGGACAGTGGCTTGGTAACAGCCAAAAGAAGGTTTGCAAGTATTCCAGGCACTTCCATCATTCCTCAGACCTACCACAGGTCTTCAGTGAGATGCAACCTTGCTAAAGGAGCCCAAGAAAGTCACTGTGCTGCCAGAGCAGCAGCAGGACACAAAACTGCCAGAGCTACTCCAGACAGCTCTGGTGGCCTGTGTGTTTCCCCTGGATAAGCTGCCATGAGCAGAAGAGGCCCACAATGATGTGTCCAAGAACAAGATATGTGTACAATCACAGAATGGTTTGTGTTGGAAGGGATCTTAAAGCTCATCTTGTTCCAGCCCCCTGCCATGGCAGGGACACCCCAGGTTGCTCCAAGCCTTGTCCAACCTGGCCCTGGACATTTCCAGGGATGGGCCCTGTGCAAGGGCCTCACCACCCTCATAGGGAAGGGAAAGAGCACCCAAAGGCACAAACTGTGAGGAATAAGAGAACTTGGAAGCTAACACAGTTTAGGTGCCCCTGTGGATCCTCTGAGGTCTCCGAAATGCCGTCACTCGCTGCAGCTCTCGCGTGTTTGCACAAGGTGGGGCAGCAAACCAGGCACATTCTCCTGGTGAGGGGCTCTCCAGCGTCAAAGGAATGTGGACAAGCTGTCAGGGACACAGCAAGGTGTGGAATGTCTCAAGCAAAACAGTACCTTGTGCATGGAGTTCAGCACGTCATTTGCTTTCCCAGGTCTGTTCACCTCTTCCCTTTCCAGCTCAGTAACATCTTTATCTTACCATAGTTCAAGTAACCTTCCCAGCTGCATCCAGGGTGGAATTTAGGATTCACATATATGCACATGTCTCAATTTGCAAATTCAAATCAGATTGAGTTAACCTTGTTGGTTAAGGTTTACAGAACTTTAATTAATGTCATTATTGGTTATTCTGAAGGACTACATAGGGCTGTAAAATGTAGGTGATAATGATGCAGATTTCCAGTAATACTGGACAAGGAAAGCAAACTTTGCAACTACTTTGCACAGAAAGACATGCATGGCTCTCTGGAAAAAGTCCAGCAAGCACAGAGACCTTTATTTTAATTTTTTTCCCTTCTTTTAATGTGTACTTATACAGTAGCAGAATTACTCAATACTGTTTTTCTACATTTTCATAGCCCTAGATTATAAAAGTGAAAACTAAACTATGTATTAGAGTTAATTTTTTAGCAGCTTATTAGAAGACTGAATTCTGATCACCTCTATTAGACTCCAGACCTGTGTATTCAGATTTATCTGATAATGGTCAAAAAAAGCAAACACAAAGAAGAAACAAATTTAACAGTTAATTTCAGTGTCATGTCACATGTGGCACAGTGCACATTAAAACACACACAGGAAATTGTGATTAAAACACAGGACAGGCATGCTGTAAATGTGCTTACCAGCTTGAGAGAAAGCTTCATGTAACATTGGAGAGAGATACAGGGTGGGGGGAGAGAGAGAAAAAACAACAGTGCATCAGTAGAAGAGGAACTTTTTCAGGCTGATGTTACAATAAAATGACACAATCCCCTTGCTGTTGGAAGGCAAAATGGGTCACACTAACAGATCTGTGCAAAAGTTCACAAGATGGGCTCGGGCAGCTGCCGTGACCTGGCCAGAACCAAGAATGAGAAGTGCCGTAGCTGGGCACAGGTGAGATCGGGCCTGGACTGACTGACAGCACCTACAGCAGCAACAGTGAGAGTTCTCATCACAGCAACAGCACTGAGGTGCAAAAACCTCACAACTCGCAAATGTATGAGGGTCACTTCAGATCAAAAATGTCCTGAAATGCATCAGCTACTTCATGGAAGGGCTTTGGGGGGGGGTTAACCCCTGAGCTAAACCTCAGTGGAGAGGTGAGGAGCAGCTGCAGCAGCACCCAGCACCCTGGGACCTCCAGGGAATGCCTGGTTCGCTGGTTGCAGCCAAAGGACAACACCCTGGACTGTCCCTGTGGACTGCAGAGTGCTGCCCAGGCAGGCACAGAAAGGCATTTCACATTCTTGAACAATTCAGAAACAAATACTCAGACTCAAATGTACTTTGGCCATAGTCAGACAACGTCAGGCCCGAGGAGGAAAAAAAACATCCATTCTCTGGACACCAAATTGATTCTACGACAGCATGGTAAGACATTATTCAACCTCCTTAAATGATATACATGATCTAATTCTTCAGAAGTTACCACATTTCCTGAGACAGAGCCCAAACATTATCTTTCAGTTACTCTGGGAAAGCAAGACAAAAAGCAGTGTGTGCCCATGGAACCTCATCTCTGCCCTGCCTCACCTGCACACACAGCTCTGGGCAGGTGCCTCAGAAACTCCCAGGTGAACAACTGTGCCTGGGCACCCAACCACCAAAACTCCCAAAGCCTCTTCCAGCACTGTAAAATGACAAAACAGCTGCAGTTCAGAAGGTTTTCCAAGAGATAGGGAGACTAAGAGCGCTCAGTTCTGTGCCAAGCACAAGGGAGCTGCCGCTCGAGATCTAAAGCCAGATAGAAAGGGAAAATCCAAACTCCACCCAGCCTCCTCCTCCAGCAATGGGCACTGAGCTGCCCTGCCAGCTCTTGGGGACAGCTGTGAAATGCTCAGACTACCCAACAAACTTGAGGTGCATAAAAGCACACACCCTGCGTTAACAACAGCTGAAAGGTAAAAGCTGGAAAATGCCTCTCTCCAGGCAAGGACTTGTGCTGCCACACTTGGGAACCCCTTTCCATTCAAGTTCTCTGTCACTACCAGCAGCTCCTGGGAATGGTGTTCTCAAACAGATGCTCCATTTTTAGCAAAACCACAGTTCATTAGAATTGGATTTAAAGTAAAGGCTCCACACCTCTTATGGGCAGTTGATTTAAGAAATACATAAATTTTTTTTTCCAAAATAACAATTCCCATTAGTTACCAGGATTTGTACAGCAACACATGACAGCCATTCAAGGAAAATAAATGGTCTTGAACTAATAGGGAAATGCTGCATGTGAACTGATCATTCAGTAACAAGGCAGCAGTGACACTTCCCTCTGCAGTCCAGTCCATTAGGGAACAAACACATGATAATAATCACAGCGCCATGAAGAAATTCACTCTCTGAGCTAAAGAGGCCATTAAAAAAATAAAGCAAACAAAACCAATCCATTGGAGAGAGTAATCATAGAAGGAGAAAGAATGGTCTGAAAAAATTCAGCGTAGGCAGCCTGTGTTTGCATCATTGCTTTAGCACTCCTGTGAACTTTAGCATAGACATGATCAGCACAAATTGAGATTCTTGTACATAGATATAGACAAGACTCATGGTGCAGAATAAATATTTACCTATGAAGCACTCTAAAAAGGCACAAACGTATGCTACATGCGCTAGTGGCTAAACACTACTCACTCTAAAGGCACTAACTACTGCGGAGAATCATCTGCATCAAGGCTATTCTTTTGCTGCAAATTCAGCAAATTGGAAAGGGATTACAGACACTGTATGCCCAATTCTTATGCTGTTAAGTATGACAAAAATAGAGATCTTATTAATAGCATTTCCAAATAGTACATCAGGGATTGTTATAACCAGTATAAATACAGCAGTTCATAGGCTGGAAACAATGAAATGCTGAAATAAGTAATATTCACAGTTTTCCATTTCTGAAATTTAATGGTAATTTTACGTGACAGTGATTCAGTTTCTATAAACAAATATAAGCAGATTGAAAATAAATCTGCATTAAACACTACATAACTACTTTTGCCCATTCTGTTGGGTTTTCACAGCTAGAAACTTGCTCATAGCTCCTGGGAGAACAAAGACATTTTCCCCTCGAATGATCAAATAAGTTACATTTCCTTGAAATGAGCAAATGCGTTTCAAGCTGTCAATTTGAACCAAGCCTAGCTTAGTCTTGCAGGGAAAAAAATGAAGAGTCTAAGAGCCACAAGCTTCAATAACACATGAGAGAGCATGAAAGCCAGCAGGTCCATGTGTTATTGGACAGTCACGGCCACTAACCTCACTTACAGAAAACAGGGTTGAAATAAATCACCGGACTTCCATACGACCAAGAGATAATTTTCTTTCTTTTTTTTTTTAGCGGCCCTGTAACAATCTCCCCCATGCTCTGTTTTATCCAAATATCAGATTTAGAGGTCACATATCTTGATTCCATGAACTATCATTACAGACAGTTCAGAAAAGTTTCCAGAGGCTCTAGGGAGTGCTCCACAAGCAAGGCACAGAATTCCTGTCCATCAGGGGTTGCTCGTGATGCTCAAGACTGCATTCATTAAGTAATTTAGAATAAATACGCAGAACCTGTTTGCAACACTTTGAATTTCACAGGTCCAGCTACTTTAATTGTGGCAATTTCAGCATTTCCAGGACTAGCAGACATTATCTTTCCTGCACATCACACTGTAAGCTGACACTTGCCTCCCACCAAATTTTCCTTTGCTCTTTGACAAAGCACATTCCCACAGCACACTCGGGGCGGCGTTGTAAGTGGGGTTAGCGACTGTGTAGCAACAGTATGGGCTGATCACACCATACTCAGACTTACAACATATTCCCTAGCCTCAATGGCACACGTGGGTGTCCCTAAAGTCCTCTTCATGAGTTCTTTGTGAATATACAAAGACTGTGTCTGCTGGTGAGTCAGCAAGAGAAAACACACATTGGTTACACCGGGGACGAGCGCGGCACCTCTGTGATCACTGCTTCTATAGCAAAAGATAGCTTGGTGTTTAATTGCCCTCAAAGAGCAGAGGGGGAACCTCCTGGGAACCAGGTGAATATTAAGAGTTCAGCATGCTGAGAGATCAGAAAACATGGAATTTTTAAATGTTGTTTAAATACCAAGGTCAGAAAACATCTCTCTCAGTGCTAAACCACGGCTTTAGTGACCCCACCCGCTGGAAAGTCCCGGTCTTGGCACGGAGAGAGACACTCACATCAGAACCACAAGTATTCCCAGGGCAGGAGACAGCAGGTTGGAGAGGGGGTGGTTTGCCTGCTGTCTCTGCATGCTCACAGAACAACAAAGTACTGATCAGTGGGGCAGATTCAGAGCTCGGTGTCGAGGGACAGGAGTGCACAGAGTGTCAGAGGAGACGGGCAGGGAGGGACAACAGCAACGGGTGCAATAGAAATAAAATCACATTGTAACGAAGTCAACAACTTCCACTAAGAAGGAAACCACAAAATTTCCTCCGTGTGCTTTATGGAACTTGGATACTGGCAGTAATGTCTGCCCCAGCTCCCACACCATCCTCCCTGCTCAGTCACTTCCCGGGCTCCGGGGCAAGGGAGGAAAGCCAAGTCCACACAGCACACACGGAGTCATTCAAAGGTGTAAGTTCTACCCCTGGATGTTGTTAGTTTGGAGGGTTGCTCTTCAAAAAAAGGTGCTGATGTTACTGCTGCTACAGCAATGAAACAAAAGAACACAAAATTAGTATCAACCAGAAGCAGAATACCGAGTTTCCTTTGTCCTCAAAATGGAATTAGAAAAAGCAGAGCAAGCATAAATGAAATTATAAGTTATGTAACTGGTTCCTCATTCTTTGTGCTCTTCTGGCTTTAACTTCCCTAAAGAGATGAAGTTGATTTGAAGTGTTACACTAATTTTATAGTGTCTTTTTAAGCGGCTATTTGAAAAAACACCCACAAAAAATGTATGAGAGTTTTTCCCCCCTTCTCCTAGTTCTGATCCATAATAAGTGCTCTAACAGTTTTATGGTATTCTCTATAATGGACATTTCTGCTGCTGGGGTTAGAAGAAAAAAGCTTTGAGGAAAATACAAAAATGTGATTAGAAAACCATAGACACTGACAAGAGTCAGCACCTAAATATTTAATTTATTTTTTTTTAACAGACTAGGATTTCATATTGGCAGTGACCACTGATACTGGTATTGGTGCCTCCACATTAACCTTGCATCTGTTGCGAATTGTTCAGGCATCTGTTTCCTTCCACGAAAACAAGATTCATTGGATTTTTGGTTTGGAAGCAAAATTAAAACCAGACTGGGCACAGGATATATCATAGCTAATTATATAATTTGTTTTAACAGTCACCAGTGATTTTGCCAAATGCAACATAAGATGCTAAACCAAAACCTTTAAAGGAAATTGCTAAAACACGCTGCCTCTCCAGACACGTTCTGACCTCACAGATTTCATGGAGGAGTTGTATGGGAATCCATTCATGGGTTATGTTTCAAGGATCAATTATGACGTGCAATTCCTGCTGCTGGAATTTATCCTGCTACGATCTTAGGACTTGCTCGTGTCAAATAGTTACTTTTCCCTCATTCCTTAAGAAAGTGCAAAAAAGGAGTGTGATCCCATTTTTTCTGAAGCAAACTTCTTTCCCTGGCTTTGTAGGATTTGAGAGCTCAGGTTATCAAGAAATCCAGGAAGCGCTTGCTTGGCAATCTGGCTGAATACTCTAAAATAAGACTTAAAGAGCCTTGTGGGCACCTTCACTGAAGGTGTCTGGAGTGGAATTCTGCCAAGGAACAAACCCAGCAGTGCAGAGACAATTCAGAGCAAATGAAATGATCCAGAGTCCAAACTCCTGTTACACTGTGCTGCCCTGCTGGTCCCTGCACGACCTTCCAAAAAGTTGCTTCCCTGATGTACAGATCAAATGTTCTTCTGTGCAGAGGAGAGTTCTGCCCTATATCCTCCTTATTCCTCTGGTAACATCACAATCCACTATTCCTGACATTAATGCTCATGCTCCTGAGCAAAATTAGGATGGTTTTGGATTTTACAGGGCAATAGAAAAAAACTGAGTAAAGAAAAATCTTACTAAACTTAGTAAGATTAAAGCAGAATTAACAGTATTGTCTAGCTGTCCTTAATATAGTAGGGGTCATATCAACTGAAACAAATACCAACCACTCATTCTTCACCCGGTAAATTAAAAGGATTTGTGAGTGGTTCTTGATTTCCTTCTTGCCTGGTAAGAATGATTTTTATTTTTGAAGGTCATATGGCACTTTGATGATCTCTTAGTCTGATCATTTGTAAAATACAAATCACCAAGGACCTACAAAATGTGAATTTGACAAGTCTTCAAATCAGACAGAGCAAGCTGCCAGAGGTTTGCAGCCTCTCCTCCTCCTCCTCCATATCTCTGGATGATCCAAGGGGCCTGAATTCATCCTCTGGGATAAGAGATGATGATCTGAACACTGGACTCCAAATCTACAGGATGAGTCAGGCAGGAAAAGTATTTACATACAAACATCCTGGTAGCTGACAGGGGAAGGAAATGAAATAGAAAAAGAACACAGTGAAAGGTTTAAATGAAGATTTAGCAATAGCCCTTCCTTGCAAATTCTCAATGAATGAGTCAGCAGAAATTTGAGGGATTCTAGAGAAGACTATTGGACATTGCTCTCATTACTTTGCCTTTCATACAAAGCACTTAAAACAAAATGGCATGCTGAATCCTTAAGGTGTGCTTGGATTTCTTGGATAGATAATACATAAAATAATGGCCTTCCTTCAGGAAACATTAAAAGCAATTAGTTATAATTGCTTATATGGCCGAGTAATCACTCAATAGGAATTTGTACATTTGAAATACAAACTGGTGAAGTGCCTATGGAACTACAAACCAATATTTTTAAGTCAAGTAGGAAATATTCAGCACTATTTTCAAGATTCTGATCTCTGAATAGCACTATGGAGCATTACATTGCAACACACCCCCTGACCTCCAACAGTGCCTTCACCCCAAAGGGACCCAGCACTGCCCAGGACAAGGAGGACCCACTCCAGCTGCCACCCCTGGAGTGGTGCCACCACCCAGCACATCCTCAGCTCTGCTGCTGCACAAGAAGAATTGAAAGTCTGTCCTCCTCCTGGAGAAACCACTGAGAAAAGATGCTCTGAGCCAAACTGCAACTGAGGAAAGGAGGGACACGTACAGAACCTGCCTTTGGACAGCTTAGAAACTTCCCACTTCCCCAATGAAACAGGGATGGGAAGAAATGGCATTTTTTGGGTTCTGAGTGCCCCATTAAATGGCAATTTCTTAGCAAAGAACTGAAACTGTTTAAAACATCTTTAACTGTTCTGTCTGTAACCAGACGAGACAGTGCATTGTTTACAGCACTGTTCTCAGTTCTTTGTAACCAACCACTGAAGTTCCCCACGGAAATCATCTCTGCTTTTATACAGCTCCAGTGCTCAGTCCTAAATGAGTGCCTGAAGCAGAATTTGGACTTTTTTAAGTAGTCACTTCCTCACTGTTACTGTCTGCTCTAAAAAACATTCAAAATACTGAACACTTCTGTCTCCTTCCTGTAATTTTTACAGGAGAAAATAATTCTAAGGACCTTCACCTAGGAGGCAAAGCCATGCTGTGCCAGCAAATTTTCAGTACAACCATGCCATGTGTGAATTTCTGGGAAGATAAAGTCTTATTTTTGTTTGAAAAATGGAAAATTTTATCTCAGGGACCTGACATTTTATTTACTGCTTATGAAGACCACCAATGAGAGGATTTAATTCAACGCAAACTCTTCAACATTGGTATATGAATATAACCACAGCTGCTGTCAGCAACAGGAACAGCAGCTGACCTGGAAAAACTCAGGCCATATTTCCTTCTTTATCAGCAGCAAAGCAGACAGGGACACTGAGCTTGGAACAGTGTGGATGTGTCACAAAGTGTTGGTCCAGTGTGACCTAAACCCAGGTGAATCCCCAAATCAGCCATGGAGGCTTTCAGCATCTTTCCACCATACAGTGCTTAAACCAGCATTAACACACTGCACTGCAGCTGCTGGCAGGGGAATCCCAAATCCTGCTCCCTCAGAGCATCTCCTCTGTCATTTGGAGCTTGCATACTGCACTGACAAATCTTTTGCACACAGAATGTAATTTTAAACTGTGCATCATGGCACTGGGAAGGGCGTCCCAGTCTCCCCTGACCTGGCAGCCCTGGTTTAAAGCACACATGGACCATGGAATCTACTTTGTTACCACCCAGAATCAGTTCACCTTTCTCACCTCACCAGTTTCTCATCCAAGACTCGGAGTTACTACACAAACTAACACTGCAGCACCTGAACCACACGCTGAGGCCCAGTGACCAGAACAAAAGTTCCCACTGCTCCAGCAAGAATGTCACATCATTCCAGGGAAATGCCTGAACTTTTACCAGTTGAAATCACAACAATTATTTTCTAGAATCCCTCCTAATTTAGTCTTCTCCTTCTGACACAGACATTGAGCTGAACCCACCCTGCAGAGAGAAAAACTAATGACTTTGACTTCTACATGAGCATTACTCAATGTTCAGCTCCTCCTTCCATATTTTGTCCAATCCCTCCTCCCCCAAGACACCCAGATGGGTAATTTCCATCAGCAACTGTACTTTTTGTGGTTTCATTGTGGGGGTTTTGACTACAGATGGCTTTGTAGGTTGGGAACCCTTGGATTTGTCTGCATGTTATGATAAAACACAATGGAACCGTTCACAAAACAAAAGATTTTACATAACAGAACGTGCAATAAAAGCGCAAGAAAGAAAAGAAAGAGAGAGAGAGAGAGGTATCCAGAGGAGAACTTACCCCACGCTTTAGGCTCCTGAAGCAGTGGATTTTGGGTTTGGAGGTCATGAACTCGTTGAAGCGATGGGAGAGGGGTTCCTTTTGCTGCTTGGGAGACTGGGGGCCGTTGGGAACAGCAGAGGGTGAGGCAGAGGCAGGGGGAGGAGGAGGGGGCTGATGGGGGGATGTTAAAAGGGACATAAGCTACGTATAAGAGATGGAGAAGTGACAGAATAAAAACCAAAATAAAAAGATAAAACACAAAACGAAAATAAGCATCAAAACCAATATTTGAAATCCAGAGAAAAAACCAATTAAATAATTAAATATTAAAGGCCATGGTTCAAAAGAGGGGAGAAAGCAGTAGTTAAGAGTCGTGTTAAATGAAGAGTTGTGATAAATGAAAGTTTTAGTAAGTGATGCAACAGAAGAGTAACACAAAAGTATTTTGAAGGAAGCTCATGCAGACTCTTCCATGCAGCACTATCCCCATAAATTGCCCTGTTCTGCTCTGTGGACAGCTCGGAATAATGCATATGGATAGAGCTTTCAAATACCTGAATTTAAATGGATCAGATAAGGAAGGTACCTTAGTGCCCAGTAGCGTTTCTATTATCTGGAAAACAACAAACCACATTCCTTCCTGCTTCCAAATCATACCTCAGCAATGTGCATCATATTTCACTTGTACAAATTATTCTATGAATTTGCTCAGGAGTTAGTCCTGGTGGTGTTTTTATTCTGGCTACACTGATGTAAGCACCAGACAGCGAGTCCTCTCTCACACCAGCACTACAGGAACGACCCCTTGTGAACAGGGAGATTTTTAAACTCAAATTTAAGTGGTTTGGTAAAGGATCAGAGCAAGAGTGAGGTCAAAAAACTGAAGCTATTCTGGGCTTCCATCAGTGTTACTGAAACTTGATTGAGTCCAGTCCCCCTGACACGTCCTGGTAACCCCCAGATAAATGCTGCCATGCATTATGGTGTAAAGTATGACAGTGGAATGAAAAAGGTTTAATGGATACATAAGTTAATATGGTCTTTTAAAAAGTCAACTGCTCAGTTAGTCACGCTCCATTAGTTGTGCTTCAGAGTGAATCCCAGCAATTCCCTGTTCCCAGCCACCCACCTGCTGACCCCAGTGCACAGACTGGAAAGACAACGCAAATGGAAAGCCAAGGAGAGTTTGAAGAGTGTCAAAACAGTAATGCCACACTGAAGCTTCCCACAGGTAACAGTGTTAGTTGGCACACATGGCACTAGGTAAGTGGTTTACAACTCCTTCTCTGAGTTAGGAACAGAAATGGACCATGGCAGAGACATGACAACTTAAGTTAAATTAATTTAAAAACTGCAACATAATTAATGAAATTATACAAGAAAAAAAATTAAAGATATAAAGAAATTTAAGTAACCAAAGACTACAACAAAACACCATATTAAGACATCAGTTATTAACTTTCTAAATCTAAAATTCTCTTTAAAAAACGGAACTTGCCAAGATCACTAGACAAGACACAGGTTATTGACAAAACACATACTAGCACCAAGCTCAAGTTTGCAAATCAGTACCTTATTTTTCTTGATGAATGGCCATAACTTGCCCTTGGATTTGCTACCGAACTTGGGCTCTGACTTCCCATCCCCTCTGGAGTTGGAAAGGCTGGATTCAGACACCGTCCTCTTCATGGGCTGCGTGAAATCCTCAAAGTCGATATCTCCTGGAGGCTCGAACCCGGATTTAAAGGCTTCTATTACCATCTGGGAATCCTGGAATGGGACAGAGCCAAAACAAGTGTAAACATCTCAGGTGAGGCTTGTCATCAAATTGGTGGCATATCAAGGCAGAACAAGAAAGTTTGTCTGTGTGGAACCAAGCCTGAGAGTGACCAGGCTCATTCCTGGGAATAAACGCCCTTCTAGAGCCCAGGATCAGTACAAGTCTCTCCACCTTCTGCTGAAAAGGCGTAAGAGCTTATGAACTTTACTGACCAGAAAAGCAAATCACACTTCAGTAAGTGACTCATAACAAAGATTTAAGGTACAGATTTGCTGGGACACAGCTGTTAGCAAATCAAAGGAATATCCCAATAAATACTCCTATATAACAGAGGCCTTGTGTGATAACTCCGCCGCAAGTTGGTTGTGAATTTAGTGACAGTAAATGGCTGTAAATGTTTTATGAACTTTACTCAACATCTGAGCAGTCCAAAGTCACACCAGCCTGGCGCCCTGGCGTGGGAGCCACTGAACCCACATTCCCTTTTGGTACTCCTAGGAGGGATCCAAGTCAGCCACAAACTGGCTGTAGATTCTGTAAAATGGCTTTGCTCTTTTGTTTTGGACAGAGGGAAAAGAAAAAAAAAAAAAACAATCAAAGCAAACCCAATCATGGCATTTTCCTTCTCAAATCTACAAACAAAATTAATTATACATAAGAGCAAATTCAGACCTCAGCTTGCCAAATGCATTTAAATCTAATGGACTCAGGAAAAAAATATCCTAATAGACTTCTTATCTACTTGTTTTCTTGAGAAGAGAGATTTTTATGTTATACCCTAACAGCTGTATTCTGAGATCATTAGAGAAACTGTGCCTTGGCACACAAATACCTTATTATTCTCTAGAGAAGATCATCACTGCCCTGTTACATAAAAAGAACTTGTTGCTTTGAAGGGATTTCACAGGTTCTGTGAATGGCTGTAGGTAAAATGCTGTTCAGGAGAAATCTAGTGGGATATAAACATATCCAGAGGCCAGGCTCAACTGAGCAAAACACATACGGGAAAAGCTTCACAAAAGTCTTCATGGGATTGTAAAGACCCACATGGATTTAAGATCCTCAATCTATCAGGTGGCACCATGAAATTCCTACGGGAGCTTTCGGGAGGTAGAACAACACTTTCCATTATCCCATCCTTGATTGACATTAAAACTTCCTGAGATCTAAACTTGAAGATATTTTTAATGATAGACATGAAAGCAAGAGGAAGAAGGATTAGAGAAGAGGGGGAAAGAGTGGTAAAGGCTGAGAGAATCAGGATAGTTCAGCCTGGAAAAGAGAAGGCTTTGGGGTGACCCAAAGATACTTCCAGTACCTAAAGGGAGCCTACAGGAAAGATGGAGAGAGACTTTTTACAAGAGCCTGGAGTCTGTGGCTGCCCCATCCTTGGAAGTGTTCCAGGCCATGCTGGAGGGGCCTTAGAGCAACCTGGAACAGTGGAAGGTGTCCCTGCCCATGGCAGGAGGTGGAACTGGATGGGCTTTAAGGTCCCTTTCCACCCAAACCATTCTCTGATTCTAAGAGAATACATCATGTTATATTAAATACTCCACTGGTATTTTATCCTATGCATGGAGCTTTTCACTTTTTCCCCCTCTGAATTCTACAGTGTTCCTTTGATTTATTCAAAGCATCTTTCCACTACAATGGAGCTAAAAATAACCAGCATGCTCCATATATCACAGAGATAATGTCATAACAGGAACTCCAAGCCCATAACAAATTCATTTTATCTGCTGCTAGAGCCCTCTGAATCAGGTTCTGCACAGGTTCACCTGGCAGTCACCACAGCTCACACTTGCAACATGACCTTTGTGTTGCTTGAGTGGTTAGAAAGGGGAAATGGAAAAAAACGTATTTTAAACTGCCTTAGAAATGCAGTAACAGCTAACCAGTATTCCCTGCTAAATCCAAACAGTTTGTATTGGTATTAACAGGAATTCTATGCAGTGCAGTGAGGGCATAAAGCAATCCTATTTACACAGTTGCACGTTTAGTAGCAAATTCAGCACTTTCATTAGAATCAACAAAATTAGAAATTACTGCTCCAGAGATGAAAAAAAACCTTGATGATATTTAAGAAAAAAGAACTCCTTATGAGCATAACTGTTTCCAGATAGAACACACTAAATCCTTTGTAGCTGCTCAGATATAACTATTTTGGTTAAATACATTTTTGTCAGCACAGTGTTTACAGGAGATCCTGGTAAATTCACTTATCAATACTCAAAGTCATCATTTTCCAATGTCACACTTGTGTATGAGCCATCAGTTGGACTTATTTTGTGTGTAAGAATATAAATTTCACCCTGATTCAAACACCCAGCTTGAGCTTCATGTGTGTTCTGCTAAGAAGGCTCAGGCAGTGTAGGCTGAGATATGAATCTCCCCAGCATCATTTCACCATGCAGCACCAAAAACTGTACCTCAAGCAGGGTATGCTGTTCCAACATGGGAATCTGTGCCCCAATGCCCCCTTTTCCCACTCAGAGAGTGATTTTCAGATTCCTGAGTTTCCTATGCTGCTCTCTGTGATAGCAATTGCTGAATAGAGAGGAGAGGATTAATTTCAAAACTTCAGCCTCGGGCTTATGCTGCCAGTTCATGGCTCTGGGCACTGAACAGCTCAGAAAAGATTCCAGTGAAAAACATGTATGGGAAATTCAAACAGGCAGCAAGACACATGCTGTCAGCATTTGAAGCACTAATGTGATCCGTGAGAAAGGCTGGAAGAACAGAGGCTTCATGTAGGAAGGGAGCAGATCATTCTGCAAACCAAAGAGAAAACACTTTTGCCCTTGTGGTCACTGTACATCAGGAAACTCAACCAAAATCTTATCAGCCTTTCTATCAGAGAGGCTTCTTTGCATCCTGCAAAGGAAAATGATGCTCAGAAATCAAGATTTGCTCACTTACAGATTGCCAGGAAACCTCAAACCTGCAAAGAAATATTTTACAGAAAGATTTTGCAATAGTTTATGTAGCCAATACTTTAAATATTTTTATTATTATAAGGCTAACTGGAATTAAGACATTTCTGAAACATTCAGTTTTCTGACTATGAGACATAGAAACCCCTTTTATAAGAATTGGTGATAAAGTGTCTGAAATTATGTCCAACATCACCTTAATCTATGCAGATGCCTACTTTTAAACTGCAATACTTCAAAAAGTAAATATCCTAATAAAACGTGAGAATATTCCTTAAAAAAAACCCCAAAACAACAAAAATTAAAAAGTGTGGCAGGAAAGGCATTTCTGGGTGTTAATTAGATTTGGGAAATAATCTGAGCACATCCTGCCTCAGACAAAGCAGCTTGGGACAAGAAGCTGTTCCTTGGTTGTGTTCCGTGACTGCAAAGCTCTTGTGCTGCAGCCTGGACCCAGGATTTACATCTCCATAAATTTGAGAACAATACTAAATACGACAACCAACAATGCAACACTTACATTCTTGTGATCCACCGATTCTGCAGCCTTTGTTATCTCATCCAGACACTTCCCAATGATAGGGATCACTTGGCGGTCGACTTCTGCAAAGGTTTTCATGGACTCACCTATCCTCACGATTCTTCTTTCCTCCATCTCTTGTATTTTCTAAAATATTACATTTCATTCAGGTCAAACATCAAGATTAACTTCACAGCTTCACCCAGTCTTCCTCTCCAGCTTACATCAACTACTTTAAAATTTAGGGATTAAATATATTTTTAAGAACAAACTAGGACAGCTGTTCTCAGGAAGGCAGCAAGTGATAATGTTCCCTCAAACATCAAAATGTCATTCTAAAAGTAATCTTTTTTACTATTACTAGAAATTTTTCAATTAACTTTCTATGTTAAAAAATGCTGATCTATCAAACTCCCAGCTTTAGACTTTTGTGAGGATTGCTCCCAAGGCTTTTAAAAGAATTTCTGCAACAAATTCTTTCATTTTCTCTGCATGTACTGAACAATCTTATTTTCATTCCACTGCAGAATCCAAGGAAACAAAGATCTTCATGTCTCCCCTTCTTTTCCCTAGAAGGTGATTTTTGGTTTTTAAGGAGTCCTGTACATCATGTCTTGTTCACAATATATCATGTATTGATGTATTCACATACAATAAAAACATCATGTGTTGTTCACACCACAGCTTCCCAACAAATGCTCCTCACTGCTCAGTGGACTTAGTTCCAGGATCTCCGGCATCTCTTCCAGGGGCCTTTATTTTATCATGGAGGGAAACTGAATGTGGCATAACTCTGTTACGACAAATTATAGCAGGACACAGATGGGCATGAACAGGAGCAGCCTGATTCACACTGGACTGCAGGAGCAGTCAACTTAAAAATCCTCTTTGCCTTGACTGATCCACAAGCAACATCAATTCTTTACAAAACAACTTATTTCAACTGCTAAAAGAAAGCCCTGGAGCTGGCTGGTGCACTGATAGGGAAAAGGGCACATCTGCAGGACTTTAACATGGTCACCTACAGATCAGAGTGCTCATCAGCTCCAGTATTTACTTGATTCCAGGAACAGTTTACCTCAAGGCATTGGTTTGAAATACCATGAGGCAAAAGAGGAGGTGTCCATTTAGCTCACAAGTTTCAGCAGTGGGTAAGAAGTGCGTGTTTGCCACGCAAATATCAGCTACTTCTCATCTGATGACAAGCATGTGACATTTCCTCCCTTGAAAAGGTTGTATTTTCCACTTCTGATGCTTATGACCCATTAGAATGGAACAGTCATTTAGAAGTTCTGTTCTACTACATTAACTTCAATTCATTCATTCAAGCACACACTCAGATCTTCACTCAGAATGAATCTGATGGCTTTTTTGTTCTTCCTCTGCAGTCTTTCCTTAGGGACCCTAAGACACAACCAGTAGCTTCCTTAAAACCCTTTGGATTCACTGCTGCAGAATTACTGTGGTTTGCATTGAAACATCTGTGCAGCCTGATTTGAACACAGGTTATAAAAGGCTGTGGGACTTTACAGATGCAACAATGCCCAGCTGCCTCCTGCCCCAACAATGCCAGTGCTGCTCTCCCTCATCCCCAGCTGCACAGACACAGGAGCTGAATAGAGAAAGATTGTGAGGATTCCAAAGACTGTCCTCATCTGTCACGACAGTTCAACGTCACCTTCCTTGTATATTATTGATCCCTTTATATCTAATTTTAAAAAAGGGGATCATTTATCCTACAACCTCTCAGGGTGACAGATTGCATGTAAAATTTTCTAAGAATGACCAAAATAATCACCAAAAATTAAAAGCCAGGGTCATAGAATTGAGGTGAAGTGCAATATGTTCTTGTCACAGGATTATGGGCTACTCTAGAGCCCTGCCAGCAACCCTTACCTGGAAGATGTTTGGTATGTGTGTGTAGTAATGCTCATGCTGCTCACTGTTGAACTTCTGTAGGGTGGAAGAATATTCAGCTTTGCTGTCTTCTGCCATCTGATGTCTCAGCTGGGCTTGCTGTCTTGCCTGAGGAAATACCAAAGGAAATTTATAATTTAGGCTACATGGAAAGCAATTGCATTGTGGTACTCCTCATCTTACTATCTAGGACCATTGGGATATGAGACTCTCAGCAAGAGCTTTTGGTTTACTGCTATTTTGTGGAACACTTAAGCTGCTGTGTGGACAGGGCTGCTGCTCCTTTCTGGGGTTACAATGTGCTATTTCCATGAACCATTCTGCATTCCATGAACAACCTCTGTTTGAATTGCACATCAAACACCAAAACAAGTTTGCCTCTCCACCTGCCCACTGGACAGGCACCTTCCCAGTACATTCATGGACACACTTCTTGCTCCCCCTAGGCCCTGGTGGATGTCACCCGCTTTCCTCTAATGAGCTACTTCCCTGTTGGCAAGTAGTGTTTTCTGGGGAAAGGGAAGCGAGAAAAAAACCCAACAGTTTTGTCTCATTTTAGCCAACATAATCATGACAAAACCTCTTAGCTCTGTGTGCCCTGCAGAGCCCTTTCTCCACACTCCTCACACAGCACTGGTATGAAGCGCACAAGGAAAGGGGAGCCTGAGCAGCAGCTGAGATGCCTCCCTTACTATTTTTACCCACACAGATGATTTGCTTTGCTACCCAACATAGCAGAGCACTGGGCAATTAATCTCACTTCTTTCCCTAGAATAATCTGTCCCCAAGTGACCCTTCCATGTTTTCAGATTCCTCCCCTCACAGTTCTGTTCCCAAGGCCTTCTGTTAGCTGTTTCACTGCCCAGTATTATTCCCTTACTGCCTCTCCCATCTGTTTGGTTTAGATGCCTTTTCCTTCCTTGCAGCTGGCCTTTAGAGAGCAGCTCTTCCTTCTCTTCCCTTCCTACACTCCCTATGCCTTCCCTCCCTGTCCTGCTCCCCTCATTGAAGCTCCCCCTCCCTGGCTGGAGCTCTGCTGCTCCATTTCTGAATAATTCTGTAAGACAAGGCAGAGAAATGCAGCTTTAAAAGCCGTGTTTCAGGGGACAGCACAACAAAGAATTTCAGCACATTTAAAGTGGGCTCCCATTAAAACCAGTTCAGAATGGGGGGGGGGGGGGGGGGGGGGAGTTATTCTTTGAACTGTTCCAAGCAGACAATAGTTTCCTGACAACAAATCCACGGAATACCAAATCGTGGAATGTTTTTGTAATCATAACTGGAAGGTAACAAATTCTGCCAGGAGGTTTCAAATCTCAATTTGTAAAGAAGTAGCCTTCCCCCACATTTGTCAAGTTTGCACATCTCACCTAATAATTTATTTCACCTCAATTCAGATATTGCTTCTGCAGTCGATTGTAGGAATTTCACAGATCCCCTTCACATTCTTTCTACAGAAATAATTCAAGCAGAATGAGGAGATACTGGGCACTAAGTGCATCACAGGAGATGAAACAGTAGCATCAAATGGAGAAGAATGTGACTATAACCAAATAAGTGAATCCAATAAAAGACAGACTTTGAGCTTTGCTTGTTCCCAGGAGTTTTAACTGTCCACTAACTCCTGCAAAGGATGAGTGCCTAACTCCAGAAAATTCACCTCCTGCAGTCAAATTCCAAGAAGCCACATCGATCATTTCCCTGCCCAAGTGCTATAAAGCTTATTAAACTTCACCATCCACACACTTAGATACAGCTACATTAAGTATGAGTGGAAAACAATATATCCTCGTGCCACGAACACAAATTTACCAGGAAAACAAAGTCAGTCATGGAAAGGGCAGGCAGCTGTAAGAGTGGTTCACACTCGTCTCCCAACCCCTTCCTCACGTCCCAGCTGCTGCAGATCAATATCCATTTGTGAGGCCCATTCTCCTCCTCTACCTAAGAGCAACCCATTGTCTGAGCTGACTTCACACCAGCCCCACTCCCACACATACAGCTGTCTCTTTCTTTTTTTAAAAATAATTTTAAATAATGCAACTCAGGAATTTGTCCCTTGACTCTATTGTTGAAGAAGAAAAACAAGAAATCCATTATTACACATTTCCAGGCAGACCCAGCAAGCATTAAAGCCATCAGAGTTCATTTTCATGAGCAAACTCATCAGCTGGATATGACAAAGTAACTCTGAGCTAAATGTATACAAGAGTAGACACTCAATTTCCAAAATGATCTTAACTGGCCCCAAATAAGAGGGGGCAGCAGATGAGTAAATAAAATTGGGTACATTCCAAAACCAGAAATTTTTGTATGAGAGCCCAAGTGATGCTTTGTTTCTCTTGGCCATTTAATGCATTTGGCAAGCTTCAAACTGTTTAAATGTCTTTCCAATGAGGTATTCGGATCTTAAAATAAAAATATTTTTTAAAATTTAGATTTTTTTTACTACTTAATTTCATTCGTCACTTCCTCTAACATCATCACTTCTAGTATTAACAGAATTGTACTTTATAGTGAGACTCCTGCACTCTGTTGAAGCACAAAATGATAAGAACGAGTCAATGATGTTAAGTTTCACATTCAGAGTAATGGATGCAGTAGCCCAGAACTGCAGAGAGTCACAGAAGCTATTTTAGGAGTAATTTATAGCTGGGCTTTACAGAAAATCAAGTTTTGCCTTCTTTGCTGCTCACTTGTGCATGCAAACAGCTTCAGAGAAGGTTTTGGGGGGGCTTCTTAGAGTTATTGTTAAAAGATTTGCTCTGAACAGTATTTCCAGGAGGACAGGCTTTGGAATAATTGGGGTCTGGAAGATCAGACGATGACTTCAGACATAGGAGAACAATACTGGGATGCAGCTTTCAGTCAACACATCCTCTCCTTTAATTGGGCAGGGATGAGTGAGCAAGGGCTCAGTTTCCAGCCCCATATGTGAAACACAATCCACCTCTACAGATTGCTCAGTTGTAAGAGCTGTCAGGGCCAGAGACTCTGAATGCAGCAAAAAATCCTCTCTTCAAAGGAAGAAAGGATGAGGTCACCTTTCAGCACTGTAGAAGAGCAAAAAGGGCATGTACACCTGGGGGTTTGTGGGGAGAACAGCAGCATTTTGCTTCCAAAATGCCTGGCACAGCAAAAGATAAACAGATTTCACACATCTCCCACCCCAAACATACCTTTGTAACAGTTTTTTGCCCCAAAATAAATGTGCACAGTGCACATAGACATTGTTTCCTCCCCATAGTCTGGTTTTGTTAATGCAGCTCTTGTCTGAACTCATGTGGCAGCAACAAAACCAGAAGGTCACAAATGTCGATGCTCATCTCATCCCGAAAACCTCTCCCAAAATGAATGACAGCCCAGGACCTGCAGCACCACCCACCCTACAGGGAGCATACAGGTAAGAGTTGGGCTCCCACTGCCACTGCAATCACATCTGAGCACAGTCACATCAGGGCAGTGTTTCTACAGCTCTGAGAGAACACTCGAGGTAAAGGAACGTAGCTCTGATAGACTGAACCAGGTAACAGCTCACTAGCAGCAGGTAAGGCTTATTATATGTGACCTTCTCTCTCAGAATCTATGCAGAAATGCCATTAAATACAATCAAAATCTATCCTTTTCCCTTCCTTTAGACAGCCTTGCTGGTTGATGGCCAAGAATGCAGGGCAGTAGCTAACTGCAGAGTAGAGTATTAACTTGCAAAGTGCTGATTTCTGTGGCTCTCTTCAGTGCTTTAATTATTTTTTTAAAAAATCAGGCCTCAGCAGTACATCCACACTAGGTGAAAAACAAACTAAATTTAATGGCCATATGAGCTGGCAACAAACACAACTCTGGCATCTCTCTCTTCAGGTAGAGGACAGAGCACAAACACTGTTCTCTCAAGATGATTTTAACTACATTTCCTGCAGATTTTCTTCTTAACAACTGAGTTGCAAAAACCAGACTCTCAAATAACAACAAGTTAGTTCAGATAAATGACTCTACCAGGAGCTCAGAGATGCCAGAAAGGAGTTGCCAGGGTGGGACAATGATGCACTAAAATCTGACATGACTGAAGTATTTATGGGAGTATTTCTTTCCCCTTTAAAATAAGAGATTAGAAGAAAGTTAACCCTGCAAACCTTTGAAATAACTCATGTTAGAGAGATATATTTAGCCTGAGCCTTCTTATCACCTGCTTGAAACCACACGCAGTTTATCAATATGATGCAACTTCAGCAATCAGCACAGAGCAGAATGAGACCAAAGAATTACAGACAAGGGAACTTATCCCTAATCCTTGCAAACGTGCAGCACTAGTAAAGCTTTATATATTGATCTGAATTAAACCAGTCCTAATATTTTATGCCTTTGAACAGGAAAACTGAACAGAGAAAGGGAATATGGACATCTTTATGATGGGCACCATCAACCCTGAAAGTGTAAGAAAACTTTAGCAAACTGCTACATTTTACATGCAGGCTCTTAGAGAATGAAATACATTCATTTGTATTGTTACATTCACCTTCACCCCCAAGCCCCCTTTGATAGGAAATGCAACTTGTGATGAAGTGTAGCAGAGATTTTTAAAAACCAAGTACATTTCCTGCCATTTTGGTCTCCAATGCAGAAAAGAATGAGTATATTTAGCTGAGAACAATCTTCTGAGACACATTCCAGAAACAGCAAGAGGGTCAATAGACACACTGTCTTCTGGTTTACACAGACAAAAAATGCAGCTCCTCAGGGCTGTTATGGTGGGAGTGATACGAATAACTGAAAAGGGCAGAAAAAAACTTTGGCTGTTATTCAGCTGGTCCACACTAAGTGGAACAGTTCAACTCCTCAGCAGTTGCTCTTGTCCAGAATGGCAGAGTTTCCAGTCAAAACTTTGGTGTCACTTTATTTCTTCTTTCTTTTCTCCCATTCTGCACCCCCTCTTTTCTTTCAAACTCAGACAGCATGTGAGATGCATCACTGCCAGGCCACTGCCTGCCAAAACAGATCTGTCTTTGGCAAATCCAAGATCAGACTAAAATGCAAACGCAAAAAAAAAAAAAAAAAAATCACCCCTGCTCCCTCCCCTCAACTACCCAATCCCTTCAAAATAGCTTAATGATAAAGGCAGACTCAGAAACACTTCACCAATTTCAAGAATGCTTTCTATTGCTCACAGATTTTCCAGCTCCAGGCTCTGGCCCTCCCTCCAGGGCTGCCCTGCGACCACTGGGCACTGTCACCAGGGCACTGGGAGCCTCCTGGGAGCAGCAGCACTGACAGCGTGTGCAGGATCATTAATAACAGTGGGCATCCTGCCACAGACTTCAAAACACGGCCAGGGCTCCAGGCTTGGATTTACATAGCCTCCAAATCAAGCTCCACTGTTTACTATTTTACAATAACCAGTTGGGTCTCTTTGAACTGGCAAGCAGAGAAAGGATTTGAAATTTGATTTCCCGCAAGCAAAAAGAAGGGTAGACTGGGGGGTGCAAAATAACAGCAGGGAAAGAAACAAAAAGAAAAATCCTTTAACACTTGAAGAGGTGGAGGAAAAATCCGAGACTCTGTGGATCCCTGAAATCCTTTGGCTGAGTATAATACACAAATGAGCAAACCACTGACAGAGGATGGAAAATCTTCCTCACCACATCTCAGGAATTGTTATCTAGTGCAGTCTCACTGCACACAATTCTGCCAGAACTCAGAAACTCACACTAACAAAAGATATCCCCAAACAACACAGTCCTGCTGAAGCTCTAACAACAGATACGGACTAGATTAATTAAGAAGAGCAGCACAGCAGCTCCTCTCAGCACACTGCTCCAAGGCCCTAGGGAATAACTGTGCCTCAGATCCAAAAGTTTGTCTCCTTGCACTGCCATTGTCATGTCATGAACACTAAATAACCAAACTCTCTGGATGACTGAACTGTGAATCCCCACAAACACCCAGGAGTTTTCCACACAGCTCAGAGAAATGCAGTTCCATGAGGATATCTGGCAGGTCTAATTCATTATAAAAGAAGGATAATCTCTGTGGATGGAAGGTTATGTGGATTTGATGGAGGAGGTAACAAGAAAAGATGTATTTGGAGCACTGGCCGACAATGTTTAAATGATTTCTGGAGGTCTGTTTAGTTGTACTACATAAGCAATTAAACTCTGCCTTGTACAAATCTGGGTATTGAATATAAATAATGGAAATTATTTCTTGAATATAAATAATGGAAATTTCAGGACTGGGTAATAGATTGCTTAGCTCATACTTGGAATACTGGGCACAGTTCTAATCCTCTCTCTCGAAGAAAGAATTTACAAACACAGCCAACACAGAAGGGACAGTCAGGGTTGAAAAAGTTACCAGTATGAATTCTGTAGCCTTGAAGATCAACTTTATGGGTAAAATACATGACTTTGTCTCTTGGAGAGGTGAATTAGTCTGAGTGAGCAGGGTGATGGTGATGCTGATGCTGAGCTGCAGCAACAAGGGCTTTCTCAGCAGAGATAAAGTCATTGTCCCACTCTACACAGCATTTGTCAGGCCACACCTGGAATACTGTATTCGGTGGTCCCCACTATACAAAAAAGAATACCTGAACAGACTGGAAAAGGTCCAGAAAAGCCACAAAGATGATCCAAGACAGGGAAGCTGTCACATGAGGAAAGGCTGAGAGACCTGGGTTAGGTCAGCCTAGAGAAAAGAAGGCTTAGGGTACCTTGTCACCATGTTCCAGTGTTTAAAGGGTGTCTACAGAGAAAATGGAGACTGTACAAGGAATCACATGGAAAAGACAAGGAGTAATGGGTACAAGTTACCCCGGGGAGATCCCAGTTGGACACCAGAGGACAATTTTTCACAGTGAGAACAATGAGCCATTGGAATGATCTCCCCAGGGAAATGGTGGAATCCCCAACATGGGACACAATTCAGCTGAAAAGGGTTCTGGGCCATCTTGTCTAGACTATGCTTTTGCCAAGGAACACTGGGCCAGACCATCCTTCAATTCCCTTCCAACCCGACACTCTATGATTCACTGAAACTGAACAGCTTACAAACTAAATTACCTAAATTCTGAGGCCTCACTTCTCACGCAGGTGAAAAGATCTGTTCCAATGTTTTGACAGAAAAAGAATGACTATAAAGAAGCTTTCCAACTGTACAGCATGAACTAATTGCTTTGCATTAGCTTAAAACACCAGTTCTATTGCACCGGTGATTCAAACTGCAGTTGATTCTTAATTCAGAAGTCGTTCTTAAGCCTTCCCTTCACACCCCCTTTCCTTCCCTTTAGCAATCACCTCCCAAAAGAGTTGCATTGTTACAAAACTCAGTCAAATTGCCACATAGAGCATTGCTGCGGAGGAACACTGCTAAGAGGAAATTTAAGTTCAGTTGGTTTTCCTTGTCTTACAGTAAAACTGGCTCATGATCTGCTCTTTGATCTCTTATCACCAAACACAGGGTATGTATAGGGTACCTATGGAGATTTATTAAGTTCCCCAGACACTCCTGCTGGAGTCATTAATTCTCTATTGAGTAGAAATTGACCCTCTTAAATTAGTCATGATTCCAAAAGGGAAACAGCTGCTCTGCATGGAGCGTCAGGGATGGCAGGTTGTAAACAAGGCTTACTCTTCCGGAAATGCAAATTGCTCTCCTGAGGGACTCCCTGCATTCACACACTGCATCATCCTCTAGGAAGAAAGCAGTTCAGGAGGAGATTGGGGTCTCATAACCCAGAGAAATAACATTAAATCACATCACTCAGCATTTGAATTAATGGGAAATCTGACACACATCATGAGCAAAGAGACAGAAATTTAGCCCGCTCCATCTGTGGAGCAAAAGAGAAGCAGCTGCCTACTCAACATACAAAAGACTCACCACCGCATAGGGAAAATCTTCTGCAGCATCAAACTCTCTAACAAGAAAGGCACAAGGCCCTCCTGCACCATGCTCAGGACTGGGCCTTGCACACCTCACCTGTATACTTCACCTTGATGCTGCTGCTATAGCTCTATAAATTCACAGCAAAGAACAGGAAAAGCAAAGCCTCTGGAACCACTCACTGCAGTATCAATAACACAAGCACGGGAAATCTTCTCACCTTCTAACAGCACCTTTGCATAGCACTAGATTTTCTAAAATGCTGGTACACTCATTGTGCCAGTGGGTGCTTTGATGTGGACAGGAGAGGGAAGATATACAAGTCCCACCATCCCAGAGCAGATGAATTGGCATCTCCTGAAAAAATTAGGCCTGTAAAGTAGTTACAGTCTGCAGAAGGCAGATACCCACAACCTGGGGTTATGGTGAAGTTTACTGCTGGCAGACTTTGTTGACTAAACCTCAGGGGGATGTGGCAACAGCAGAACCCTGAGCTGGAGATGTCCCTCCAGGTCAGTCTGGGAAGTGCTGGCGATTGCATCCAGCTCTGCCGTGACTCGACTGCTGTCCTAACTCGACTGCTGAAACACCCACCTGAGATGTCTCCAGAGCCCAAAATAGCTTATTACACCCCTCATCATAAGGATGTGTAAGCTCCCAATGAAGGGATTTGTGTCCCACAGCACGGCAGACCAGAGGCTGGAAAAGCAGTTGCCACCTGACAGCACCACTGAGCACACAGGAAAATCAGCTAATCCCAGTTTCCAATTAGCAGGATTTCTACACCTACGTTCTGTCAGACTCTGCCCATGATTCAGCTCATGGCTACCCATGTTAAGTGTGTCTCCTGTGGGTAGGGAGGGGGACAGACTCTACTTTGGGCAGAAATTCAGCACCCAGGTAACGTGGCACAAGGAAAGAGAAAATGAAACCTCAAACATGAAACCTCAGTATCTCTCCACAGCTATATTTACTGACTAGAAAACTAATATCATGGTGATATTGTATTTTAAGGCTTTATGCAAATCTTAATCTATTCTGAGTCTCCAAACCATCTTGGATACTGCAGACATAACCTGAAAGTTGCAGAGCACTGGGGAAAGCTCCTAGAGATTTCCATAAACTTGAGATCACTCCCATTTCCCTCAGTTTCTCCACTTCAAAACCAAAGCCAAACACATCTAAAGTTCCAAAGTATCTCAGATTATTGCCTAAGGTCAACATATGACCGTGCTCCTCTTCAGCCAAGGGACAGATCCTGCCTGACACCAAGCACTTCAAACCACTCTCCTCCCCACAGCTGCTGAGCAGACCGAGAGGCAAACCCTTCCCATGGCTTGCCTCAGCCACTTCCTCTTTAAAACCAGATTCTGAAAAGCCTACCTTGCAAAGAAACCCTTAGAAAAGCCAGTTGATCTTTAATTTTATTACAAGAAGTCTGCAAAGGCACCACTGGGTACCACATTATCCCATAAAGATGTCAGCTTTTTAGTGATTGCAGCTCTGAAGAGAAGGCAGAAACAATAGAGCTCTGCCTTATATGTACAGTGGCTCCGTGCTGGCGACAGAGACCATTTCCCCAAATGGTCAAAAAATTGAAGCAGCTCCTCTGTGGTTTTTGAAAGAGAAGTGCTTTAAAGCACACAACCCACTGCGATCCAAATGAAAGAAAGCTTTCAGTGATACCTATGAGGCTTTCTGGAAGCAGCATGAGCATGTTGCAGCATTTATTTAGTTTATAAGGATATTTTCACAGACAGTGAGCTTCCTGCCCTGACTTTGCTACACTGCATTTTGTGTTGCCACAAACATCTCTGCAAACTTTGACTGCCGGTGGTTTAGAGGCTCAGTGCAATCAGAGAAGGGAGTTCAGGTGCTCTGCTTCCCTCTCCCTCTATTCCTGCATACTGTGATCATTGCAGAGACTGAACACAGCTTCTGCTCCATGTTCCTACTACCAAAAAAGGAGCTGAGAGGAAAGAAGCCAAGCACTCCTCTCTCCAAGATCAGCTACCAGGCTGCTGGCTGGCAAGGTGATGGAGCCCATCCTGGCCACAGGAGAGGCAGAGAAGGGACATGCCCTCCTCATACCTGGTCCTACAGAAGCAATGTGGACCTTGGTACATGATGCCCAGACTTCCCATCCAGCCCCGTCTTTAAGCACAAACCTGAGGCCCTTTGCCAAGCAGTCCTGGAGAAATGAGGAAAGTGGCTCTTATTCTGCTTCTCTGCCACTATTCTGGTTACCTAGCGATCCCAAATTGTAATACCTTGGGCAAGGGATAAGTGCTGGTAGATGGCAGCTCTGGCACAGAATTTCCTGCTGCAGTTGTCAAAGGCTACAACAACTTGAAAGATGAGGAGATGTGAGCATTTCAGAGCCTCACACAGCTTAGCATTAGGGAACTGCAGTTGTATTCTCTTCTGACTGCATGTGTCATTGTGAGCACTGCAGAATTTTAATTCCATTAATGCCATCCACTCTATCATGTGTGATGCAAAAAATAGCTCCTGTGTCTGCTCATATTGGCAGGTACAAGCTGAAGCAGCCAAGGTGTCAGTCTCAAGCCAAAGAAATGAGGGCAACGAGCCCCACTGCTTGAGGAGCACCTTGTTCTGCCAAGGGGAAGAGCTCTGACACAGCCAAACTGCCCGTTCCCCTGGCCAGGTGGATTTCTGGGAGCTTTTGGGAGTAGGAGTGCAGCAGCCAAGCCATAAGGAGCAAGAGAAATCAGAAGTGCTGCAGTAGAAGGAGGAGGGTAAAGTCATCCTATTGCTTCATTTGGAGCTGAGCAGTTCCTGCATCCCCCTGGAGCAAGTCGGGGAGAGCAGCAGCGCTGCTGGAACAATATCCCATTCTGCTCTGGGAGTTATGCAAGAGCCTCCCAGTCACACGGGCAGAGGGGAGCAAAGAAAGCGCATTATTCACAGCCTGACATGGATGAACCCAGTTTAACACATGCACTTGGAAAACACTGTTCTCTCTGTTCAGTAATATTATTTCACATTCCACTCATTTTGATAACCTTTTCCTTCTCCCATCTACTCTGATGGCTGCCTGGAAAGTGGAGTAATGCCTTCTCCTGAGAGCTGCCAACATGCATAACTAACAGATTTTTCTTTCAAGATATCACTGAGCCTCATTTTGCAATAAATAATTTACAAATTCATACAATAAAAAGCTAGAAGAATTTAAAAGGTAAGCCTCTCTGCTTCACTTGATGGGGAAAGAGCACCAGCGTAGGAAATTGCTTCTCAGGATTTACCTAACACTCTTAGGTTGATATATCACCAATATACCACCTTTTACTCTGACCAGAAAAGGCCAGCCTTGGAAATGGATGTAGAAATAAGGAGTTTCAGTCCTCTATTTCAAACAGTAAGTCATGTCTTTGTACCCCTTTGACATGACCTCAGCTTTGAAAAAAAAATCTAGGACAAGCCCTAATTTTATCTATGAAAGAAGTATTCTAAAATCACTTTATACAGATAAAGCAGAGATGATCCCTCTCTGTTAGAAAAACCCACATGTGGTGCTGCATCTTTAACAATCTGCACATGCATTCATCTGTCAAGTGCCCTGGCAAATCCAGAAGGCAACAAAGGATCAAATCTACATGGTGAATTTGCAACTAAGAGCCAAGCAAATTACAAGACCACAGAGGTATTTTGTCCTTTGATATGCAATAGCACTTGGGGGAAATTTTCTGAGCTTGTTTATGATTTACTGTCCTCATTTCTAACAGCATCCTCAATGCTATCTGCCACGCAACGTCCTGATGCTCAGAAACACGAGATCCCACAGATGTAAAGGGAAATTCATATTTCATATCTTCACAGAACTGAAGTGACTGAGAATAGAATGAAGCAGACCTCTTGAGAAGCAAAACCTACATTTTACAAGGAGACCTCAGACTAGAAAGATTCCCTACCTATAATTCACTTTCCTTTCCTGTCCCTGCAACAAAACATTTAGTATATTTTAAGCTTCAGCTTTTACTTTCTCCTTTCTCTTTTGGTTGCCTTTTTTTTTTTTTCCTTCAAGAAATAAACCTTTTCAAACGTTCTGGCTATTTTGTGCCTGTCTGACTCAAACTCAAGGAGGACAAAATTGTCCTTACACATTGTAATGTGGCGTTTCTGATCTACATTAGTGCATCTTCTGAGCAAATGTGTAACTCCAAAAACAGAAGCAATTTAAAACATTTTCTTCCTCTTCATTGCTTCCTTAAGTTACAGGTACTGGACTTGGATCAGTAAAATTTAAGCATCCTTCCACATATCCAATTTTGAATCAAACTAAAGAGAGAAAGTATTTCCAGACAGATGTGCTGAAACAGGACTGGATGTTTAAAATTAAGCATTAGTTCAAAAGCTTCACTGAGCGGGGATCATTGTAAAAAAGCCACAAATGACTCTGCAACCAGCCAGCAACTGAGAAATGAAAATAAAAGCCTTGTGCCATCTGTGACAAGCATGGATTCCAGGATTCTGCATCACGTGGAAAGCTGTCCTGCTCTAAACCTACAACTGTGAAAAACAATTCTGGTAGTACTTCATTGCATCCAATGACATTGGGAAATCTTTGAAGTGATGCTTAAAGGGCAGGAAGTTCAGTTCTACCTGGATCACAGAGGGAACAAAAATGTGTGGAAAATGCAAGCAGCCCTCAGGGAGCCCTCACAAGCCTGACTGTCACAGAACCTGGGGTGTTGCAATGAGCTTGAACCATGAGCTTGCATGAACTCCTTTAGAGCCATATCAGCTCTTTTAAACTCAGGTATCACCTACTAAAAGAACCTGACTGTATCTGTTTAGAATTTTTATATAAATAAAGGTTTCTGCAGAGATCTCCCTGGTTTTAATTAACCTGCAGACTGACCCAAGTAAGGAATTAAGCCTCAGAGGGCTTATCCTACCAGTAGGATTGAGGAAGTAAACCTATCACATCCATGTTTACAAAAGGTCTCTCCACCCTCCAGCTCACCTTTTCAACATCTGCTTTTGTCACGTTGATGTCAGCATCCATTTTCTCAAAATACTGCTGTGCTCGATCAGCTTCTTTGCAATCACGTTCAAACCGCCTTTTACTCTGAAAAGAAAAACCAGAAACCTTCGTTATGGAAAGCAAAAGATACCAAAATCTACCCAAAATTCATGCCTGCCGCTAAAACAATCTGTTGTAACAACTGAAGGATTTTAGGGCTCTCTTGTTTACACTGGAATACATTTCCATATTAATGAACTTCAAAAAACAGAGTTACCAGAGACACATTTTTTCTTCCATTATCCAGGCTGCTCATATTTCAGTATTTTTCCCTTTTAGCATCACTTCCACTCTTGAATCACTCTCTTCCAACACTTAACCCCTTCACTTTGGTAAATTAACGAGAGAGTTACTAAGATTAGTAAATTTGCAAGTAGGACTTTTCGTTATTGATAGCCCCTTTCTATCCTCTCCTGTACTCACAGTCTCACTTTTTATTCAGCACAGAAATGACAATTCCAATGTATTTACTTCTGAGAAGCAGCACCTCACTCAAGGTATGGTCCTGCTCAATTTATTCACGCATTATGAAGCTGTTCAACTTTCAGTGGAATATCTGAACAGGACCCTCAGAGACTCTGAAGTTTTAGCAATGCTTAGCATACTTTTCAAGTCATATCGAATGAAATGCTGCTCGTGATAGACAAAGAGCCCACAGAAGCCAAATGTTCTGTTAAAACAGACTTTTTCAGGACTACGACTGTATTAAGACAGCAGAGTTTTAAAAATCCCATTTCTACAATTTTTATCCATATACCTTTCTTCTTCCAAATAAAACGTTAGGAACCATCTCTCTGAAAACAATATATAAATGACTTAAATGTCATGTCTGAGGAATTTGCCACTTACTGCTTCAAGTTGTTTCCAGCAAGTTTCAATGTGTTGTTGCGCCTTTCTGCCATCATGGAAGTGCTGTTTAGAAAAAGAAAAGAGAAAGAAAACATTTTGAACAACAAAGGAACAAACCGTCAAGTGTACTCAAGAAAAAACCCAAGCAGAAATCATTCTGACAGCTGTGTTCTGCAAGACTGGCGAATTGAGCAGGTGTGTGATGACTATCTAATGTCTCAGCAGGCTGCAGATGGATATTTGCATCAATTATAGTGGTTAGTTTGACTAAGGCTAATTAATCCCTTTAGCAATTCTACCTTGTATTGTTCACTGTATCTCATAATTATTGGTTTCCCGTATCATGAGATCTGAAGCACTTTTATCTGATGAGTATTTCTTTGGTGACAGACTGAACACTAGCTCTAAATTAAAATTTCTCTCTACATGGAATTTACCAAGATGCACTTGATTGGCACATTCTAACAACTGATGTTTGTCCTGATTTTCATTCAGACTCAACAAAAAAACCCTCTTCTTCCTAGTTACTGGCTGTGTGTGCAAGGCCAGCTGCTCCTTCCTCTCGAGAGGTTTTTGGTGCTGTGTCCCTCCAGAATCCCTCCTCTCCCACACGCTGGGGGTGAGTGTGTGTTCACAGAGTGAGGTGTAACACAAGTTTTAAATTGAGATGTCAGCTACACAACAAGGAGCTTCTCTCCTGGCATGCCTTTCGGAACAAGACTCTTAATTGCAGTTGGTTTAAATAACAGTTCTTAGAACCTGCACAACGCTCTTTATCAAAGAATCTACCACGTATTAGATTTTATCCCTCTGTAGAATCACAGAATGGTTTGGGTGGGAAGGGACCTCAAAGACCACCTTGTTCCACCCCCCTGCCATGGGCAGGGACACCTTCCACTATCCCAGGTTGCTCCAAGCCCCGTCCAACCTGGCTTGAACATTTCCAGGGATGGGGCAGCCACAGCTTCTCTGGACAAGCTATTCTTCCATATGCCTGGCTTTCCCTCAGGATAAGCAATTCATTTCAGATCATTGTATCAGTCAATGACCAGCTCTGGACAGAAATGTGAATGCAGACCCAGCTGACTGCTACAACAGGTTACTCCCCTCCACAAAACACCTTGTAAAATAAATAACAAAGCAAACTGAAGCAGGAAGAGAGAG
Organism: Falcunculus frontatus; assembly: GCA_013398115.1. Lineage (NCBI taxonomy): Eukaryota > Metazoa > Chordata > Aves > Passeriformes > Falcunculus > Falcunculus frontatus. The sequence goes on from VZRV01008784.1 coordinate 530,604, forward strand.
GCCTTTCTTTTGGATTATTTACTGGCAATTAGTTTTACTCGAATACAGGAATGGTGTAACATTGACAGATAATCCCACTAGAATTCATGTGCTCTCACGCCCAAGAGTAATCAGACTTCAGATAAATCTTAAGGAACGTGATACCTATGGTTTGTTGGGGTAAAGACCATTAACCTGCTACAAAATGCCACAGGTAGAAAAATATGTCTGCAAGCACTTTATAATTGGCAGCTCCTTGGTTTCCTGCATCTTGCACTACAACACCTGGTATTTTCCTGTGTCAGGGGAGTGAGGGACATTTCAGAGCTGCCATTCTGGCTCCATCAGACATGACAGCAAAAAGCCCCAAAACTGCAATTCTCTATCATGCCACGTCCAATGGACTGATTTAGCCTTAAAAAATCACAGTAATGTTCAACTTGTCTGCAAGAACAGAACAACACCAGGGCTATCCTGGGTGCTCTGGATGCTGTTACCTGTAGTCCCAAACACTGTCTGCTAAGGAGGGATGCTCACCTAGAACTGAGCACAGGGACATTCCACAGCTTTATGTGTCAGATGGGGCTTATGTCCACATGAAAATTCTTAAAGTAGACACGAGAGGCCCAGTGTCAGAAATGCTTTCAATGCTGGCATGTGCCATGCTCAGCTCTGGCTCTGCTCCTGCCCTCCGAGGAGGGAGCGCGTGTGGCCACTGGGCCATGGAAGGGGGAGCAGTGACAGCCTGGCGCTGCTGGGACAGGAGAGTCCTTCTCCAAACACTGCCTCACCACACTGTGACATTAAAAAACCCCTGACATCAGTGTAAAACTGCTGGGTGTCAGGGAAAGGCTCCAAGTTGATTTCGGTTCCTTTTGTAGATCCCCATGTCCTTTCAACTCTGCGTGTGACAGATGCTGCCTCTTCCCTGCCAGGGGCTCCTCATTCCAGGCTTTTGTAATTAAGAGTTTAGGAAAACAGTCCCAAGGAGCAATAAAAACAGTCCCAAGGAACAATTGTAATTTAACACTATGTTTTTCAAAATTTTGCTAATGAGCATGAAATTAATGGAAGTCTTAACAGTGAAGCTGGAAGTAAAATGACTCCGATGTCTTCACGTTGCCTTCCCTGCTTCCACCAGCCCCCATCTGGGTGCTCCCCACTTTGCTTGCTCTGACTTGGCTGGTGTAGGAAAGGACCTGATTTGGGAACAGCTGGCCTGTGGGAAACCCAATACCATCAATGACCCATAAACCTCAGGAAAACAACATGTCAGGTTCATTTAACAGAAAACAATTGTAGAGAGGAGCTGAAGGATGAACTTGGAAACAAAAGCCTATCAGATAACAGGACTGCCCTCAGCGTGTATTTTTAAACCTTTGTAGTTGAATAATGTAATTTTAACAAGCCATCCCTGTTATTTCCAAATTTGCCTTCTCTGTAAAACAAACCGCACAAGCTTCTGGAAGTACATCCAAGAAGCACTGAGCCTGAGCAGTGTCACCAAATCTAGATTTTGCTACATTTTGATACTTAATTTTTTTTAGAAACTCTTTTTCACAAATGGAACACTGAGATGTAAAATGGGCATTGTTGAAGATTATTAAATAGTGAAATATTAAGTAGTGATAAATACAGGTGCATCACATCTTGAAGAGTTCAGTGCAATGCTGCCTTTAGTTCAACCATTTTCTAAATATATTTAAAACCCCTAATTCTTGCTGCATTGTCCCATATATATCCTTGTTGTGAGCTAAGGCACTTCTGCTTTTGCAAATCTTTTGCCCCCAATGGTAATTTCTGCCTTCCAAAAATTCATTTTTATATACAGCAATTAAGTGGGACCTTCCAACTATCCACATTTCTTCACTGGCTGTATTTTATGGGTAAGAAAAATCAAGGCACTATGGTCAAGTGATCTGCTTAAAGTCATACAGGAAGCCTCCAGTTTCCTCAAACCGTGCACTATCTTCAACTTCTGCAAGCTCATTTCCTTTACAATCCTCTTAAACAGCAAATGTCCTTTACCTTCACCTCCTCCCCCTTCAAAACCCCAGCAAAAATAACTCTAAGCTCAACTATTCCTTGATAAGGTTTCAAGATACAAGTTGTAATTTAAATAAATTTCTTTGAACAAATTTAATTGGTTATTGGTTATTCTACACCTGAACATCCAGCAAATGGAAACACGACAAATGATTTAGCAAATCCTGTGGAAAACCACCCCTTTAGTCACACATATTTCAGCAGCACACAATGATGAATTTAGAGTAATTGATACAATATTGCTTTTTTCCCACCCAAACTGGATGCCCAAACTAATGCCCCCAACCAGGTTGTTTAAAAAACTCAGAATATGAGCAAGATACCCAATTAATAAATCACACTTCAAGTGTGCCAGTGAGACATTAGCAGCAGTGTTGGTGGCTCACATGCCATGATTTCCTCCAGACTTTTCACCCATATCCACAGAATTCTAAACACACATTAAAAACACAGTAAAGTGAAAAGTTTGGGTTTATTAGTGTTCATTAACTCAACCTCCCTAAATCACCTTGAAGTCTATACTTTGCAGTCTTTGCCTGGCAAACACTATGCCAACTTTAAGATTTCCCTGAACAATATTTTATTGATATATTAAACCAACTAAGGCTTAAAACACAGCAGCATTACCCAAACTGAAACCATACATGACCACAACTATCCTTTTTTCCTGTGTTAAAGCCCAGTGTGTCCAAGGGTGCTCTGAACAATCCACAATGGCCATGTTTTGACTGGACAACTCCATCCATTCCAGCTCACAGGATAAACACAACAATGCAGGCTTTAGGTGATCTCACGAGAGTTCACGGAATCAATTTGGAAAAGACCTCCAAGATCGAGTTCAACCTGTGACCAAACCACCACCATTTCAACCAGACCTGAGTGCCACGTGCAGTCTTTCCTTAAACACTTCCAAGGATGGTGACTCCAACACCTCTCTGGGCAGCCCAAGCCAACCCTTTCCACCAAGAAATTCTTCCTGAAATTCTGAAATTCAGTTGTTAAGTCTTGAGGTACTTTCATCAGAGTATTAAGTCACTCATGTGAGGACTGTGGATTACCTCAACTTTTTAAAAGCTTTTATTATATTCAAAAAGCTCCCAGCTCAAGGAAGGAGCTTTTCCCTTTGCAAATGCAGCCATCGGGATCGGTGTGCTCTCCTCATTAGGATGCTGCCTGTGTCAGGAACAGCTGGGGAGCAATCCTGGCTGCTGGGCAATCAAAGACAAACCTCTCATTGACTTTTGTTGGGCTCAGATTTCACCTGTGTTGATCAAAACCCCAGGAGCAGCGAGCGAAAGACCCACAATGCAGAGCCTGTTCCTGCCAACACTGCCACAATTAGGAACAGCGGGATATTTTTGCAAAACTTCCTTGGTATGCACGAGGGTTTACACAGCCAGCCCCGGAGCTCACCCAGCAGACAACAACAGCTTGTTAGAAGATGCATCTTATCTTTTTTTTCCTGACCTTTTGAGAGGAGCAGGAGAAAAGATGTTGCTAAAAGCATCTAATGAAGGACACACATTCCAATATTTTTGCTGAGGAGTTCCTAGGCAGTTTTAAATGAAAGAATTGCCTGAAACATGTAGATTACCAGCATGACAACAGGGCTGCTTAGGCTCTGTCTAAACTGATCGTGTGAAACCTTTTAAAAAAAGGCTGTAATAAGACAGCCTTGTTTTTCTTAAACAGGAGCTGATTACATAGTTAAACTTAAGACTTGTACATCTATAATATGTTTGTATGAGAAATAATCAGAAAAACAGTCTTAATTTATAGGCATAGCATATGGTTCGTTTGACAACATCCTTTTCAAGAATTTTCAAAAAATATATCTAAGGCAAGGGTGCTTCATTCTCTTTTCTACTCACATATGAGAAAACAGACTGACAAAACAGTTACCTTTGACTTCTGTAACGAGTACTCCCAGCTCACACTGATAATAAATACAAATACAGTACTTCATCCTCCAATTCAAACTCTTATCTCCATTTCTGTTACAAGTGATTTCTGAAATAATGGCTAGTGATTAAAGCACACCAGAGACGGAAATAAGAGAACGCTATTTTTTCCTCGATTTTCTCAGCAACATTTGCAAAAAGCCTTGTCAAATGTGTTTCTTTTCCTGGCTGCAAAGACAGGAAACAGTCTCCTCCGAAGAAATCTTTGTTTCCAAAAATAGCAACATGTTCTTGAGGTCTTATTGCTCTCTGTTGTAGTAAGAGTAGCATAAGACATAAAAGTAGCATAAGTCCTGTGAATGTTGACATGAAATTCATGACAATTTTAACACATATTCATCAGCTACTTAATACTGGGGCATAACCCTGTTCTCCTTTGCAATATCCATAGGACCATTATTCCTAACATGTACTTATCAACTTGGTCAAGCCTGGAGCAGGTTATACAAATACCTGTTCAAGGCTGAACTTAATTTGACTGAAATATCTGCTCCTGGAATGGTGCATTCCAAAGAAATTGCATTTAATAAGCACTATGACCAAAGCTTCTCAGGCTTAATTCCAGCTCAGCTGCACATGACAACCTGAAGTAGCTGCCCCTACTGTTACTGAGCTGTAACAACAGAATAATGGATGGGGTTTGGAGCAACCTGGTCCAGGGGAAGGTGTCCCTGCTCTGGGCAGGGAGTTGGAATGAGATCATCGTTAAGGTCCCTTCCAAACCAAACCATTCTGTGACTCCCTGGTGTTTAGCACAAACCTAAAAGACACTGTGGCAGTAATATTTCCAGGAACTTGTCATTTTCATGCTATATATGACAGATAAAGTCCTTCTATTGGGAACTGGAACTCAGAACTTCTCAGGCACAGAGACAATCCTGCATTGTGCAGGAGCAGCACCACAATCCTGTGGCTTCCAGTACAGCTCCACAGTAGCAGAGCTAAGGGATCCTCAGGAGCACTCTGCTGCCCTGGCCAACTCCTGGAGAGGTCCTGCTGAACCATCTGCCTTCAGGGCAGCAAGGCCAGCAGGCCCTGGAATCAGTGAGCACACAGGTGTGACAGGTGGTTTGGAGATCATGCACCCTCCTCCAACCCATCCCTAGGGACTAATCCTGTCCTTAAAAGCTCACCTGTGCCCAAGTGCTCCACAAAAGCAAACCCAGGGCTTTTCAAGTGGGGATTCAACATTACTACTAAAAACTACGGTGTGAAAAGTTGTTTTTGCTTTTATATCCTTCAGTAAGAATAGAGGAACATGTTGCTCTAGATTCCATCTCTTCTCATTCCCAGTCTTGTCACAAAGCTCTCCTTCCACCAATCCATAGTTAAAAGATGTAAATTCAAATGGTCTGACATTCCTGTGTAAGTCTTGCACTACAAAAACTAGAAGATGTACAAGTCAATGCCTCAAGAGGCAAAGAAATACTTTTTGCTGTTTGCATGTAACCTTCGTGCACACATTTACCTACACGGGAGCATCAAGTCCTGCATCAGATATATAAAATATTAAATGTCAGCTGAACGTGCCCACATGTACCATAGGCTTGAATGAACACCATTCCCCACAGTTAACATATGCACTACTCATCTGGCTTTATTGTTGCTCTTTCATTTCAGGCCAATCTCTGTGGCTGTACAGGCAGAACACAAAGGGAAAAATACATCCATGGCCAATGCTCAACCCCCTCACCCTCAGGCATCTCTCAGTCATGCACTGAGCAGGAAATGTTACTGTTCATAGAAGGCATCTCTCATCTTGTCCCTCTAAAGGGCTCTTGCTCTGCAGAGCAACATTCAGGCTAATTCACAGAAAATGGAACTACATTTGTTAGTAAACAGATTTTGTTTTCCCAATCTGAATCCTTCATGTGGTAAACAGAAGCCAATTTATTTATTTGGACTATCCTCTCATAGTTCAATGTACCCATTCAAGACTGGGAAGAGCAGGATATTGAGTTCAGTGGTCTCAGCTTTATCCCTGCCAAATCCAAAGGTCACATTATACCTTTCAGATGGACGGGATATTAGTATTAGTTTCCCACACAAAAATGCTTTGGAAACTTTCATAATAAGCACTTGCTTTTTCCCCTCACGGAATAGCCCTTCACAGTACAATTACATGATAACACAGCAATATTTAACACAACTTCATTGCACTTGAGATCCATAATTTGGTGAAAACCAACAAACACTCCACAAGAATCCACAGAATTTATGATGATCTTTCCTAAATAATTTTCTGCATTCTTTCTTTTTTTTTTTTATAATTACAACTTAACGCTCTACTGGTACAATTTAACTTAATGAAATACAGCTGAAATACCTTGCAAGAAAGAGGATGAATATTTAGAGTAGGACTATTGTGCAGTGATTTATCACGCACAACATAATCTCCCACAAATGCCTTTATATTTAGATTAAAACTAAGACCTTCATTCCATTCATAGGGCAATGAGCTGGAAGTGGGTTAGTCCCAAAACAAGAGTTGGGGACAGCTTGGTTTAAATTGCATCAACCTGAAGTTTGAAGTTCGGTGAATCACTTCCTTTCACTGTCACTCTTTCTCTTCCCACCTCTCACTTGGCCATTGGTTTGTCACTTCTGGAAGGCAGCAATGCCTCTCTGTGCCCCTGCAGCACAAAGCACAGCTGTGCTCCAAACACACACAGACCTTGAGGCACATCCAAAATGCAACATGGGAAAATCCATTGTGCTCCTGACAGAGCTGTGTGCTGCCATCCTTCCTCACGCCTGCTCCACGCCAGGAGAAATCCTCTGGAAAAACCCCAGGACTATTTGCAGAACAGGGCACTATTCAGAATGAGTGAACGTGACAGAATTCCTCCAATTATTTACTTTTCATCAACACCTGAGAGCCTACAAGAAACAGAAAGTCCTCTGACAGGCACCCCCTGGATGAATGCACACAGGGAGGGCGCACACGCTCCACCATAAAGAACCAGACCCGTTTTATCCCCATGATACCCATAAGGATTCATTCATTCCATGTTCCCCTTCCATCCCCACACAAAATGGAATGTATTGACATCAGGTAAATTCTCTCCCAACCACAGAACCCCAGTGCTGCACCAGTTCAGTCTGCAGAAAGCTCTTGGCTTCTCCTTGACTTTCATGCTTGATTGTATGGAGTCAGTCCAGCCCCAAGGGGAGGTGGAGGTAGAGGTGAGAGCAGCAGCAGTAATAAGAGGGATAGTTCATGACTCCCAAATACATTTTTAGCAAAGCTGACACGAGCAATGACTACATAGAGCAGCTGCTGCCAGAGGCTGTGAGTCAGACCTAGTTTGTGACCACAGACCTAAGACAGAATGGCCCCAGGAAATAATTCTTGAATTTCTACCCAAATTACAGAATTGAAGGGTTTCCTCAGCCATAGTTGGATCTATAAATCAAGCTGTGTCCTGTGAAGTGTTAAGGGGAAAAAAAAGCCAACAAACAAAGTCTCAATGGTTGGCTCGGTACATTTCCAACCTAGAAGTGTATTACATGTCAGTGCTTGTGAAGTAAAGTCCAAACACTCCTCTTGACATGACAGGATCACCTTTTCTTTTGTCACAGATGAACTAGATTAAGACACAATTTTGTAATACTGCAGGGCCTCCAGCTCAAACTGGACACCTTCAAGAGCTACCCCAAAGTACAGCTTTAGTGACATTGGGGTGACATGAAGCATGACTGCAGAAGCATGTTCTTTCCCTGAACCACTCAGAGATGATTCCTACCTCATTTGTGTGACTTGGTGACATCTTCCAACAGCAAAGGGGAATTCAGACACAGGCATCTCGCCTCAATAACCTCAAGAGGAAGATGGATGGGGCATGCCCTTCACACAACGCAGAACTGAAATTTGAGCTTTTAAGCAGCTAACAAGGACCCTGAGGATGAGAATTTCTCTTGGGAGAGCATGGACATAGTAAGATCAAGAGAATACAAGAAGTTCAAGTGAGGAACTGCACTATAAAGAGTTTCACTTCACTGGGCAGCTGGGAAGAACTGAAACTACACAAGGAGTTCTCCCTCTCCCTGTGTGAAAAGCAGGCAGGGCGTGTACCTGACTTCAGTGACTGTGAGGGCAAAACAACTCATTTGGTACAGTGACAACATTGAGTGTAATCCCATGGAAGAGGAATGGGTAGCATGATAAAGTCATTGATTCACCTTTGTTGGTAAAGGTATTCAAGTTTCACACAAAGAGTCTTTGCCTGATTTTTTGTAATCACTTTCTGATGGTCAAAAGCCATCATGCAACAAAGCACATGATCTGAAAAAATGTAAAGGTAACCCAGAACTCTCCCAAGCTCTGAATCAGATCAGAGGAAAAAGGAAGTACCTGTCTTTTGAACAACAACAGCACCAAACCACTGAACTTGCACGTCACCCCACTTGGGCAACCTGCACACTTACCCTGCCTGGTTTTGATTAGCTGCTTCTTTCCTTATTTTCACCACTAGCAACTGTCTTTTATAGAAAAACCATGACATAGGCAGCCATCAAGGACACCTTTCAGAGAGCCAAACCAACCCAACATATGTACAAATTGCATGCCAAATGAATTTTATCCAGCGTAAAACCAATGTAAGGCGTGATACAGTATCAGTTCTGCATCGCTTACAGGCCAGGGGCTTGCACATGTCAAGGAAAACCCAAGAAGTGATTTATTACTGTGTGATCCCGATCATCTGCTGGTGTAATTCCACTTGAATCAATAGAGCTAAATGAGCATGAAAACAGAGCAGAGCAGGCGGGCACCAGCCCCCACATGTTTAAAGATCACCAGCCATGCTCATTGCCTGTGACTCCAGCAAACACTCTTGTGCATCAAAGGGCTTTCCTTTGGAAATAGAAGCTGTAAATTCAGTTATATTTAGAGATATTAGAAAAAATTCTTCCCTGGGAGGGTGCTGAGGCTCCGGCATGGGTTGCCCAGAGAAGCTGTGGCTGCCCCATCCCTGGAAGTGTTCAAGGATAGGCTGGCCAGGGCTTGGTGCAGTCTGTTCAAACTGTCCTTGCCCACGGCAGAGGGAGAATGGGATGAGCTCTAAGGTCCCTTCCAACCCCATTCTGATTTGCCTGACCACCTTCTGCTGAACTTGAATTTATCTTTCACACATTTATAGTTACGACATGTCTGTGTATCATTTCCATCTTCCAGGGGGGAAAGTACAACCAAAAGAGCAAGGGTGCTTATCTACTGCAGCCATGCTGAAAGCACAGGGAATTTGTACCATTTTACAGCTATTTGGACACCTGAATGACTTAATTCAAGACTCAGTGAACAAGAATGTGGGTCTCCCAATTCCTACACATGGACCCAGCCCCAGGAGTGGCTCATCCAAATAATTCTTTGGACCCGGAGCACAGCAGCTGATGGCAGAACAAGCAGTGAGCACGAGAACTCTGCCAGCAAAATTTCTGGAAATACCAAATCATTCCTTAATTGATATCATAAAAGGTTTTGCCAAAGCTGCAGCCCTCTGTGATATTTACACAACCACCCTCCCCTCCTGCAGATCTCAGCAGGATCGATGCTTTTACAGGATGAAGTGAGAGGCTGTGTCTGAAAAATGCCTGAGGGCAGGAACAGTTTCCTTTTCAACACCATTTTCTCATAAATGAGAAATCTACAGGAACCAGACAAAGATTTCTAATTCATATAGGCTTCTATTTATGTTGCAAGAACAAAACAACCGTGACTGACAACCGTTTTCTGTTAAAGGCCAGTAATTATCAGCAACAGCAGGTAAATACACTGTGAGTTGCTTTTTGCTGTTCCCATATTGTTATCACTCGGCCAATATTAAACTAATTTTCCTATCATTCACCCATTACTTATATGAGCCATACTTAACAGAAAAGTTTACAAACAAAACAAAAACCCCAATAGTTACCGCTCAAATTCTTTACAAGAAATACTGCAAGTCCTCTTCCATCGTACTTAAAATGTCTAATAGATATTCCAATCACCTCATATGCCCATATAACTGAAAAAATAGGTAAGAACATTAGATCTGACAGAAAATGCCATACTAGAATGCTGCTTTTTTTTTTTTTTTGCTTTGCTTATTGTACAGATCCATGCTGAACACAAAGTCACAGAGGGGCTGAGAAAACATCCTCATCACAGCTATATGTAAAACATCCTCCCATTCTGTCCCTCAAAGATTACACACCATTCTGCAGATTAAAGGTATGCCTATATATTCTTTTCCTCTGTTGACAGAATTATCATTCTAATACTATACTTAGGAAAAGGTGGTGATTTCCAGGGCTCTAGTCCCACACAACACCTCAACACATGCTTAGTGTTTAGTGGGACTATTTATAAATGTGTAAGTTTTGCAGGAGTATTTTTGCACTTTCCAAAATAGACCAACAGCTTGGAAATTAAATATAATGCCCTGATGCTCCCTTTGCACTTTGCTTAGTCATTTTGTACCTGTTCTATGAGTATTTGTAGAGCTTAGAATTCTTCTTCTATGCTCACATATCCAGGAGATAAAAGGGTTCAAGGGAAGGAAGGAAATCACATCTTAACAATCCATTTTTCAGAGCTGGTGATGTGCAAATTAATCAGCTTTGAACATTCACTGTAGCAGGCACATAGGTCCCTAAAGTACCAGCTGAGATAGAGCACTAACATAAAGCTATTAATTCTACCAGTCTTGAATGACAACAGGTTGAAAACCACATTCACCAAACAAGACAAACCCCCTATTTCTTTTTAGAATACCTTTTTTACAGAGTCCTGTTGACCAGATCTGGCTGAGAAGCACAAAAATGTGAATCAAAATCCAAATAATTCTCTCAATCAGCCTCAGCACTGCAGTTCCTCTGTTTATTTCAGGCTTTACACAGGGCTGCTGGACTCTTCCCTAAGCAAGCTTTTGGCTAACAGAGCCTTAAGCACAGATGGGTCTCTGACCTTATTTAGCAGGGATTCTCCTGCAGGCATTGCTGTCTGATTTTATAACATTTGATTCAAACGGTTCAGCAACTTGGCCAGGGCACATAACCCACTTCTTTAATGCTTGGTTCATTAGCACAGCTCATGTTTATTAACTACAAATAAATCTCACTTAACATTGAACTCCACTACCACTAATTAGCTGTCTTAAATAGCAATTCATTGTGAATAATAAATAAAAAAGGATCAATTACCGATTTCCTCTCCTGTTTCAGCTCCTGCACATAGCGTGTTAACTCTCCAGTGATCAGAGAGGTCATGTTCTCTGAAATGACCTCGTGCTGTCCAGCATAGTCATTCATTTCATTTAAAGTGGCTAGGAAGGCTCTAGTTGATGTGTACCTGCAAAGGACAGAAATGCATTTTGCTTTTAGTCCCTTTCTTTTCAGACAGAAACCCTGCAAAGGGAGGTGGGATCCTCCTTAAGCACTTAGCATTGTTATGTGAGTCTGGGTATGAATCAGCACAGATTCACTGGAAGGAATTTCTCCAAAGGAAGCCTGTCCCACACACTGACAGTTGTCTGATAAATCTATCTCAATTTAGACAGTTTGACACTGGCTCTTAAAATATCACCGCTTTAGAGTGCCAGGTTCTTTATCAGCACAGCTCTGGGGCTCCAGTTTTCTAATCTCTATCCACCAAACATTTCTACTTACACTCTCTCAAGTCCTACAGTTCAGTGCACAGAGTCATCAGTGTATCCTACCTGGCAAAATCCTGTCTAAGCAAGCAAAATTTTGGCCAGCATAGCCTAGAAAAGAAAGTTTTTCACAGTGTAAATTTGATTTAAATCATATATCATCTATAAAGTTTTCAAATAAGTAGCGAGTTTACTAACCAGGTGTTCATTGTCAACCCATATTTTTTAGTACCTTCCATCACAAGGTTTATTTTTTGATATCAAATAATCTCCCATACAACATTCTATGTATTATTGAAAGGAAGAAACAAACATCTGTGCACACAAATTTCAAAACAGCAGATTATGTCACTGGTATATTCATCCCAGTGCTGCATTTAAATACCCCAGCTGGCTGTGCTGGGCAGCTGGAAACCAGCAGCAAGACACTAGTACATACTAGAAAAATTATTATTATTATTAAACAGTAGTGGCTTGCACTGATCACCTAAAGGTGAAAAATCAAAGCAAAGATGGAGATATTTAGAGGAAATAAAAGGGAGAGGTACAAATAGGGATGAAAAACACATCAGAAGAAAATAAAACCAGGAGAAACTAAAAAAGAGGACTAAAGGGGACTAAACACATAACCCATTACAAGCAGAAACATCCACAGTCAAGACGTGAAATGAGAGAAATCCCAGCTGCAAAAAAATCCCAAGGTATAAAAGGCACAGAACTACAGCCTGGCAATAAGCTTGGAAAAGCTGATTTTTAGCCAGGTTGTCTCAAAGCAGCATCCAAGGCACCCAAAGGTCACATGACAAATCCCCAGACATTGTTTTGAGACATGAAGTAACTACACTGAGGTGAACACTGTATTTATAAAGGGCAAAGGATACACAGGATCTTCTGTGCCACATCACATAGAATCATTTAACTCCAATATCCTTTTTCAGCAATGAAGGATGTGTCAAAACCCATTGTAGTAAACTCAAAATACCCATTTATGGTAGAGCTATCCAAAGGCAGATTTATTCCTAATCCTGGGTACAGACCAAAACAGCTGCTGTGCTGGTAACATAATCTTCCTTGTGTAAATACCAATATCTCAGGAAACAATGGCATAAATAACTGATTCCCAAACAATGTTACTAAAAATAAATTTAAAAACATGCAAAAAGGCTGTTATCTCCGTTATACAAGCCACTGTATAGAGCAGCTTGGGGGGCTGACCCAAAAATCTGTATTAATGTACTCATCCAGTTGGACCCATATCCAAACTCCCTTGAAACATGTCAAATTTCAAGGTCAAGGGTTTGAGGCTGCTGCTGGGCTCTCCAGAGGCAGAGCAGCCTCCTGAAACACCAGGCTGAGGGTCAGCCCCTGCCATGCCTTCGTTCAGAGCTGCATTACAAAACACTGACGTTGAGAAACTCCAAGGTCACGGTGCTCTAAGGGAAAAGTTTCTTGCTCTGGTTTAGAGTCTGTTGGGAAGCTCATCTTCTAGAAAATTCTCCTTAAAGAATATCTTTTTTCTCCCCAAGGGCAAGAGTGTTCTCAATGACCTGTGGTGTCTCATCACCTGGACCATGTTGCTCAGAGAAAGAGCTGAGCTCTCTGTCGCTGCCTGCAAGCACAACATCAATCCCCTGCCATGGGGACTGAGGTCTGGGCAGGTGAATCCAAAGCAGACAGGTGAGGCTGTGCCACATCCCTCAACAGCAGCAAGCCCCAGGATACTGGGAGTACAAACCTCATCCTTCACCCTGCTCTGCCAGAGCCACTGTGGTGTTAGAACATTACCCCTTTTGTGAGTTACTAATCTGTGTTGTCAGCCTGTTTGAGTAATTTAATACTTATACAGAGTGCTTGAGTTTCCTGCTAAAATTAACAACTGTTTCTGCTTCTGCTGAGAGCAGATATGAACTTGGTCGTTCACTTCAAAGAGCCAGGATCAGTCTGGCTTGAAGGTTTTAAGACACATTAAAAAAATAAATGAAACAAAAACCCCAACTCAGGCATCCAGAAACTGCAACATAAAGGAACTGAGTAGTTACAGACCAAATCCACTCCTTAGTATCTACCACATCAGCCTGTTTCTGCATCTGTGACTTCTATATTATTACATTTGACTTTAAAATCTTTGGTTTACAAGCCAGATCCTAGGGGATGACCCAAACTTTGCCATTCCTCCATCAACAGGTCCTCACCCAGCAGTGGGTCATGAACATACCTGTATTCTTCCTCCTCTTTGGAGTTCTTCTTGGGTTGGTATTTTTTTGAAAGATTCCTAAAATTAAAAATACAGATGTAGAAATGAAATGTTAAAATATCCTTTGAAGTTTACCAATGATATTTACATGCACACACATTTTGTGAGGGTGGAGTTTTTATCTGCAGTGAGTAGACACCTTTCCAGAAGCATGACTATAATCAGGCTTTGATTGTGTTGTAGTAACACTCAAAGAATGGGCTGCAGAGTGCTCCAATCTCTGCAACTACAACAGTAGCAGATTCTGAACCCAACAAGTTGCTAAATTAAGGTCATGAAGTCAATACACCTGGACTGTGGTTCTGCTGATGCACAGATCTCCTTCACCTGATCTAGAGGAGAGGTTCTTTTAGAGTGCAAGTCATCCCAGGGAAGGGTGATCTGAAGCAGCAAATGACACTCTTGGCCAGGCAGGTTTGCCTGCCTTTAGCAGGATGATTAGAAGGCAAAAAAACCCCTTCAATAAAGCTGTGGGAAGCTGCTCTGAGATGGCAAAAGGGGGATCATTTTGTGATTATAAACTAATGCTGGGGGAAGTGTGACATTTGATTATCCTAATTAGCACAGATGATTGCATCTCATTATCCCCCAACCAACTACTGATTTAATTTTAAAACACCAATATGCTCTTGGAGTGATTGTATCTTAAATAAGAAACCTGAACCTTGCTGTGAGCACAGCTGACAGTGATTGTATGGTTTTCATTGCCCTGCAAGCCCCTCATCAGCAGCAAATCCAGGCGTTTGTGAAGGTGTGCTGTCCACCTGCCCCTCAGGGCACCTTGCCGGTGTCAGCACCAAGGATGCACACTGCACTGCAGCACAACACACCCTTTAACCAGTGCACACCACAGAGCTGACAAATCTCACCGAGCAATTTTAAAGCCTTTTCAGTGCTCCACCATCCTAAACGGAGCCCTGTTACTCTGTTCCCTCTGGCAGTCTCTCACCCTATTGTGAAAGGGAAGCCATTTGGTTTAGTTTTACAAGGTTGTTTCAGCGATTAAGAACAGCACACAGGGAGTATTGATGGAATCACTGTCCGAAGGAGGACTGAGTTTTATCAACTTATCCATGTCAAACTCTTTGGAGAAGTCCCAGAACACACTGAGTTGTAAAGAAACTGCTTTTACAGAGGTGTAACCCATTCCCTGCTGATGCTGGTTTTACTGCTGACTTGGAGACAGCAGGGCCTCTCATCTAACATTTCTTACTCCTTTTGTTCTCCTTGAGGAATTAAGGAGCATCTGCCCCAACAGAGGAGTAGTCAGAACACTGGCAGATTTGCACAGACAAACATGTGTTCCTCAAAATTTAAGTATCTCAACTGGAAGGGATCCAAATGAGTATCTCCCTCTCAGTCTGTGCCTTCTCTCCAAGAGCATGCTCTGAAAAAATTAGCTTCTCTAGTTCTGCAGCTTCCAGCAAACACCAGCATGGGAAGGGGTCTGCAAACTGTTCTGCATGATGAAAATAAATCCTACAGCACCCTTTGTATGCCATGGGAATGCGTCCTTCCATGCATCTGCTTGAAAGGGAAAGGAAAAACCCCAAGAAAACAAGCACAGAAGGCTACAGTAATAAGGCATTTTCACACAGTCAAAACTCCATCTCCCTGCACTGTCACGCTGCCCAATTAATTCTGACACACACAGCAACTGGCTTCCTGTGAATCTTTAAAGGTGCAGAAATGCTACAGAACTGAGGCAAAAAAAAAAAAAATCCACAGTCTGCTTTCACAGATAAAAACTACTCACCAAGGATTAGCATCTGGGTTAAACACTTCATTATCTTCTATGCAATTTACACAACACACAAATTGAGTCTATATTTTTAAGTTCCTTGATTTTTTTTCCCTTTTCTAAAATCAAATGTAGGGGTTTAACCAGTTATACACAGAAAACCCCACAAGTGATACTGAATCCAGAAGCATTGCTGGAGTTCAGCATGTCCTGGTGCAGTGTCACCACCAGCACTGCCCAGGTCCAAGCTCACGAAGCAGTGACACCTTCAGTGCTAACAGTGATTGGAGAGGGAGCTCAGATAATAAAGACCAGCAGTGAAATACCAGTTCTGGAAAGATCCTGTGCTACCCTGAGCATCCGCCTCCATGAGTGTTTCTATTTGCCCTTCACTCTGCATCATTTTTTCTGCCTTTCCAGCTTGTTTCTCTGCTCCCTTATTTCAACTTGGGTGACAAATGTGAGAGAAAGAGATGTCAGACATCAGTGGTTCTGATTATTAGATTATCCTGACACCTGAAGCATTTTTTCCAATACATTTTCCTTGAGGCTATCTATCCATCATCACATTAGGCAAGAGTTTTGACACCCTTTATGATGCTTCCCCCATGTGCTGCAAGGGAAGTGACAAGGACACACCACCTCAGCACTGGGAGCACAGCAACCAGCACTTCAGTGTCCCATGGAAGTTAAAATACAGAATAAGCATTCTACCATAGTTTCTACACCCCTTCCCTCCCAGCCTAGCTTAATGATTCAATAAATAAAATGTAAAACAATTCAGAAAATAACCACATCATATCTGAAGCAGACTCTCAAAGCAGGGCTAATTGTAAATGGTATGTAGATCTAACCTAAAATATTAAATATACATTTGTAGAATAATAAAGAGGAAGAAAAGAAACATTTTTAAATAGAAGAAAATTAAACTTCAATAGATGACCAGGCTGAGATGCAGATAGTCAGAGAGGAGAAATAGCTAGTTGGGGAACCCAGGGATGGAACCGAAAATACAAGTTCCTCAGAAGGAAATAAATTTCAGCAGCTTTACTTACACTATAAACAAAATTGAGTTACATCCACAGGAGCACCTTGAATTAACCTGCCCCTTTTTAATAGTATTTTCTGCATGTTATGACATGCAGTGATGTGATGCAGCCCTTTTACACCAAATGGATGTGGTACAAAAAAGGTTTGCACCAGGCTTAAGGACACTTATTAAATAAAAGCAGATGCATGATTTATTTTTCTTTTTTAATGTCCAGCACTGTTTTACCTCAACAAGTCTACATTTTTGGTTTTTTTCTTTTATACTCCTAACTTCTTAGATGCCTCCAAGCAGTGCTGTGTTTAAGAGCTCCTTGGGGACAGATGCATTTGTCCTCAAACCATAAAAATACAGAGAGGCAAGAAACAAATTGATCACATTTTTTTGTGAAGTCTAGGACAGACTAAGAAATAAAGCTCAGGAATTCATAGTTTCTACATGGTCACAGGTAAAACCATCTTTCACTTTCATTTACATTTTGTTTGTGTGTTTATTGTAATAATTAACCTCCTTACACCTTCAATTTGTCATCCTGCATATTCCAGTGAGTCTAGTGCAGGATTGTTCCTAAGACAGGCCAGCTCACACAGATACTGTGCTGGGCTTTCCCAGTCCAGTCACACTCTCTTTGTTCCAGCTCATTTTGCCTCTGTAATTCAATCTCTGCTCCTCTCCATAGGATGTGAGCAATTTGTTCCTGCACGAGTCATTTTCTATTTCCTGCTTGTCTGTAGCAGAAACCCTGGGGAACCCTCCTGGCATTCCCCTGGGAGAGCACACAACCATCAAGGCAGGATTTATCTACTACCAGCTCCTCATAAATCACAGGCCATTGTGCATCTCAAATCCATTCACACACAAGCAAATTTTGGGGGATTTTTTTTTAATAGACACTGTGTTTTAGATACACAGATCAACTGAACCTCAAATCCCATTTCTTTAAAAACCAAGAAGATGGAAAGAGTTCTCAGATTTATTATCACCATGCAAATAAAAGGTGAGTTTATTGGAGGGGTTAGGAAGAATTATTCCTGCTCTTCCTTTCCCAATTAACTCCAGCACTTCTAGTTTAGCACTGGTCACTAGTGGCTGCCAAAAATGTTGCCTCACAGGCCAGCAGCAGGACCAGCTGTGTGCTGTTCTCCCTTCTAACCCCTGATCACTTTTCAATTTTTTCTACCTTACTGGGAAAAGCAAGGTAATATCTACTCCTGTGGGAGGGTTCTTAGCATCCCTTCCCCAGGATCTGACCTCAAGAAAGACGTTTTCTGTGTCTGGTTCACACATTCTCATCTCTGTCTACAATCATACCAGACATAGACATGCAGAAAGTACCCAGCAGGAATTATTTGAGATTAATTCACAAAGATCTCTGCTCTGATCAGGAGACACCTCAAAAGGTTATAAAACTGTAATGCAAATCTCAGGCTGTAACCTTGTTAACTACATAGGAAAAATTACCAAGGGCTGGAGCTGACTTTCTGACCTGCAGTTTTTCCCCATGCACATTCAAAAAGGGCCGTCTTAGTAAAAGAAAACCTAAACTTCGCTTAACAAATGATCATTATTCTGCTGAATTCTTAAACCCTTCAGCATTTGTGCACAGCAGCCCCAATTTAATGGAAAATATTACAATGCTGTCCTCAAAACCTGAGCCATTAATCATGCATAAACCGTGAGTAAGCCCTAGTGTGCTGCTCAGCCACCTCAACAACCTCTGTTTTTGCAAAGCATATGATTACCAGCAAATATAATACAACAGGATCTTAAATTAACTTTTACTTTCCAATCTCTAAATTAAAGCTATTTTCTAGAAGCCATTATTATAAACAAAATCACTACTGACACAGCAAACTTAGAGTTGATTACAGGCTCTGAAGAGATGCAACTCAAAGTCCAGAACTTTCCATATCAACTTACCTAAGCTGCTTTGCATAGCTGAGTTCAATCTCTGTTCTTTCTTTTACAAACTTGATGTACTTCTCCAGAACATCAATACCCCACTGCGTGTGTTTTTCTAAGTTGTCAAACTGGTCCTGCAGTGAATTAAAAAAGACAAAAACAAATAGTTTAGTCTCATTGAACATAGAGAAAACTAAAAATTAATTTACAAAGGGAGCATCGCCATACACAAAGTGTTATTAATATTTTCCATTACCAGTTAGATACTTTTATGGTGAGACAGTTTTTTAATCAACAGAAATCTGTATTTTAACACAAGCCCAATTCAGTAACATTCTTCATTACTCATTTCTGAATCAGTTTCATTCCAGAAATACTGGCAATTCTATTAAATACCATCTTCTAATATAAAAACATAGTTAGACGTAGGATAAGAAATAGATACTCTTGTCAGTATTTTGTTTTACTCTGAAGAATTAATAGAAGTTCCATGAATTTGGGATCTACTCCTAATTAATAATTCTGATTTTCATATGAAAATTGTAGATTTAGACTCCAGCTTTGTCAGTGCTATGAATTTAAAATGTTATTCAGAACAGTTAATCTTTCTACAGAGCAGGCTTCAATTCCTCTGTAGCCTGTTTTGTTCCAAAACAGACGACATGATGTCCCCCAAAATGACATAAGCTATGTTTTCTGAAAGTTTTCTTGTCCACCTCCATTTATATACAGATACTACTTTGTTCTTCAAATATTGTTACCCTCCAAAACAGTCACACATGTTTTCAATAAAATCAAGAACATTCCACAAGTCAGTTTGGGATTTGCAAATGCCAAGAGAAATTAAGCAACTCTAAATCCAAATTAGTTATCCAAGCCAGTTTATTACTATCCGCAGATTTCAATTATAATCACCTTATTTTTAAAGATTTGGTTACTTCAGCAGCACTCAAATTCCACAATCATCCATTCCACACAGCTTTGCAGAAGTTACTGTTTCTACAGTACTTGAAATACAATTTTTAAACTGTAATATATTGAATACTTATTCTGATACAAATACAGTGTAAAATAAACAAGGGCTTTAGTACCAGCCTGACTTATTTGGCATCAGGTTCCATGATTGTTTACAAGGAAAATAGAGAGTAAGTTTGCACAATCTACAAAAGTAGATTTACCATGTTTTCCAAAAAACTACACACAGCACTAGATTTGGGTCAGATGCTGAGCTGCCACTACCAAAGATTCTGACACAAGTGATGCTGCTCTGCAAAAGATCTGGCCTTGTGACTCAGTTTGCAGAGCTATCACTGAGTTACAAAAGCCAGATGAGCCCACTCCCTTTAGACACAGAACAGAAAAATAACTGAAAGCTACAACAAAGCCTGGTTTGTGAATATGTTGCTTTTCTCAAACATCACTTTCTGCTCTGTAGCACATCTGGCTGTGACAGTGAGTTACACTGGTGGCAGGAGGGACTCTGCCAGCATTGAATACAGTCATGTACACAGGAGCTAACAAAGAAAATAAACCCGCTAATAAAACTGCTTAACTGTAATTTAAAGGGGAGAAATAGGAATCATGTTAAGAAGACAAAATTTGCAAAACACCATCAAGAAGCAAGTTAAACCAGCAGGTAAGTCACGTGGAATAGGACACACAGGGTTTGTGCATTGTGTATTTGCTCCGGTTTAGCATCAGGTACTATTTCAAACCAAGTCAGCCAAACCAGACTAGGTTTCAACTTAAGTTATGTGGGTTTCAGTCAATTAAAGAGGCACTGGGGGCAGAATAGCAAAAAAGTAATAGTATAAAGTTACAAAAATAGTAAAGAACTTCTAAGTGCTCCAGGAACTACGAGAAAGTGGTTAAGGGCAACTGAAGTAAAAAAAAAAATTCAAACTACACAGAATAAAAACCTGACTTCCACCAATATAAATCACCCTTGAACCAGTGTAGCATCAGTCACCCAGAAAGAGGATGTGTGTATTCTGCAGAAAGGGAATACGCAGACTAAGAATGTACATATTTGCGTATATACAAATCTCGATTTCAGAGAGTTTCACAGCTGGGGAGAAGACAAAATCAGGGGTAACATAATGGTCCTCCTCCTGCCAGAGGACTCAGCTCAGCCTGGAGTCTGATGCCAGCACAGAGAAGCACCTTCTGCTCTGCTTCAAACATACAACCTCTCCATCTCTGGGATTATGCTGGAGTCAGGAGAGTAGTGCAAACGTGGCCTTTTTAAGGTTTCTGATAAAGAGGTCTTCTAGTTCTCCCACACCCTACTCTTCCACAATTTACATTATTTAACATAAACACATGCATATAAAATAAATACCCCACAGGGAAGTCCATTAGTCACAAGTTTACACTGATTCACACACTCCTGATTTAGAGAAGGGAAATCTCAGGCAGGGAAATTCACTCCTTAAACCCTGTAAGCAAATTTAACCACCTTTATCAGATAGATCATATTTGTACCAAGAAACTAGCTTATTATCCTATTGTGACCCCATCCAAAGAGAAAAGGTCAAGGTTTCCCAGAGGAAAGAATGCCTTTCAAGGAGATCCTGCCCTTCAAGGTAATCCAGATCTCAAGATAGAGCAGGTTCACCCTGAAAAGGCAACCCTGGTGGTGGCTTGTCCAAACCTCCCACCATCAGCCCACCCTGAATCAATTCTCAGAGCATCATTTAGATCAGACTTTGAATAAAAACCCAGAAATGGCTCCAGGTAGCTGCTTCCATGTGGGCTGTCATCCCACAGAGGGACTGGCTGCACTGTTTCTAAGGCCTCACTAGGCCAAGTTTGCTGAAATAAAACTCCCTGAGGAGCAGTGTAAGAGGAGCACACGGTGGTGCAGCTGTCAGACAGATCAGCCAGGGGAAGATGCTGAATTTCTATTTATAAAGTGAGATGAGGCACTCACCCCATGCCAAGCTCTAGGCAGAACCATCTCAAGATAAAGTACGAGCATGGACCTCTACTATCAAGAAGAGAGGCAAGGGGAAGTTTAAGTCTCCGCAGATTTGCTAAAGAGAAGAGTTTCTGTTCTTTTCTGGGCATGGAACAGTGTTGGCCCAAGTGCCATTTCACTCAGCAGCCAACGCCCCACAGCAGTGTGTTACACCGGGGTCATGCATTCCATTGTCCCTTCCCTTTGCTGAGTGCCTCAAGGATGAAAAAAAAGGTCAGTAAAATTGATAACACCATCACTGGCTGAGCATGAAATTCCAAAGGAAGGGCAGTGCAGCCAGAGGGACACAACAGAGATTGTCCTCCTCCTTCCATGGATCTGGAAGGACACTGAAGGTAGGCAAAGGCTTTGAGTTAATGAACCATAGGGATGACAGAGGACACAAAATGTGTTGATCAGCATAACCCGCAATTCATGGAATCCCAGAATCCAGGGATACATGTAATCAATGCAAAAACAGGACTTCTGAAAAAGAGGTTTATGAGAGCAGTCAACAACAATATCATGCCTTCAAATAATCAATACTGAAAACACTTTTTAGAAATTGATTTACTTTTCTCAAAGTTCGTTACAAAAATGCATTATAGGATGGAATCTGAGCAGTTAAAAAAACTCCCTCAGTTATTCTGGAGTCTAATGAGAACAGCACATGCTTTCAGCACAAAGTGCACCAGTCTTGGCAGTGATGGTGTAGCAGGTGAACTGTGCCACTGCAGCTCTGCAGGTTCAGTCATCAGCTGCAAGAGGGCTCAGGTGCCCCATGAGCTGCTGTTTCAGCTTTCAGTTTCAATATACAGACTCTCCTCTGGTTTTTTTTGCAGCATCCTCACCCTTCCAGTCAGAGAGAACATTAGGAAACAATAAACTCCACAGGGCTTTAGCATTCAAGAAAACAAGGCAAGAAATATGATGCAATGTTCAGTAAGAATGCTCCCGCCAGACCACAGTAAGGGAGAAACAAAAGGTCATACCGCACCTATTTTCCCCAAAAAAGAAATACCAAAACATTTTCTAGAAGAATTCACTACTTTCCTCTGGCTCAGAGACTGGTTCACACCTAGGAACATTCTTTGAGCAGAAATACTGCACTGACATTGAGCTGTCTATCACAGAAGGCTCCCACCACAGCCTTCATGTTACTGTGTCCTTCCAACCTGCCAAATCCCATCTTCTCCCAGTTTCAAGTGCCTATATTTATTGTGGTATCAGCTTACTAAAAAGAATAGACTTCTAATTGAACATCACAACATGCATGTAATTAAACTACTTGTGTAACTGTAACTTACCCCCCTTCATCAGATTCCAACTGCTTCCCAAAGCCAGCAACATGTGCCAGTACAAACCCTTCCCCAGGTGACGGAGGAGCTGGAATACAGGAGCTGACCCACCTGACTCACACAGGTGGGAAAGCAGAGCCTCTGCTGCTTAAAACAAACTGTTCAGAGCTTAACACAGAGCTTAACAGATTCTTGAGCACGCGCACAAAAATCGAAGCTCAAAAGAGTGAAGTAGAACTTTAGTCATTAACTTGAACAGGAGTTTGACATCCAAGTACCCAGAATGCTTTGAATATTTTAACCCTAAGGCAAAGCGTGTTTCTAAATTAATTTTCTAACTTCATTTCTGTTTCCATTAATTCTCTCCCGGTGCTTTTACCGCTGCCCAAATAACCTCCCATTCATGCATTCTTTCTGAAATTCAGCTGCATGCTTGTTACCCTGACAACGCTTAAAATGGAAATAGTGCTGCCCATTTGCTTCGCTTCATTTGAACCGTTACTTTAAGCTGTCAAATCCCCTTCACTTCTCAACTGCCCCCCTGAAGTCACATTCCCCAGCTATGCGAAGTATTTTGGGAACAGAAAAGTTAGCCATTAAGAAAAAAAAACAAAAGAAAAACCTTCTTCCCATTTCTCAGCCATATAACATGGAGTACAACCAACTACTGAGCAATCAAGTGTTATTCATGAGGCCTCTGAAGATCAGCTCAGTGAGATATTCCTTCCTCTTTCTAGAAGGCTTCCCTCTATTGTGAAATAGTTCAACACACGGCTCAGTTCCAGTGATGGACCTTCATTTGCCACCAAGGGGCTTCAGCCTTAACACTGACTGAAATAAAGAGGATGCCCTCACTTTTCCCTTGAGCTGCAGCCTCAGCCTCCCTGCAGCCAGCCAGACTCACCCTGCCCAGCTCCACCACACAGCCAGGCCACAAGGACTGGGGTTTCTACTTGGTTTCAACTATGAACAAAACACTGGATTCTAGGAGAATTTACCAATTAATTCTGCAATTTAAATCTTCCTGTCAAACCTGCCCAGAGTAGACTGAGCTGGCAGCATTTACTATACCAGTATCCAGGCTGAACTGTCACTGTCACCCTTTCTGCTGCTTTCACAGGTGACAGTGCAGAAGTGTGAAATTAAGAAGAATGCTAATAACACTGAGACAAGTATTGAAGAAAGGCTATGCTGAAAATTCAGATGCTAATAGCAAATGAAAAGCCTTTATATTTAGCATACACCTCCTGTAATTCTAATACAGCAACACAATAAAAGACCCAGGATTCTTGAATGTTAAGAACATTTGAAGACTTCCTACTACCTCATCCCCCAGTGAGTTTGATTCTGTTTCCTCACAAAATTATTTGTTTACATACTGTCCTTAATAACAAAAATAGGAATAGGGGAATTAAAAGCTAATTTCTACCTCTGGTCATACCTTCTTCTCCCACATCCCCTTTTCTTTTTTTTTTAAACACTCTCATTCACTTTCATAGGCAAAAAGGAATTAAAGTGAAGATCAAGAATACATTAGAGTGTTCAAATTCTAAATTACTTTTTTAGATTCCATGGTTTAACAACTTCAAATTATAAAAATAATTAACAAGATGATGAGCCCTTCACAGGCTCGGCTGAGTCCCATATGGCACTACAGTGCTGGCAGAATACACGGGAATTTAGATCACAGATCCTTGGAGACCTACAATAAAGCTATATGCAAATGTTAACAGTCTCCAGGCAAATTAATAATGAAAGAAAATGCACAAAATACAGGCTACCACTGCAAGAGCCTTCCAGAAAACAGAGATGAGTAGAAAATACCAAAGCAATTCAGCATCTGTTGACTCAGACACTACTGATGAGAATCAACTTCCCACACAAAACTTGTCAGCAACAGTCAGTGAAACCCTCAGTTAATGACACTAAACAAACATCCCTGTTTATATATGGAATACAGGACACCAACCTTTCCCTTCCTACAGCAGAAACAAGGAGCACTCAGCACCGTGGAGCACATACAGATGGGGCAGGGAGACCATCTCTGCCTGGTTTACACTTGAACCATGCTGTGGCTTCACAGGTTGTTTTCTGAGTGTACCCTTCCATTTGTCACACATCCGGCTCTTGTTAACAAAGCTGTTCATGATCACATGCATTTGTCATGCTGATCACCTCTTCAGCCACACATGCTTAATTTCATTTTACCCTTCAAGTATTAAATAAATTCTTCCTGACCTTTCACCAGGATGCCTAAACAGGCATAATTTCTGCTTGAGCTGAATAATAAATAGCCCAGAGAAAAAAGCCATCTTACTTGCCCATCTCCATCTTCCTTCCACTGCCATCCCCTACACACATTTTTCCATAAAGCCCTAAAGGTTAACTATTCTATCTCTTCTATTCACCTGGGAACTTGATCCAGTTAGAACACAGAAACAAACATAGGATTCTTTGCTGCATCATTAGGAAACTGAGTGTATTTCAAATCTGTGAGAAGGGGAATTGACAGAAAGCAGGAGTGGAAACAGACTATGTTTTAGGTTAAAATACCTTTTATGTTTCTAGATAAACTCACCTCTAATTGTCCTGTTTATTTCAATAGACATTATGAATAAAGCCGTTTCTGGGCCATGCTTCAGCCTTGAAATGCTTACCCTCTTCAGCATTTTGCTGAAGCTGGAAAGCCATATAAGTTCTAATACTTATGCCAGTTTTAATTTGGATAGAAAATAACATCACCCCAGTACAATAGCAAAACCCTTTGCACAGCCTTGTAATTGCTTCTGAGACCAACCACACTCATCCCCACCCTAAAAACCACCTTCCACAAATTCAAGAGTGACCCCTCCTGCTAATTAATCCAAGGCGCTGTCCCACAGGCAGGTTTCAGCCATACCTTAACCCTACTTGTATGAAAACCTGACTTAATTCAAATAAGAAGCACTTCTGAGAAAAGCCACGAGCAGCTGGCACAAAGGCCAGCACCTGGAGAGCACCATGAATATTCCAGCTGCTCGGAGGCAAGGCCAGTCCTGGGAGTAAAACCAGATCATCAGGGCTGACAGGGAACCAATTTAGTTGCAACATTTCACGAAAAGATCCACCTACAGCAGAGCTGCACAGGTACATCCCCCACTAATGAAAAGGGTGAGCTTTGTACTGGTGAAGGTTAAACCTCCTTGTAGAAAAGGTGCCCAGCACCAGACTAAAACACAGCATTGGGTTACAGAGCCCACGGCAGTGAACAGCAGCAAAGCCAACACCATGCTCCCAAAGCAGGGCTGGGAGGGAGAGCAGCTTCCTGGGCAGCAGCACAGAGCAACAGGTCAGAAAGAGGACACCTCCGCCTGCTGGAGAGGTCACTGGGAGGAGAGCCACACTCCTGCCGTGGTGACCCACTTTAACACCTATTATGGAAGCCTTGCAAAACCCAGCACGTGGTTCACAGGGAGAAGCTTCCCGGTGTGAGTACAACCGATGTCATTGACTGCCAAGGCATTCACACACACACATACACACACACACACACACGTTCTCAGTGTCTCAATGTCTCGTTCTCTCTGCTGACATCTTAAACTGTGAAGTGCAACTGCTCCTTTTGCAGCAGCCAGAAGGCTCTGAGTCAGAAGCCACAGAAACAGTGGAGCTCTAGGAGTAGGTGATCCTGCAAGAAACCTCCTGGTCTTGCCCACAGGGGCTGCTCTTACCACTACAGCAAAGAGCTTTCCTTCACCAGAGCCCAAATCAACTGAAGCCCCAAACCCTCCAACCCTGCCATCCTGGTGTCAAACCAAGCCTCCTCCTCCCCCTACGCCTGTTGCATCCTGCAAAGGATGTGGTAAAGAAGAACTTGTAGTCCCTCCATAGCAACAGGGCAAGTAACTGTGCTAACACAGCAGCCAGGAAGGAAGGTGAGAGGGGGGATGTTCTATCCGAGAGAGGATGTGGTTGTTGGTACTGCAGCAGCTCAGAAAGATGCTGAAAGAAGTAAGGTAACAGAGAGGAGTGATTAATTCTGGGGAGTGGGAAGGCAGGAGGATGTGATCAGCTCAACTGTAGCAGGAGAGAGCTGATGAGCAACAGGTGATTAAGACAAACAGCAACTGAGCCAAATACTGGATAGTGAGGGACAAGTAAGAATATCCTTTGTTTTCTTGGAATAAGCAAGTTTTTGATGGCAAATTATGTAGGTTACATGTCCTGGACAGCATGGACAGAAGCTCATCCAGCATGGAGCATTATCTAGGTGCTATTTTGGCTTTATTCAGTTACCTGAAAAGGCCACACTGAGGCATCACCTGCTGTTATCAGTGGGAGATCCTTCTAAAGATAGTGTTGCATCTCTTGAAAGAGGAAATGTGCTTCTTAGAGGTGTCACAGTTTCACGCTCTTGAAAATGAATTTTATAGTTCTCTTTGAGTAAGGAAAAGGCAAGGCTCAAAAATCACTGTTTGCAATGTCCAAGGACACTTTTCATAGATGGCCATGATGCAGCAGCGATTAATTTCCTTCAAATAAATTTATACACTTTGAGGTTTGAGGCACTGCATGACTTTGCCACAATGAGAACCATCTGTCATGAGCAGCCCATTCAGAAAGGAACACTTCTTCTCAAACCTACAATTCTGCTTATAAAACATACTCAAGAAACCCCAGAACAAGACACAGTTTTGTTTCAAAATACATTATAATGTGAAAATTACAACCCAGGATGTAAGAAAGCTCTTAAAGAACAAGATAATAAGAGAGAAACTTCCAACTAATGCCAGATGTAAGGTCAGACTATTTTTATCAAAGGACTGCGTGCATTTCAACCTTTTTATGCACTTGTTCAGTTATTTAAACTGAAGACAAACATACACATGCTGCTTCTTTCGGTGGTTCTAGTGCAATTCAACTGATTTAAGTGAACTTATTTGTACTAGGTATGAGGATAAACAACAGAATCTAGACTTTAAAATCCAGACTCATTAGCTAAGCAAAGGCTCATAACTACTAAAATCTACTGGGGCCAGAGAGATGATGCATCTCTACCATTAGCATTAATTATACCCACAAAACTCATTTAAAAAAAAAAAGAAACAAAAAACAAATAAACAAAACAAAGCAACGCTAACCTCCTCCTTCTGCTCATCCTGGGGGAACAGGAATGGGATAAAGATTTGGTTTTTGCTGACAGTATCCAGAGCTGCAGCCTGAAAACTGCAAGGACCCACAGGGATTCGCTGTTCCGTGCATTATAAACAAGAGCTTTGAAAATGAGCAGATCCTCCTGGTTTGTGGGGCTCTACTGCTGGGAGGGTATAAATCATGAGCTGCAGCAGAGCTCCAGATCCGAGCTGCCTCCCTCAGGAGTTGCAGCATGGTAACAATGCTAAATATACGCTGCTGTTGTTCCAGGAAGGTTTTTCAGTTGACAAATGTTGCAACTTTTCACTGCTCCCCAGCACCATCCCACTTCCCCGATGTAATACACACCCATTCGTTTCTTCTGAAATTATTTGAACAAATGCAATTTTAGAACTAATTCCCAGTAAATCTTTTGCTGTCTGGCTACATCTTGGATTAACTGTTGACTGATTTTCATCCTCTGTTTTTTTCTTTTTTCCCAGTCTGCAAAGCTCTCCCTTAATAATACCAGCTGTTAAAACAAAGATCAACAAGAGCTCTTGCCCACAGTTTCCCCTTTGGGCAGCTGTGTACCGATTATTAAAAATGAGCCATAGAGTGTTCCTGCTTATTGCATGGCATGGATAACTACAATAGAAAGCCAAACAAGCCTGCTGATCCATTTAAAAGAACACACACAAAAAAGGCAATTCTGCCCTCTTATCCAAAACCATACCGAATCACAATAGAATCTTATCCACAAGAACAATACTTCAAACTGTAGTAGTCTGTGGGAATGGTTTTTGGGAAATTAGCTTTTTGCCCAACTGCTTTGCAAACCAATGCCATACTGGCTTCATCATGTAGAATACCCAAGTTGTTCTATACATCCTCAGAGTCAAAATTTCTTCATTAGTATCAAACCTTTTTGAATATGATTCAGCTCTGAGCATATAGTTGGAGTTTAGGAAAGGGTTTTGGGGGGATTAATTTGATTATTTTTTTATGTAACTACTTAAAACCAATCAGTGACATTGTCACACTTTGCAAATAAGAGCCCTTGATCTCCCTCTATCAAAATCAGCCCAAAAGGATAACAGTTAAAAAATCAGCAAAGGTCTCACCAGGTATGCCTGGTATTCTCAACAGCAAAACTTCTACTCTCCACTAAATAAATCCCCTGGTGGGTGTAAACTGAGGACGTGTGCAAAGCTCTTTTCTACACACGCTAATGCAAAGATGTATTTATTCACTAAACACAACAGCCTTCACTCTTGATACTCCTTTTCACCTCCTCCCCTGGCTGTGAAGCCAGAACTGACCAAACACCAATGCAGGAACCATGTCCTTCCAGGGTATTTATGCAGACAATTGGAAAAGGAAAATGTTGTAAAAATAATTAATTCTGCTTAGCTTGAGGCTACCTCCTGGAATCATTGAAGCAATGGCAATAACTAGGGTTATAAAAATAAGCCCCCCCACTTCAGAGTGTTCCAAACCCTAACCTAAAGTTCAAAAGAAAAGTGAAGATCTGAACTGACTGTTCCCTCCTCTCATTTCCAAATTAAATGGAACAAACTGCTGAAAACCTTCTGTGTAGATGGGGTTCAAAAAGTATTTAAAATACCTTAAATACCGTGACATGACAAATACAATCCTAGATTTTTCAAGAGCCACTTCACACTCAACACCAAATAAGATTACTGCTATGCCTGAAGTATTTCTATCTGCCATTGCATTCCATTTTTAACCCAGAAATTAGATTAGGTGCTTCCACCCTGATCCAAGAAATAGCGAAGTTTCCCGAACAGGAAGATTATCAGAGATATAAGCAACTCAGAAATCTAATGCAATAGATAGAACGACAACGTCAGAGTGCACAACATTTAAAATGTCTGCAAACAACAAAGTTGGTCACTTCAAAATATGTTAACAAACCCTGTACAAAGTGCATTTCATAATTCAGAATTATCTACTCATACTCTGTGGAGTGGAATCAAGCTGCACTGGCGAAAAATGGATAAATTCTGGAACTAGGCCAGAAATACAATATAAGCAAAGAGCCAAAAGATAGCTGTAGAGACTATGCCTTAAAATCCATCTATTAGGGCTTCTCTCACAGCTTTTTTATTACAAGAAGACCTGGCCCTTCCTATAGCTGTAAAAATGGCAACCAAGACAGTCCTCTAACATTCTTTCACGTATTTTCCTTTTACCCAATACCTTTCTCCTCTCTGTTTCTCACTGATAAACACTTCAGAGAAGAGATTAGCCCCACTGCATCTGCACTCTGCAATGTCCTAGAGTTGGGCCATTTATCTTGATTTCGACAAAAACGTTGTTTCAGTCTGATCCCACTTGCATAAAATATTCAGAATTTAAGCTGATCCTTGCCATGCTTCTCCTCCTCTGTAAAAGACAACATCACCTGTACTGCCATAGGAATACCAAGGTAAAATATGGTCAGAGCAAAACTAAAGTGGCAGCTCTACCACTAACACATCTTGCTAAGGATCAGAAACATCCACCTGTGCATCAAAGCACGAATTGCTATTGATAATAATTCTTCAATAACTTCAGTCTCTTATCCTTTGGAGGAAGAGAGCATATCTTCCTATTCTCACATGCTTTCTTCTATGCCATTTCTATGAAGTTTATCCTCAGGTAACAACTCCCATTATAGTGTGAACCTCCGTTACATTAAAGTCTAAATCTGAGGAAAAGTAATCGCATTTCCCTTAACCGAATAATCACTGTACAAAGCCTCTCAAACTCCATTGGATCTCCCCCTTCTCCCAACAGAAGCTTTTCTCAGCTCTCAGTACTAAGACTGCAGCAAAACTAAATGAATGCATCAAAGTAGGTGGAATAAGAAAGGGGAAATACTGTGCAAAGTGCTGACCCACCAGAAGCACACAAAGCATTTGTTCAGTGGTGACAATGAATAATTTAATCTGAGGCAAATTACCAAACAAACATCAATTAAATTACATGCTAGACTACAAGAGAAAGTTCTCCCACACACATTTCAGGTTTGCAGAGTCAATAGAGCAGCACAACACGCCTGTGATTGTGATGGAGTCATCCAGGCTGCTCACTCAGGGATACTTGACATTCTCCATGGGACATATGACAATTGCAAGAATCTAAAGAGAAAGAGGTAAATTTAATTCCATCACACTAAACAAACATTCACACAAGAAGAATAGAGAGACCACGTGCCACCCAGCCTTGTAAAACGCAAGAAATCAGAGTTCCCTACCCATAAATGACACTCATGAAATGTGCAGAACTAGAGTTTATAGCACAGTTATCTCTACCATCCATCAATTCTAAGTGCCTGAGCTCCTTATCAGAGAGTATTTAAAGCAAGTTGTAGCAGCAGCAAAGACTCCCCAGGTCTAACAGCAGCCTCGTTGTGCTAAGTGCTGCCTTTGCTCCAACAGATCCAGAACTTGGACCAGATCACAGAAATCAGAGACACGTGGGGAACCACAGCACAGCGAGCAACGCTCGGTGGTTTGCTGGCTGTGCCACAAGGATGCTGCAGGAGGCCACACTCCGAGCCCCAGCAGACAAAGCTCAAGTTCACTGTGCTGACCATACTGTGCCAGCCAAGACAACCTAAAATTACAGTTTCTAGAAAGTAGGGCAGCTACAGACTGCCCAAACCTTTTGGTCTGGCTCCCTACACAGCCTCCGGCCTCTCAAAGAAAAACAGTCAGAACATTTTATGGAAATAAATCAACAATTACAGTCTCTTTTGACCAATATGGCTTGGAAACCTAAGCATTAGGAATAAATGACATTTTGCCATCCTGAGCTAGAAGAGCAACATCCTTTGATCCTTTAAGTAAGGACCGCTTCCCCCAGCAAGGATATTCTGCTCCTAAGCTGGATAGGCGAGTCTAGCTGAGCAAAAGGGGTAATCCAGTTTTCTTGTGGCAACAATCTCATTTCCTTAGGTTCCAAAAACACATGTGAATATTTTATAACTCATGCTATAACAACGATGATACCATGATATAGATTTCAAGTCTTCACTGCACTTGAAGAAGTATCTTTACAATCCTAATGGGAATTGCATCAGTAAACAGTCTCCTATTAATACAGTTTTCAGACACAGTCGTGAAGAAAATCATTACCCAATTTAAAGAAGTGCTTATTGGAGCCAAGATTAAAAACCACACTTGGGTCACACCAGTCTGACCACTTGCCTCTGCTCACCCCATCTTGTAGAACTACATACTTGCCTAAATCCAGGAACAGTAAAACAAGGGACAGCATGGAACACTGGATTTTTTAGCTTTCACTAAAATATTTGGGTTCATCCTCTAAATAAAATCATCTACTTCAAGACCTTGAAAATAGACTTCTAAAGTTTTAAACTTTTTGTAGTTTTCAAAAACAATTCATATTCCTTTCCAGCTGTCAGGCAGAATATTGGTTTTGAGGGAGGAGGGTGCTGGCTCACTACACAAAGACCAAAAAAGAAAAATGGTTTAATGTCATATCAGTTCTACTCTGGCATTTAAATATTAACTTAAAATGAAACTGAAAATACACATAAAATCAGGTTGACTGCATACAGCCTCATTAAAACCACATTATGTTAGTTTACCTAACTGCAAAGGCAAATATTTTTTCAACATAAATCCTACGCATAAAACCATGCAATAAACGTATCCATTGGCATCTAGATAAAGGCACTAACAGGAGGCTCATATAATCAGCTATACAGTAAAACCTAGAGCACAATCAAGCTCCAAGACAATTAATACTACCAGAAAAAGCTCTTACTAACTTTCCTAAGCTCAGGATGCACAACCTTTCTGAAATACAGATCTCCAAATTCTTTATAAAGCTGGTAAGGCTACGGCAAGCAGACAAGAATTTAGAACTCTCTTTTAAGGAGTTTAGAGGCAACAAAGCTCCTGGTATTTTAGTGCCATTGCAGGCTCTTGTAACACTGCAGGCATTTAGAAGCACCAGCAAATTAATATGCTGCACCAACTCGTTTGGTGAACAATCTCATTCAGATCTTAAGCTGCTTGTCCGGGGTTCTGAATGTGTGAGCAGGCTGAAAAAATCTGAGGCACTGCAGATATTTCCTGAAAGGGTGCTACAGTTTTTCAAGTGTAAAGCTGCTTGCTGTACTTTGGACTGGTTATTGGGACAGCAATAAAAAGCATTCTTGTGTCTTGAGGGCAAACAAAACCAAGACCACCACACCACATACATCATGACGTGATTGGTCAAAGGACTAACACAAACCACGGTTAAATGTTATTAAAATCTTTGTCATGGAGAGCTGCTGGTTAAGTTTGGGTCAGTGTGACAGCACAGTGTGTTTTACAGGAATATTTCTTAATGAATTGGTTTATTAGGACTCTGTAATAGCAAAGTGTGCTGCTCACAGAGCACGTGGGGTGGAACTTTGTGACTAAAACTACAGCTATGTCATCCTGATTTCCACTCTTCTCACGTTCCTGGAAGATCAAGTGGAAGGCTACCACAACACCACCAACAAATAAACACAGGGAATGCTTACATTACAACCTGCTCCTTGTGTTTTCCTATCACAGCAATAACAAACCACGAAGCATCAAAAGAGGATGGCAAGCATAGTGCTGCTCTTTTCTGTCACTATTGTGGGAGGAAGTCTAACAAATGCTTCTCATTTCCAGAAAGTAATGGATTCCCCAACTCTGTGGCATAAACAGTGCCCACAAATTGCACGCAAATGTGTCACAAATTCACTTCTTCACAAGAAGAATGATTCTCCATTTAACATCAGCAGCTGATAACACAGCACTAACATCAAACACAGCCAGTTCACAGATGAAAGTACTGCAAACAGCTTAAGAGCAGACTGACATCTCGCAAGAGAACCATGAATTTAGGTCAGCTCATCGCTGTGCTGTCCAAGAGAGGAACAGGAAACAGAGTAAGATGTTGTTCACTTGGGCTCACTGTTTCCTGCAGCAAGATGAAAACTGCAGCCCACTTTCAGTATAACTTCTGCAAACTTGCTGCAATTGGACAAGCCTGCAAGGTGGAGATGGGGTCATTCCATCCAGGAAACACAATCTCCCTTTCTGGTAACATCCACAGGATTCACAGTGCAACAGCCTCCATAGAGAGATGAAGATGTTTCCTGCACTATTTTTGCACAGGTCCCTCCAGGGCACCTCACAATCTCATCTTCAAGGAGTAATTCATTCCTCAAATGAAAAGAAAACACACACATTCCATCCTCCCTTTATCAGGGATGCATGAAAAACACCCCCACACAACTTCAGAAGTCTAGATTGGGAGGGTTTTAAGCACATGCCATTAAATATTGATGTTGCATTTCATTTTTTGCATGACTATTTATTTGAAGAGAATTAATTAGTACACTGAAAAAACAACTCTTTGAAATGTGGCTGTCAGACATACACACTTTTTATAATATCCAGGGATACACTGCAATTCTAGATACCTAAAATAAATTGTACTATCAGCCTGCTATATTGATTTTCAATATCCGAAGATAAAATAAAATAGATACCCTCTGCTTTACTTTTAGGTTTGTCCCAGACTACAGTAACTATTCAGTAGTTACAATTTCACAGCACAGAAGAACTTTCATAAACATGGGCACAAGAGAACTTGCCATATTTTACCCCAGACCAGAAGAAGAGTCGTGCAATGGGAGAGGTTGATGATTTCCACATCCTTGAGTGCCTTGTGCTCTCTCCTTCCAATCTTCCTTGTCTTTAATTCATGTCACAGAATTTGCAAGACTGAGACCATCAGTGCCTGGATTGCATAGTGCCTATCCAGCACAAGGTGAGTGGGATCTCCAGCAAAAAATGCTGACAACAAACCCAAGTTCATGAAACAAATGTTTAAATTTTAACAAACAAGGGACTTCTGGAACAGTACAATACTTTAAGCACTGCACTTATTAAATAAAAGCAGAAACTCAAGCATTAGAGAGATTGACATCCTATAAATGACACTGAGGCGTTCCTCAAAAGTCTTGCTAGATGGACTTCCAATTAATTTATTACTGAAATGAGATGGTATTAGCCACTTACTTCCAAAGTGGGAGATACTAAAGGGCAAGTCCTTATTTTTGTGGAAGAGATGCCTAGCTTTGGATATTACGGTTCATCAGAGCAAATGAAAACTCATCACCTCAAAACACTTTTTAAAATTTTCAAATATCTTGTTGTTTTATTACCTTGCCAAGTCACTATCAGCAAATCTCTTTCCAGTGCTCTGGGTCTCCTAGAGTAAGTTATTTGCTGTTCCTATGACACCTGGTGTATTCAGCTGACCTACAGGACCCTTGCTAAATGTGACACTTTTGATGCAGCGCTCAAGTCTGTGAGAGGTTATCACACCGCACTTCAGGCAACTTCTTTGGAAACAAATGTTGCAAATCTAAAGTACATGGTGATAAGATAAATCTTATGAGTAATGCAAGAAAGGCAAAACAAACTGGTT
The DNA here is from genome assembly GCA_013398115.1 of Falcunculus frontatus. Classification (NCBI taxonomy): domain Eukaryota; kingdom Metazoa; phylum Chordata; class Aves; order Passeriformes; genus Falcunculus; species Falcunculus frontatus. Next base: position 566,032 of record VZRV01008784.1, read on the forward strand.
TCGAGAATAAATAATCTACTCATGGGAAGGAAGATGCATGGCGGGGACAGGGGAAAATAATGGGATATTAAAAATAAAGAACCTGCCCTGCTGCAGAACATTAGAAAAGTAAATTTAGTCTTGAGCTCTGCTAGAAAGAAAGGTGTAAGGCATCTGCATAACAATATGTCAGCCTTCCTCTTCTTCCCCTTTCCCTCTTCCTCATATCTACACTTCACTTACTTCAGCTTTCATCCATTATAGGCTGCAGCTCTGCCTGCTGGATTAAAGAGCGCTCAAACACACAAGAAACACTCTTGTTCAAAGAACAAACAGGAACCTCCTGTCCAACCTTTGACTTGAATGGGTCTGAGCTACTGATCTTCACACAGCAACTGGAGCTTCTGGGCTCAGTTCCCTGAACGTCCCATGACTCCCCAACTATTTTATAACACAGGGATAGACCAGTTGCTTGATGAGCAGTTGAATCATCTAAAAAATATGAAAGAGGATATTGACTTGAATCTACGAGATGCTTTATCTGCCAAGCAGGGAAAGCAAGTTTGGCCTCTGAACCAGACTGATTCAGAGAGGAAGAGGAAAACAAATGTGTGTTTACCTACCTACACAGAGGGCAGGGAAAGAAAGAAATAATTTCTCACAAATTGACAAGAACATCCCCTCCCACAGTAAGGACAATGAGGTCACTCAGTTCTCTACAGTTGTTCCAATGACAATACCTTCCACTGAAAATAGTTTTTGGAAGCTATAACTCTGGTCCAAAGGTTGAGTCAAAACTGCTCCCAGCCAAGAACAGGAAAATAAAGGGTTTGTTTTTCACAAATACTGAAGTTCAAATCCATCTCTCCAAAATTTTGGCTGCTAATTCACGGCCCAAACCGGTGGGCCATGAACCACTAGGACCAATGAAGTTTATGTTATGGGAGAAGACTTGGGCAGAGCATCTCTGAAGCCAGAGGCTGAAGATGTCAGCGCCTGACAGTTTCCATCAGGGACATTCAGAATTCACAGACATTAGTAACAAAGAGCCACCCTAAAACATTCCAACTTTCATGAAGTCCTCAGGCCTTATGGATATACTTGTAAAGGATTCCAACATTCTGGAAAAAGAAAATTACTGCTTACCTAGCTTGGTCTGCAAAGTGAGATGGACTGAGATAAAGTGACTGAGAACTAAGAGCAAGACTGAACAGGTGTCATGTGGGCTCCCTCACTTTTACTTTTTGAGTACTTTCATACATGAATGACATCCATAACAATCAGTAAGCACATCTAACAAGGCTCCCGACACTTTATAGTTAGTTGTTGCTTATGAGCACTTACTATACAGACTAAAGCTCAGTGACCAGGTTTTATTCCTCCTTCAAGTTACAGAAAAGTAAAATTCCAAATAAAGCTGAATGCAACCATGACATTTTTATCCTTGCGAAATTCATGCAGATTGTGGACACTGCAAATGCACAGAAACAAACACAATCTTAACATTTTGCAAAACAAAGACATAATGCAATATGCATAAGATCCCACATGTCCTCAGTAGCGATTGTTGTTCAAAAAATGCTGTATTTCCTGGCTTTAAAATGCCTAATTCTACTAATTTGATATTTGTGACCATATCTATTTTTGGAACAGCTATGGAACACGCACACAAAGGAGAGAAAACAAATTCTAAATGCAGTGCCATGAACAAAGCTGTATAGTTCATGCATCTTTTCTTCCCTAAGAGAATCTAAGCATTAAGCACTGCACCACACAAAGAAAATGTATTATGGTCCCTTTTTTAAGGGTGATTTGTGCCTGTGGCTTTTTTCTGTTACTTCTGGGTTTGTCTTCTGATTATTTTCAAAATTCTCCTATCCACAAAAGCCTCTTGAAGTGCATTAGGGCTTACACACTAGTCCCAGACTGTTTAATTTAGTCCTAATACCTTGAGGAAGCTTCAGGATGGATTGTTGCTGTTCTGATTAAGGAATCAATCCCACCTCCCGCCAAGAAGGTTGGATAGATGCCTTGCCCCCAGAGGGCAATCAATAGTGCTCCACTGACCAGCAACCCCCAAACACCATGTGTGTTGATCTATCATGAATAAAACCCCCAACACTTCATTCTTACATTCTAACTGCAAAAAGGGGGTCTGAATTTCCATTATTTTGACATCTTTCAATTGTTCAACTCTTGTAGTGTGGATTCTGGCTTTTGATTCCTCTGTCACTATTCCACTATACGTTTATTTTTGTTCCCAGAGATTAACCCACAAGCAAACCACAGAAGACTACACCGAGCCAACAGCAGATTCAAGTCAATACAAATGTCTATAATTGTGTGCATGAAACCCATAAAAACCATGTAAAGTGTCTTCTGACCTCTGTGTGAACGGAGCACACCATTCTGTCATGCTGTTCCCAACCATCGAGTACTTCAACTCAACTGCTAATAGCCAACTGAAATATTTATATTTGTATTGTTTAGCTCAGCAAAGGTTTTTGATAGTGGAACAATTCAACACACTCCCTCAAGCATTAAATGTTGGCACTGTGATACCTTTCTGTTCAAGACTAAGTATTTTCCAAAAGTGACAACTATGCAGACCCAGTCTCCAACGATGTCTGAATTAGGCACAAGTGTTTCGCAACAGCACATTTTCTTGCAAAAATTGTCGTTTTCCAACAATTACAGCTTTCCTATTTCAAGATTGTTTCATGTCAATCATTCTGAACCTCTGGCAAAGGAGCTTTCAGCAATTTTATACACAATACAGGTAATAAAGATGATGCAGACAAGAATGAGAATAGGAACCACAATGCAAAAATAAAACCAACCCCCAGTTATCCGGAGGAGGAGGTAGTGGGGAGATGCTCACATATCAGGAGTGGATGCAAGCTGCTACCCCCTTCCAGGGTGGTCTCCCAGGCTACTCCAACACATCTCAGAAGGACACATGCAGCCACACAGCCAGAGACACTTGATTTTATCTTTAAATAGAGCTGGAACTAAGCTAGCCCCCCCTTCCAAAAATAAGGCTGTAAATCCCCAGGGCACTGGTTTAAATAGGCACCGAGTCACACATCATGTGAGATGCATTCTCACTACCTAAAGGGTCAGCTGGTGCAATTTTGGGGTTCAGGGAAAGAATACAACCATAATCTCTGAGTGCTGGGTGCCTTGATCCTGTGGTGGTCAGGTTGGCAGTGCTTTGGGAGGATGGAGCCTCTCGGATCAGCTGATGATGGTGTCCTTGAGCAAAGCAGCAAAGGAACCCCCAACCAATATATACATCACTGAAACATTTGCTTAGGAGTTGTTTTGCACAACAAAAACTGAAGCAAAGCTGTGCAGTTTTTCAGCTTTTGCATGTTAAGTTACAAACACATGCCAAAAGCATCCTGTGCGAAACCCAGATGTTTCACAGCTCCAAATACTTGTAAGGAAATAAAGGCTCTTGACCAGCACATAGAACCCTTTCCTCTCACCCTTTAGTTTTAGGCTTTTCCAGTGACTACACATGAGCAAAAGCATCTCAGACTGTTATACTTGAGAGAGAGAGCCAGGATGGGTGAAAAAATATTATGTAGTGCTCTATTGCGGCTCTCCCTATTCATCCACTGCCAGTTTTTCTTTTACAACAGCAAAACCTGAGTTACACACTCTTAATAAATGCCACTCCTGTAAGACCCACATCTGACAGATCAACAGCCCTCAAGAGGGCAAGAAATATTTCTCTTCCCCATTTAACTTTTGTTTGAGAAAATACACTTCCATTCATTCCCTGCTCCATGCCAATCATTTTTTTCTTTTTGCAAACACAAGATAAAAGTGCTAAAGCATTTATCTCTGCCTAAGAGAGTATAATGCAAAGTGAAAAATATTATCTAAACACATTTTGAATTTATTTGCTAAAAAATTCCTTCAGGCTTTCTGCACAGATTGAGTGAATGAAAAACAGCAGTGCACACAATTCCAGATAAAGCTTTTATTTGGGGATGTTTTCAAATATTCTTCCACAGTGAGTACAAATGCAAAGTGCAACCACAGAAATCAATGTATATACATTCTAACCAGTGCATCAACTCCACTTAAACACGACATGGAAAAAGCCACATAAAATAGCAGCACTACAAAGCCAAAAGAGGACTGCCAGATCTCTGCACTACTTTCTGCTTTACTTCTTATCTAATCTTCATCCTTTGCTCCATGCTTATTCCTTCCCCTTGTGCACTCACTATACTTTCTCCTGATCCCATCAAACTCTTGACTTGCCATTCCTAATGCACTAATCCCATTGCACATCCAGTCTGACAGCAAATCACAATCCCACCCGTCCTGCCCAAAGCCCAGCCCTGCTCTCTCTACTTGCTTTTATCCAAGCTGTTTCCTTGTTACTGACTGGTTCCTTGTTTTCTTTGTTCAAATTAATTTTCTCCTCCTGAGCTCATTTCTGCTGTTTCCTTTGCCCTGCTAGTCCCGCTTCACTCACTGTCAGAACTGCCAATTTCAATTATCTCTCCTCAAATGACCCTCTCCATCATTCCCGGCACTTCCATCACAGGAACAGTTCCTAGACAAGCAGACCCAACTGTCTGTAACTAGATCCCAGTATGATCTCTAGTCCTCCTTTTCTACATTCAGTCTCTTGAATCAGGTGGTTTCCTCTCTGACCACAGCATCTCACTCAGCCTCCAGTGAACACAACAAGGACCAGCCCATGACAACAGAAGAACTGGTCTGCTGCTATTAAGAAAGAATAAAAGTGGTCAGAGGGACCTTTGCCTTGACTTGGCGCAGCCATGCTTTCCATCCCCCCTCTCTCCCTGCTCACTGACCCATGCTACTCTTCCATAACACAGCCCAGATCCCACTCATCCAGAACTGTCCTGCAGCCAGCTTCTCCCTCCATGCCACTGGGTGCCAACAAAGGAGCCTGAGAGCAGAAGAAGCTGCACAGCTCCACCCTGGCCTTGAGCAGCCATGGCCTGGGAAGTCTGGCTGCTCTCCTGCAAGGACCAGACTGAGCCATCTTCAATTATTCTATGGGTGACCTCATCTCGCCCCACAAAAACCCCTCCAAGGCCAAAACCTAGCCAGCACCCAGGAAGATTTGGTCAATAACATCTTCATTGAGTACAGGCAAAGTGGTATTTTTCCAAAGACTTACTGGTTTGCCTAATTGAGGAGTATTTTCTCAACAACAGCAGCAGGCATATCCCTGTTCAACAGCTTCTGTCTGCCACATTTCAAAACCTTGCTCCAATGAATAGGAGTGCTACAGCTTTCCAAAACCAAAGAGGCATCGTGTTCAGCATGTGCAATACACTGGCCCTGGTAACAACTGAATGATCCTCACTGCTCTCAAACATAAAAAGCAAGAAGCAGGCACAGAAAGAGGAAAACTACAGCCTGAGCACCCTAACACGGAAAAAAATTTAAGCAGCAGAAAATAGATAATTTGAACAGAAAATGTTAAATACATTCTCGGTAAGAAGGACTCCCAGCTAAGTCTAGAATAGAGTCTGAGACAGAAAAAACTGTCCAAGGCACCAAATAAGCAATTTCTTGGTGTTAATTGGAGCAAAATCTCCAGGAGTGCGATTAGGAATAAGGAATATGCTCAGAATCCTTGCAAGATGATCCTTCTCCTCTCACATAGGTAGCACTCCTTTATCTGCACATCCACAGACTCAGGGCAATGAAAATAAATTTTTGAACTATAAAATGAATGATTTATGAGAGAAATTGTACCTGCTATTCCCAGAGGAGTAAATCTAAACACTACAAACTACCCTTCCCTTTCAGGGAATGAATGGTCCCAGCAGCACTTACACCAGCCCCACCACAAGGGCAGAACTGAAGGCTCTGCTTCATAAAAACACTTCAGGTACCAAGTAGAAGCACTTGAAAAACACTGAACAAGAGATGGCCAAGTGGAACATTTAATGGAAGAAATCTATATTATTTCGGCTACAACAAGAAGAATAATCCACTCTGGGATTTCCTCAGGATTAAGGACTCTCTAGGTGACTTGGTAGCTCATTGAAGACCATCCTTCTAAACCAGACATTAATTCCCAAGTGACTCCTTTTCAAGTTTTATTGTTTTACAGGGCTTCTGAGGGCATCTGGGGGATTGCTGTTGTTCTTTTGATTGTTTTGCCAATTAGGTTGACTCTTCCTCAAATAAATTAAGGACAACATTGCAACAGAACTGCTCCTTTATGTGCTTTACAACATGATCTGCTTCAGTGATCAGCAATGAACACCAGGCAAACAACATTTCATTCTTGCACTTTACTTACAGAAGAGTTAATTTAGAAGCCCTTCTACAGTTTTTCCATTTTTAGATGCAAAAAGAAACATTTTATCTAATTATGCCAACAAACCGTTCCTAATAAACTGAGCCAAAAGCAATTATTGACCAGGTTAATAAGGCTGTCTCCAGACAACAAGGAAACAGTGATCCTGTTAAATTCCAAAGGGATCCAAACCACCCCACCACACCTGCTTGAGAAGAAAGACTAAAAGCATCATATCCTGTACATAGATACAATATATACACACACTACTTTTCCACTGTTTTGTATTTTAGAGCCAAAGCCATGGATTGAAAAGAATGGCAAAGACTGCAATACGCCAAGAGACAACAGTATTTTACCAATTTAACCAGCTTACTGTTTCAAGAAAAAAAATTAATAGAAAAGCAGTTTCTAGGGGTAAAAGGAAGAAGAGAAGTTTCATCTGAAGTGTACAATTATACTGAAGGGGGAAGTTATTTTAAAATATTTACATGAATGCTAAGGAAACTCAACAAAGCATTGGATTTTGACAGCTGGACTGGATTCAATGTATAACCAATCTCAGCAGCAGTATTTCAAACAGGATGAAAGTGAATTTCCAAAAATTCATTAGCAGGTTACCTGTCCAGCAATCAAAGGCAATAATGCAAAGCAGGTTATTAAGTTACAGTGTCACAGTGCAACAGTGGCTCCTACTCTTTTTATGTGGAATTCAGCTTTTGAAATTCTGCTTTAAAAGAGTGTTTTACAGCTTTCGAAATTCTGAAAAGAATGTTTCACAACATGAGTAACACTAATGAGCTGCAAAGAGTCCAGAAAAACATCGGCTCATGTTTGAGTGCCTTCCCCATATGGTTCAAGGAAGCGGGGGATCTTGAGCAGCCACAATACGGCTGGAAGGGAAAACAATGTACTCTGCAAGTCTTGACTCATGCTGAAATAAATAAATCCCCCAATCTTTAATGAATAGGTAGGAAATACGAGAATAGGTAGTTTGACTGAATTGTCGAAATCTTCTTTCTTAAACCAAGTCAGAATTGTAAACGAAATTACTCAGACATTCAAACATTAAAGTCCCAGCAGCTCTTCGGGTACCAAAAGGGAACCTTTCTACTCCTGGTGCCTGCAGGTACCAAGGGGTGTAGGCAGGGACCTCTCACATAACCCCATTCTCCTACCAACCACCTCCTGCGAGCAGCAGGGCAGCCCCCCCCCCCCCCCCCCACAACAAATCATCCTAAAGTTTAAAAATTCTCTTTTTAAGCTCATGAAAAGGACTCTGATGGCATTAACTTTACAATGCACATGCATAGAGGCTGCAGCAGCCCCGAATCCCACCCTGAGCTGGGCATGCACACAAAGGTGTGAGCTGCAGAATGCAGATACTCTGTAATGACTCAGCTTCTATAAACTATTTCTCACTCGCTAATCTGCATATGCAGGCTGACCACTTAAAACAGGGAGTGAGCCTCTGTGAAATAAGGAGATATTAACGTCAGACAATTTTGCTACCTCAAAATTGTCCAAATAACTATGCAGAATGCTAAACTAATACTACTTAACTAATGAAAAGTGTATTTTGCTTTGAAGTGCCCATCTCCAGCACTCTGTGTACAACTTTTACTAAGAGCTTTAGAATAACCAAGCAAAAAGTATAAATGTGATGCATTTATTACCGACCTCAGCCTTTTCTCTTCCAGCCTTTCAATGTATTTGCTATTAGGGTACTTTGAGAGTATATTTTTGTGGGTGAAATTCCAGATGCTTTGAAATATACAAAAGTTTTAACATGGTACTAAACAGGAAACAAGTTTCTGTGAAACACACACAAAAAAGGGGTCAGGGATACACAGCTCTGCCTCTGGGAGTTGTCTGAATGGCATCAAGTAGGTTTCACAGCAAATTTAGAACAAAATACATGTTTCAGAGCATTTGCCATCACCACAGGAGAAGACTGTCTAAGCTGCCAATCATTAACCCACCCACCTGCGAAGGTTAGGCCCATAACGGAAACTCTCAGCTCATCAGAGTTAACTTTTGACTTATCATGCGAGACTAATTACTTGTGTCCTTTTCCCATCAGACACCATCTCCTTTTCCTTTAAGTCCTGGAAAACAACAGTTAACATCTAAGCCCAAAGAACCTGGGGGGTGAGGGCTGTAGGAGGTGTGAGAACAGGATGGGTGGGATGACACACAATTTCTATTGTATGTAATCAACTACAGCGCTGTATACAATAAAACTGAATGTTGGCTCAAGAATCCGTACATCAAACCTAGATCCAGCTTTGCAGATGAAAACAGGGTTTTCATTTGAGATCACATTTGACTACTGTGCCCATTACGCACCACTGTGTGATGCCACCGAGGTCAAAATCACCCAGGTAACTCCAGATGGTTTCCAAATGTGAGTCACCACTACATGCAACACCCATACATTGCAAATACTATTGAAGGACAATGCTGTATTCAAGCAAATTGCAGAAATGCAAGATTACAGCTGTTTATACACAAATTCTGCTGATGAAATAGAGTACTGAAAGAGGAAACGATTTAGCAGTTACAAATAGCAAGGGGGCCTTCAAGTTCTGAGCGTTGCACCTATGTGGAATGAACTTTAAAAGGCAAAATAACCATATCCACAAACCACGTGTTTTCGTAGGAAAGTAAACTGGAACACCCTATAAACAAAAGGTGCGGTCCCCCAAAGTATTGCTTCCGTCAGGAGTTGGCCAACAGAGCCCCTCGCATCTGGACAGCAAATTAGGACCCGTGCAAACACTGAATATCCACCTTCTCACAGGCTGAAAGGACAGTGATAGCTGTTAGCAGCCACCCAGCTTTCACAAAGGTCAAGGAAAAACTTGATTAAATCACCTCCCTCCCCAGGCTTTTAAAAAAATTTTACACTGAGTGTGGAAAAAAAAAAACCCGCAGCAACAAACCCACAGTGTCTGCGCCTCTGAAACATTCATAACAAAAAGATAAAACTTTCCACATTCAATCACTTGGCCACCTGCACCTGATGTGCTGTGATCGTGTTCTGAAAAGGCACAATTTTTCCTGGACCACTCAGCCACAAATTTACACATAGCTCCCCCAAACTACATCCTGTGCCAAATGTCATAATCAAGAAAGTTCATTCCATTCACTATACCAGCCATGGAGCCACAGCCTTTTCAAAAGTGAAGACAAGCACCAAAGTGTCGAGGTTGGTTTCAGCTCGGTTTGCAATGTAATCCCACTTGTTTCAAGGGCTTCATACCACACAAAAGGACACTGGTGGGAAGTGTGGCACACGCTTATGATTTTACCCACTGAAGTACCTTCCAGAAGAGCTGTAGGTGCCACGCTCCGTGTTCTTTCCCATTAGCCAAGAGAGGAAAAGGGTGAAGGAGATCCAAGTGTGCTTTTACAGCCTGTTGTCCCCAAAGCGTAGTACTGAAGGTACAAGTCGGGTCTGTGCACCCCTACATAACCTTTACTTATCACTTCCACTTGTTAAGTATTTAGAAAACACTGCCAGTTTCAAGAATCAGACGTGAAATAAATATGTACTACACCCTCCTACCTGTCAGCCCATAATGCACTCTTGAACCTGGGTGAAAAACAAAATGTTTTGGTGCTATGCCTGCACTTTGTCCTTAACCTGCTGCCTCCTCCTCAGCTCCTGAATGTTTGGAGTATAAAAGGCAGAAAGAATTCTGCAGGGTTTGGATGGACAGAAGCTGCACGCAGAGTTACATGAGACCTCCAGGTTTTGTTCTGCAACACTGGATTTTTGGGAGGCTCCAGATCTCATTACCCCCGGCATTCCACCTCATACAGGATGTAAATGCTGCATTAGGATATCTAATAATTCTGCTGGTTATGGGTCCATTTACACTCACAGGGACAATCTGGAGATGTAACTCAAAGTCCAGAATCAAGTGAAATATCAGTAGGAACTCCACAGTAAGATTTGCAACCCAGAGGCACAGGATACACTCACATCACAGCACAAGGCTAAAAGCCTGTTTTGGGAATAATTCACATGTTGCCAAAGGGATTTTATTGCTTCTGAAGTATGAGGCTTTCTGCAACCAGCTCTTTTCTCCCCCAAGGAATGAACAGAAATTCTACATAACTCCGAGCACATTAACATTCTACGTGCTCTAAAAAGCAAGCTCAATTTTACTTCTCTGCTATATTTAAAGGGGTGAATCATGAACACACATCCAGTCTGGTAGATCAGAGATACAGGGTGCAAGTCAAGCCTGATCAAACATTGCTAATTTTTCTAGCAAATTTCTGAACTACAGTTAAAAACACTTGCTTTTGCCTCAACTTTCAGCCCTTCAAACCACATGAGTCACATGTAGAACAGGCATTTGCTGCTTACCACACCTGCTCCTGAAAAGCCATTCCCTGGCTACTTTAAAAAAAAAAAAAAAAAAAAAAAAAGACAACTACGTTCTAAGGTAAATGGAAATTTAATTTTGTTTAAAAAAGACATGCCATGATCAACAAAAGAAGGTGGCATATATTAAATACAGGTTGTTTGTGTGGTTTCCTTTCCAGTGAAAGAGAGAACAGAGTGAGAAATCACTGTTTTGGCCTAAATACCCAGAGCACTGGAAACCAACGTTTTCAGAGCTCTGCCCAAATTAAAATGGAGCAACTCCTGCCAATTTTGTATCTAGAATAATTTATTCTGTTGATCCAACCCTTTTCCTCAGTAACCTGGTACATTTCTCAGCGTGCTACATTGAAGACATGAGAAATGATACTTTGATGCTGCTGAAGACAATTTCAGAAACAAAATTTTCGGATAAAAAAATGTTACAGAAGCAATTTGTAAGTGTTGCAGAAGACATATATAGGCTACATACAAGCACACACCCCTACAAATATTACATAAAACAAGAGGAACTATTTATAGGCACTACTCTCTACTACCATTCTGGTTCAGGAACACCTCAGTACTGCTTGCAGTTTTAGGAATGAAGATAGAAAAAAAAAAAAAAAGTTCCTTCTGAGAATTCAGAATTTATTTTCTAGCGTCAAAATTGTCAAATTATACTGCCTCTTACTTTAATTCCACTCAAACTATTCAGTCTCCTCCCAAAGCATCCAAGATGCAGAAAAGGGAGGCAACTGCAGGTTTTCCCAGAAACATTCCCATGCAGCAGAGCTGTTTATATACTGATGAATCAATATAGCATCACTACACTATTTCACCAGCATTTATCACCTTTCTTTCTATGGCATATAAAAACACACCAAAATAACCTCTCCCAGTCAGCAGTTGCTCCCTAATTTACTGCATAGTTCTAACCAGATCTGGCTATAACATGACTCCAATGTCACAGCAAAACGGGATGCTAAACTGCCTGCCAGAGCAGGCCAGGAATGCACCCAGAAAGGACAGCAATTAGCACATCTAAAATAACCATTTCTACAAGAGGCAGCTCAAAAGCTCAGATATATATATATATCAACTCGCACCGGTTACCAGCCACAAACACATGACTACAGGAGAGAATCCTGCAGTGCTTTACAATCCAGATGACCCTCTGCCACTTATTCTTGACTTCTTCATTCAAAACACCGTTTTCTTTTCCCTCCTCCCGAGCACAGATTTGTCCCAAGATGTTTCATGGCCCACCACTCAGGGAAGAGCCGCTCCACAGCCTCCTGTCCGCGGGTACCAACCCTCCCAGACCCAGCAGGTTTGCTCCATGCTCCACCATCAAACATGGCTGCACCATGTCCTCTTTGTGATTGAATATGTGGAATAGCTCTTCTGCCTTCCCAGACTTCTTTTATCTCCCTTCTCTTTTTTTCTTCTCATTAGCAAGGGACCATTTCACACCGCTATTACCCGCTTCTCATTCCTTTTAACAGTCCGATATTTTCCATTAACGTTCCACCGTAAACCAAGTGCATTTATACTTTCCAGGTTCTCCTCAAAAACATCAAGGAGCTTTATACGTTGAAACCCTCTGTACCATTAAAACCTGCTTTATTTACACACAACACAAAACTCTTCTCGTAAAAATCTCCGTCCTTCAGATCCAGCGTGGAGAGAAGCCCCTTAACAGCAGCGACAGGAAATTTTATCATCTGGCTTTTCTTCCCTGCAGTTCCCTCTCCTGAAACCGGACCCCCTGTCCATAGATCCACCTCGGAGCCTCCTGCAGCAGCCACACACAAAACCCACCCCGGGCTCCGCTGCGAGCCTCCCTCCGCTCCACAGCCGCTGCCGCTTTTTTTGCGCTGTGAGGCTTTTTTTATTTAATTCCTTCAGCAAAATTAAATCAAACTCCTGAACCTCCGCTGGGATTTCCCTGCAGAGGCTGCACATGAAACTTTCCGGAGCGGGGGGGACCCCCGGGCTGAGCTGCTCCGAGGTGCCGGCACGGAGGGGACCCGGCTCCCCGCACCAGCCCCGGTCACGGACCGTTATGCCCCTGTGGGGCTCCCGCAGCCCCGCTCCCCCCGCGCTCACACTCACCCACAGCTCCGTGCCCCAGCTCATGGCTCNGTGGGGGATCAGTGGGGAGAAGGGGGTCAGTGGGGAGCGAGGATCAGCGGGGAGAAGGGGGTCAGCGAGGATCAGTGGGGAGCGGCAGTCAGTGAGGAACGAGGGCAGTGGGGGAGAGGGGATCAGTGGGCAGCGATGGTCGCTTGGGGAACGGGTTCAATGGGGTAGTAGGGGTCAGTAGGGAACAGGCGTCACTGGGGAATGGGCATCAATGGAGGAGCGGGGGTCAAGGGAAAGAGGGAGTCGCTAGGGAATGGGTGTAACTGGGTGAGGAGGCTCTCCCTGCCCTGGTCACTGAATCATCAGCACTGGCACAGGTTGCCCAGAGAAGTGGGGGATGCTCCATCCCTGGAAACATTCAAGGCCAGGTTGGACAGGGCTCTGAGCAATCTGGTGTGCTTGAAGAGGTCCCTTCTCATTGCAGGGAGTTGGACTGGATGGCCTTTAGAGGTCCCTTCCAACCCTAACTATTCTATGATTCTGTGCTTTCTAAAACTTACACTGGCCTTGTTGCCCTTTGCTGAAGACACTCCAGGACCTCAATGTCCTTTTTCAAGTGAGGGGCCCAAAACTGANCCGCCGGCGCTGAGGGGGGGGGCGGGGAGCGCTGGGGGTGTCGCTGTCCCCTGGCTGTGTCTGCTCGCCCTCGAGAGGGCCGTGCCCGGCGGTGCGAGCGAAGCGGGGCGGGACGGACGCTGCTCACCGCCGCTCCCGCCTCATCTCGCCGCAAAATGGCCCGTGCGGCGCGGGGCGGGCGACTGACAGCTCCGGGCTGCGCAGGCGCAGAGCCGCCGCGGCTGGGGGGGNCTGCAGTACTTGAGGTGCCTCACCTGTGCGAAGTACAGGGGTGGTGATCCCAACCCCATCCACCATCAGGTGCCCTTCCCTGCCTCTTACCACCCTCCCCTGAGCCAGGTGAGGCTGGTTTTGAAGCAACTGTTCTTGGTTTGGTCATTTGTAAAGGAAGTGAGGGCCCTAGAAAGGAAGGCAACCCACAGCCTTAGAACTTAGAACCCTTGAAGCTCTGTCACGTGTACTTCAGGTTGAATATCAGGAGGAATTTCTTCACAGAAAGGGTGATTAAATATTGTCATGGGCTGCCCGGGGAGGTGGTGGAGTCACCATCCCTGGAGGTGTTCAAGGAAAAACTAGATGTGACACTCAAAGCCATGGGCTGGCTGACAGGGTGGGGATTGGCCACAGGTTGCACTCGATGACCTCAGAGGTCTTTTCCAACTGAATTAATTCTGTGAACTCACTGCAAGGGCTGACTTCTAACTCAGCTAAGCAGTATATACATCCCCCCACCCGCAAAATAACCCAAATCCAAGAATATTAAATCCGCCATCTGTCACCAAAATGCTCAACAAGCAAGCAGGAAAATAACCAAATTATCTGCCTTTGCATAAATGTGGGTTATTGTAGCAATTACACAGGCCTTGCAGAAAATGGCTCATTTCCTTGCCAGAAAAATATTTATTTTGTGATCCTCTTTCTCTGTGTCATTTATTTGAGCTGTGTCAATCTCATTTTGCATTTCTGCTTTTCAGCTACGACAAATGTAAAAAGAGCTTTAGACTGATATATTTATTCCTGTATCTATTCATGAGAGATTTACGTGGGAGGAATAAAAAAGGGAAGCATATTAATTCACCTGAGGTAAAAGGCTTCTGCTCATAAAGGGTGGGGATGCTTTTGATGCGAGAAGATAAAAATTGACCAGCTGCTACAACAAGCATTATCTCCTCTAGATTAATGCACTTCTTCCACTGATGCTTGGCTGTTACCCTACATGAGGAAGAAAAACATTTAAGCAATTCCAACATTTCAAACAAGGAAGACAAATGTTATGTTAATAACAGAATTGCGTTTATTTTTATCCAAGTTCCATTGATTTGAACATGAGAGTGCTGCTCCTCACACAGCTGTCTTTGAAGAGAAACACAACAGGCAATGCTTTTGTTCATCATTAAAAGTTATTAAAGGGCTGACTTCATAACAACTAAGAGACACCCTGTTCAGCTCATTTTAGAATAGTTCTTCCTTCTACTGCCAACATATTTGAATATCCAAGCCTGCCCCGCTGCCTGAAGCACAACCACAGTCTTCCAAGGGCCTGTGCTTCCACAGGTTCCCAGACCCACCATCCTTAGCCCTACATCCACCCAGGACACATTGCAAAACCAGACAGCACGGTTGCATCACGACTTTTTGAGAGCTTAACCCATAAATACTCGCAGAAAAAGAACGTACAGAAACAGAGAGCAGCACTGGTATCATCTGAGCTGAGTTTGTGTGGAATTTCCTTTTGCACAAAGAGGTGGGAGGGGAACAGGGAAAACCTGTTACACCAGCATGGGCAGGGAAACCTGTCCACACTGAGAGATAGAAATGCTCCACCAATTCCAGAAAGATAAAGGTCAGAAATACAAGTTTTATATTATGATGGTACATTAGAATAAACCATA
The DNA here is from genome assembly GCA_013398115.1 of Falcunculus frontatus. Lineage (NCBI taxonomy): Eukaryota > Metazoa > Chordata > Aves > Passeriformes > Falcunculus > Falcunculus frontatus. The sequence continues at coordinate 581,312 of VZRV01008784.1, forward strand.
CCAAAAACTATCACAAGTTATCAAAATTTCTGTGGACAGAGGGTCAAGACAAAAACTAAATAAAATTAATTCTAAATGTTTATAGAACCGGATTTTTCCCATTTTTTGACTGTCTTTATTGTTTAGCCCGAGACTCTCCAAGACAGGGACTGCCACTTACTGCTTTCAGTTGTGCAGTGCCCAAAACAACAGGGCCTGCAGCTTGGCTGGTCCCTAATTACTAATGTAATTAGCAATGACAGGAGCATTAAGAGCCCTTTATGCCAAAGTAGATGCTGGAAAGCTCAGTAGGTTCCAGTCTCTCAAAATTACACTTAGAAGTTACATTATCTAGAACTTCTTTACTCAGTGTGCACAATCCTTATCTGAGCAACACAGAAGCTGGGTAGGAATTTTCCCTCAGCCATGCTGAGAACAAGACCACGCAGATCTGTTATCCAGATATGGGCCTATTCCTGTAAATTCTCTGTTTATCTCTCCCGTTGTTATGATTCAGAACACTCCCAGATTCAGCTCCAAGACCCAAGCAGAAGCAATTCCATTTTTAGAAAGTCAGGACTTTGTTTGGGAAACCCCAATCCCCCTTGAAAACAGCCAGATTCACTGTTGAATGATTGAGAAACCATATAAAGTAGATAAAATAAATGCCTAAACTATTGTTCAATCTAAACTTTTTTTTTTTCTCTGTGTTTGTTTACTTATGCAAAGCAAGAAAATCACAACTCTGAGAGCATGGACAAGCATTTCAAGCTTCCAGGATATAGGAGGAAGAGGACGTACCTTTCCCCCCAGAGTTATCACCCTTACAGCTGTTTCCCTTTGATTTTACAATTCTACCCAAATTATCCATGTCCAAGATAAGGAACATGGATGTTGCTTGTAACCTCTCATACACTAGGACTGAAACATCACCAGGAAAGAAAGAGGACACACCTTTCCTAGAGGCCATCATCATCACAGCTGTTTCCTCTCTGCTGTTACAACACTACTCAGATCACTCATGCACACAACAGGGGACCTCGGTGCTCTTTAATGCCCCATCAGGGCTCAGCGGGGCCTGACAAAGACCTGATAAACCCTAATGGCCCTGGCCAGTCTCACCTGGGGCCTCTGCTCACACCCTCTGCCCATGGACCCAGGAACTGAATTTAAACTCTGGCCTGAAAGTCCAGTTGTTTGCCCCGTGTTTTAGGCGGGGGGGGGGTCTCAGTTCCAGTTCAGGTTGTGCCTGGCTGTAGCTCCTGTTGATATGGAGCCTAGGTCTTATCTTAGACCTGCCTTGTCCCTGTGGACGTGCCCAGCCATAATTAGACCATGGCTGACCTTGGTTACCATCACCCAAACTCCAGATGGGCTTCTCAACTCAGCCTTGCCCCCGTCTTGTTGCTGTGAACTCAGCAGATCACCTCGGTTTTGGCTGCTCCCAGCTCTGACCCCTGGGCCTGCTCTTCTCTCTTTCCCCAAGGACTGTGGGACTGGGTCCTGAGTGCCTCCTGACCCGGGTCTGTGTTATCTTGCCCACCTCCTCACTCCATGCCTGTACCCTGGCTCACAAAATATGTTAACAAAATGGCAATCTGGTTCATTCTGTGCTGAGCTGTACCTGCAGACTGTCCCTCTACCATGATTTTCTGACACTGCTGATACCTTCCATCCAACCTCGATAATTGTACATGATACACATAAAAAAAAATCAGTCTGTGAAGAGTTCTAATTATATGTTTAGTTACAATTAAGGAGTGAAGAAAAAAGACATCCAGGCTGAGAACAACTGCGTGCACTGGGAACTGCAGACTTACAGTAAAGTGATCTTGTGTGGAAGCTACAATGAAACAAATTGATGTCATGATGAAAGTTATTGTAACAGCTTACTAATGATGGTCAGAGGCTGCTTTGTATCTTAATAAAGATGTAAATTTAGGTACAGACATCTTTTAACATACAAATTCTTAGAAAAACGCATAGCCAAAGAAAGTAAACATGCTATAAATTCTATTTTTTGTTCATTTTGTATAGGTAATTGGGGAACTGACAGTTACTACAATATCCGAATAGTTGGTGAAGAAATATTAAAAAAAAAATAAAGATCTTCAGAAAATTTCTATTCTGTGGCATAAAAAAAAAAAATCCCTGATTGCTAGAAATCATCCTCAGACCAAGGATGATTCTTCTTAAGGAAGGTTCTGAAGAAAGCTCCCGAAGGCAGCATCCCCAGACTAAAAAAGGCTCTGCAGCTGAACCAAATTCCAGAATTATAGGGGAATTTCTCGTGCTCTTTGACTACTCGAGCAGTCAAAATGTGCCTGACACTTGTTAGTGGAGCAAGGCACGACAGCCTGTGCTGCAGCTGTGGTTGCAAGCAGCTGTTTCTCAGGAGTCAAAACTCCCCAGGTTTTCCAGGTGGTCCGTGCACAGAGATTATAATCATTACAATACTAAAAAAAACCCCAAAACCCCACAAAAAAAACCCCCAAAAACCAACCAACAAAAAACCCCCCTAATTCCAAGAAAATATCTCACCGGATTTTTTTTAGAATAAATCATCCGATGTTTGTAGGTCCGTGGGGTTTTTGCAACCTGTGTTGTAGCTCCGTGCGGTGCAAGGGCTGGTGCTGCCAGGACACCTAGTGGCACCCACACGTACTGCCCAGAGAAAGAACATTACTAGAAAAACAGATTTTTTTTTTTTTTCCATGCTTCCAGATATTTCCTGGTACCAGTCCAGGTTTCTTTGGCTGTTGGTGAGATTTCTTTGTTTATTTTTTTATCTAAGAATATACAAGGGGGAAATGAAATTGTGAGAAAAAATGGAGAGGAACATCTGAATCATCTCTCGAAATAAAGATGGGACATTCTACCATAATCTTGATAAAGAAAAGGTCAAAGCAATTGATTTTTCTCTCCCTTTTCACCCTCACTTGCCTGGGCCAGTCCAGTTGTTTATCTATCTCTAGATAACAGAACTTGCACAGCTGTTACTCCACACACTGAAAGGGAAAATCAGAATGTCTGAGTTTTGGGAGCTGAAAGCTCCTCACTGAAAAATTAGATTTATTTACATTGCTTCCCATTGCATAGTCTTTCCATTTTTTCTTTTAGCAATGTGTCAACCAAAAAGCCGTTTTAATTATCCCTATTCACATTCACTTTGCGTCTTGTGTTACTCTCATCTTGAGCAACAAGTCATGGAAACCAGGCCCAATCTGCTTTTTGTTTTACTTGTAATTGGGACTACAGCTACTTATTTCAATATTTTAATAGGTACAAAACTAGTCCTGTTAAGAAGCAGAAATGTCTTTGTTTGTTACATATTTTTTTGGTGATATTCAAAATCAATACTTTAACCCTGGCTTTAAATAGAAAAGCAATTTTCCTGTTGTTTGGACTACCTGATGTTCAGACGTCTGCTGTTGCCATAGCTCCCAGGAAGAAGCTGGAACTTACTGGTAGATCCACGGCTGAGCTGGAAACAACCACTTCACCCCTCCCTGTAAACAACCATCCCACATCTCCCTGTGGACGATGCAGCGGGGCTGAGGTAGGAAGAGCTTCAGTCTTTTTTGGGGTTTTTTTTTGTGTCACCCCACACAGGCTGGTCTAGGGGAGGCTCAGGGGGTTCCTTTTGGCCAGTGTCCCCCTCTGTGACCCATGGTCATGGGGGCACCCAGCACCCAGGGGGGACCCCACCACCAAGGGGGTCCCAGGGCTGAGGAGGGACCCAGCACAGGGCCTGGCTGCTGCCATGGTCCTCATTGAGGGGCCTGATCCAATCCCGGGGGCATCGTGGGGAGCAGCCTGTGGGCAGGGGCAGCCCAGCAGAGCTCAGAAGGGCCTCAGGGGGAGAGAAAAGGGCGGGAAGTGCCTTCCCTATGGGGAAAGGCTGAGGGAGCTGGGGCTGTTCAGCCTGGAGAAGGTCGTGTGGAGACCTCACAGCACCTTCCAGGATCTGAAGTGGCTACAGAAGCTGGAGAGGCACTCTTCGGCAGGAACAGTAGTGACAGGACAAGGGGGAGCGGGTTCAAACTGGAAGTGGGAAAATTCAGGCTGGATTTTGGGAGGAAATTCTTCCCTGGGAGGGTGATGACGCATTGGCACAGGTTGCTCAGAGAAGGTGTGGCTGCTCCCCGGGAAGTGTTCCAGGCCGGGTTGGACGGGTTTTGGGGCACCCTGGTCTAGCGGGAGGTGTCCCTGCCCGGGCAGGGGGTGGCACTGGATGACGCCTCAAGTTCCCCCCCATCCCCAACCCCTCCATGACTCCCTGACAGGACCCGGCCCCGCCCACCTCGGTCACGTGACACACCCCCGCCCGACACGTGACTCGCCTGACCCGGAAGTGGCGCGCGGGGGACGCTGACGCTGGAACAAAGATGGCGGCCCGCGGCGCTGGGGCCGTGCTGGGGCTGCTGCTGCTGCTGCTCAGTGCGGGCCCGGCCCGCGCCCGCGTCCATCACCTCACCCTCAAAGTAAGGTCTGCGCCGCCCCTGGCCCCGCTGGCTCGGCCCCCGGGTGCCCTGAGGGGAGCGGTGAGGCCGGCCGGCCCTGCGCACCTCCCGCGGGCCGGGATTGGTCTCCCCACGTCTCTATCTTCGTCCTGCTGCGTGTCCCGGCCCTTCTTTCTCTTCGCTTCCCTTTGAGCTTTCCCCCTACGCCTTAGTCCGCCTGGGCCCCGCCGTGTTCTGCTTTTGCCGTTATCTTCCCGCTCCCTCTGACCGCATCCCCATAGTCCCGTCCCGCTTCTTCTGTCCGCCTGTTTCTTAGCCGCGGGTAAAGCGTGTGAGGGGGCCTTAGAACTGTGGTGGTTTGAAGGTGCAACTGCTTCTCGTTCCGTTAAAAGCGATGTGATAAGAGAGGGCTGAACGTGAGCTGAGGGAGAGGTTTCTGAGGGGGAGTTTTGGTTGAGTTTCCTTTTAGCTGTGTTCGGCAGTGGCCTTCCTGTCCTGGTCACTCTGAAGGGTGTTTGACTGCTTTACTGCCCTTCCAGATGCAGCTGCTGTGCACTAACCAAGCAATTAGTAGAGGCTGAGGAAACTGATGCTGACAGCTTTCTGGTTTGTTTCCATAGACTGCTGGGTGTGCTTTGAAGGAGTGATGTGTCATCATGTGACCGTATTTGAGAAAAACTAGTTATTCAGGTTTGTTGATGGGAAATGGTGGAGGTCAGGGTGAAGATGTGCTGCTGCCTGTTGTGCTCTGCATGAGCAGCTGCACAACTGTTGTGGGACAGAGGAACTGTGCACTTGGGGTGATGCTTTTTAATGGCTTCTGCATAGCCCGTGGAAAGCTCTGTAGGTCTTCAGAACTGAGATTTTGTTTTGGTTGTCCACAGTATGCAATATTTTGCCAGTAGAAACATTGGAAGAGATAATAAGGTGGTAAATGACTGGGACCCACATTACTGTGCTGTTGTAGCCATTTAGAGAGAATCCAGGACTTTGCAGGAATTCCACCTCAGGCTTTGGCATACAATGACTGCTGGGAGGTGTTCATGTCTTACTCATAGGAAATTTTCCAGACTATGTAGTCGTTTAAAGTGCAACCACATGAATATTGCTGTATTTCAGGAAAAGTAAACTTTCTCCTGAAGCAGTAAATTAGGAGACTTGTGCTGGTTTCATCACTGTTTTGAGCAATTAGTGACAAACAGTTGTGTGCTGCAGGATTTCTTCTGGGGTGTTTCTTTACCCTTATGTAGAAAACTTTCCAACTTGCCTCAAGCAAATGTTCTCAGCAGGAAACACCGTGGCTTTTAGTCCCTGTTTGGGACTGCCTGGATCAATTACTAAATCCTGTTTGCTGTTTTTTCCCATCGGAGTGGGGTATGGGTTTGGTTTTGCAGGTGTTTTGTGCGGGTTGCAGCACTGACCTGCCAAGGGTTGTGAGAAGCAGCAGTGAGTTAATGCCTTTGTCCACCTCCTTTATAAACATAAGCTTTATTGTTAGAGCAGTCTCTCCCTTCCTCCTTCATCCCCTTCTTTACAGCCTTTATGTAAACATCAGGCTCCAACAACTGAGCCTTTTCACAATGAAATCTTTCTGGTGTTCTTGCCAGTTGCTCCTGCTTTGCTTGCAAGTGTGCCTTGACACTGAGCCAAGCTCAAGGCCACAGTTTCGTGGGAGTGTTTGATATTAAATTTCCTCAAACAAGCTGTTATTGCTTGATTCAGAATAGCTTCATTCTCGTATCTTTGTAATTATTGTGCTAATGCGAAGCTTTTTTGTTGTCAGAAAAACAAGCCACAGTCTGAGCAGTTTCCTGTTCTAAAAATAATGTTTTATCATTATAAAAGTGTAGAAAATAGTTTATTTTTTTGTGAGTTAGAGAAAGTATTTGCTTGAATCTTGCTGTTAGACTGACCTTGCCAGAGACACTCCTCCTTAGCAGCAATTGTTATCAGCTTCATTAGTTCAATGAGATATGTAAAAAATCCAAAACACCTCAACTAACAAAACCTACCCCCTGCAAGAAAAACCACTACAAAAACTGGAAGTTATGGAAGACCAACAGAAACAATTTTCAGAGGATTCCAGAAGTAGCTGTAGTTGAAATGTTTCTCTTGACCAAAAACAGGGCCTTTGTCAGACACGGAGTTATAGAGAAAATGCTGGTTTTCAGTGGTTGCTTGTGGCCTTTTAATGTTGATAGGTTTCGGTCTTCAGTAGCTCAGGTTGAAAATACCTTTCACAATAATTCACTTAGTTTTACAGAAATTATAAGCTTTGCTATTAGTCCCACAGAAATAGTAAGATTCTTTCCAGGTAAGGGTAAGCACTCTCTGGTGGAACTTCCGCTGCACCGACAGTGTGATCCCAATTAGCTTTAGGGTAAAATGCTAGAGAATATTTTTCTGCGCATTCTGAGCTACAAGATCATGGATTCCACTTCCCTGTAACCTTATTCAAATATTGCAGAATCACTTTTTATCCTAAAGGAGTGGAAGAACGGGGGAAGATTTTTATGGATACAAGCTTGAGAACTTCGGATATTGGTTTGACTGTAACCTGTTAGTGATGGGTCCCAGATCCTCTCTTCTCAGCAGGGCAGGCTTAATTTTAAATGCATCCTATGTAAATTAAATTAATGTGTGTTAACAACTTGGATGCTGAAGTATTCACTTGTATGGGTTCACACCTTTATTGTAAACTTAAATATTTCTGAAGTCAGTAGTTGAGTGTTTATAAATAAAATCTGGGTTCTTTCAACCCCTTAAACCTTAGACAACTATTTGTAAGCCAATGTCTTTAGGTTGTCAATATGTGGAGCAGTAGATGCTCTTGCTGTTGCTTGGTGGCAACTGGTGACAGTGTGTGTGTGGGATCATGTGAAGCTGAAGGATTTGTGAACTAAATCTGTAAACTCTAAGCACTCAAAGCTGAGATAAAACCAGGGAGGAAAGTGGTGTGTGTTGTATATTAATTATCTGCCGGTGGTGGGGAATATATCAGAAAATTAGCAGAGTAAATCACTTAAAGTGAACTGAAGAGCTCTTGCAAGTGCTCTGAATTGAGCAGCTGCCTCTGATCACATTTGCAAGGTACAAAACACCTTGTGGATGACACTGTGTTCCCCTCAGATTCACCCAAATTCTTCTCTGTCCAGCTGGGGTTCAATACATCTGATGTGCCCTGTAAAGAGCCAGGATTAATCTTCTGTTCTGACTGGGAAATTACAGGGGATGCAGTGTTAGAGGAACCAGATGGGCTCTTGTTTCGAGCACGTTCCATGACCTAGAACCTGAAGACAACAGAGCTATAATACTCAATTGAACAAAGCATCTGCTGGAAGCCCTATGTCACTTAACTTTTTTTCCTCTTCTGAGCATTAAGGGAACCATCTGGTTATTTGCCAGGTTAACTTGATTCTATTAGGGTGATCTTATTACAGCTAGATTACAGGTTAGCTGTGTCAGGATTAGTGCCCTGCTATTACAGTGAGTGATATTTATGAGTCAGGAGCGTTTTGTGCAGAGATGTCAAAATCAGTACTGGGGTAGAGGGAGAGGAAGAACTTTTTGTACTTGTACAATTCGTAGCTCAGCCTTCCAGGACTGTCTCCAGAACAGTTTGCCTTTAGCAGCTGACTTCTCTTTTTAGAGTATTCTGCAATCTGATTATCTTTTCCTAGAAGAAGCAGGAGGAAGAAACTTTTTTTTTTAGTGCCAACGTGTCAAATGTTTTAAATTCCATTTTAAATTTGATTTTTGATTTCTGTTGCCTTGTTTCTGCTTTCCTTCCAATTAATGACCCAGTAGGTTTGAGGGACCAGCTGCAGACGTTGGATGTGACCTTTTGTCATCTGATGTGGCAGCTGTGCGTGACGTCAGCTACTTTTCGTGTGAGGTCCTTCATGGCCTCCTTACTTAAAAAAAAAAATTAAAGCTCACTGTGCTTGAACCTTTATCACCTGAGCAGGGCATGAAAAGAGATCAATTGCTATGGTTTCCTTGCCAGACTGAGAGGAAGGAAATTATTCTGCAGCTAAACTGGGAGTAGAGGAGGGAATTAGAATTTTCCTGCTAGAGAAACTAACCGAAGTAATTCTGCTTTCGGTATTTATTCTGTTCTTATTTATTGTTTATTTTATGCCAAAAATCATTTGGAGGTATGGGACTACATGCAAAACTTTATTTTCTCACATAGTTTTCCGGTGTATTAGTGTTTTCCTGTCCAAACACTGACCCTTGCCTAACAGATGATCTGAGGGAATGACAATGCATTTGCTAAACACTTGGCCAAACCCCAGCTCTCGGTTAGGTAAGATCCCCAAAGTCACCTATTTCCTCTCAGTCTGTGGCAATGACAACAGTCAGCATTCAAACAATAGCTGTCCTGATGTGTCTGCAGTCACTTTGGGGGATTTTGCTATATGTTGTTTAATCAGTGATGCCAAATGTTTACATTCTTCCAGAATTTTGCTTCCATATCTCCCAGTAGCATAGCCAGGCAGAGACATGTCTGTTTAAAGTTCTTGCTGTTCATGTTATTGGAAAAGTTGGTTCATTCCAGTGAAATAGTTGGTTACATCTGAAGGTATCCTGAAGAAATTTACTGTTTGTGTAATTAGATATTTTGCATGAATATTCAAGTGTCATCACTCGCCCTGCTTCCCCTTTGCTGCAGCAGATGACTCTGCATGTATTTGTAAACTTGCTCTCCTTTCTAACAGGATGATGTGAGGCAGAAAGTGCACCTGAATACCTTTGGCTTCTTCAAGGATGGTTTCATGAGTGTCAGTGTCAGCAACCTTTCCCTGAAGCCAGCAGTGGGCTCTGATGACATGGACAGTTTATCAGTGAGTTCCTTTCTATGAAGCCTCCTGTGAAATTGCCCTTGCACTGGTGGCCTCCCCTTGTCTCAGGTGTCAGATCCAAACTCGTGATGCTGTTGGCTTTGCTTCCCATCATGAGCCAATTATGAGGGTCTGTGTATTGAGATTTATCCCTGAGCACTCTCCATTCTGCTTTAAGGATGAACCTTTTACTTACCGGATCCTCTGCTGAACTCGATGCACACATCTATAACTTACATTGAACATCAATTTCCTAAGCAATCCTCTGATGGGAGTTTTTTTCACAGTGTGTCCTATTGCATTGCAATTCAGCTTGTGATCATTGTGTCAGTAGGTTTCCGGAACAGTGACAGTCTTATTTTTCAGAGAACCCTAGTATTACGTGTTATCTTAGGGGCTTTAATAGACTGAAATACTAGATTAGATAGCAGACCTGAGTTCTTACTCTGCTGCACAGTTTCATCTCTTTATTGTTATAAAAGTATTAAATGTTTTTGTCAAGCAAAACCATCTGGAATAATACTGAAATAAGTTAAAATGTTCAGAGGCAGAAGGTACTCCAGATTTAGTTTGGGTTTGAATTATGGTATGTTTTTTCTTGGTGGATATGGACAAGCTTTTTATATTTGAATGTATTTTTCTGTCTAATTAGATGATGAGAAAAATACCTGTATTCTGCCTTAAATGTATATTAATTTGTTTAGAAAGCAGTGTCTTTGACTCTTTCTGTAGTGGTTTGGCTTCAAATTGACAGATTCTTCTCAATTGTCTCATAGGTGGGATTCAGCTTGGATCGAACAAGGAATGATGGTTTCTCCACTTACCTGGTAAGATTAAGAGAAGTGAACTTGCTTTTCTAAGCTGGGACATCTCATAGTCTTCCTGTCTCTGGGAATGGTTGGAAGAAATTTAAAAAAAAAAAGGCAGGGGAACTTTAGACATGGGCAGGATGTGAAGGATAATTTGGATTTACAACATGCTGGACTAAGAGTGGTAACCTCTACTTGGAGGGGAACATGTCCAGAGGGCACTTCAGAGATGTTTTGTTCATGTTACCAGGATGAAGAAGTGGATTACTGTATCTTGAAGAAGACACCAGAGCCAGATGTCTCTGTTGTAATCTTACTTCTGGAGATACAAAATGAAGTGTAAGTAAAGACCAGACAAGACATTTTAAAGTTACTTCTTTAGTTGAAGGTAATGTAACACTTGAGATTTTTTTCAAGGGCTAGGAAAGCTGCTGGAAAAGATGTAGGTTGGTTTTTTTTTAGGGGGTTACATGAGAGTTGAGGGGAGGTGAGTGAAAAGTAAAACATCTGCAGTATAAAATGGTCCAAGAATTCTTCCTGCATATTGGAGGGGTAAAGGGACAGCAGGCAAAAGCAACCTACCTTAATTGTGCTGAAGACACGAGCTTTGATGTCTTGGGTCACTTTTGCACTAAATATGCCATTTTATTGTTTGTCTTGAATTACCTTTTTTCATGGAAGTACCTTCTGGTCTGCATTGCTTTCTTCTGCAAGAGCACAGGTGTGGTAACATAGTTTCTAGTGAGACTCTACCAAAGCTGAAGAAACATAATTTCATTCATCTGCTCTTGTATTTCATGTAGAGATAGGGTGTGACTTTTCCCACAATGATCAGTTCTGCTGTTAGTCATGATCTGGTTCTTGCCTGTTCTTTGTGGTACGAAAAACAAGTCAAGACAAGTTGATTTTCCTTTATTGGGTATATGTAGGCTGTGACAAATAGCCTCTTTAAAAATGTTGTTTTACTTTCATTTTGTAATAAAACCTCTTTGTTTCTTTAGTGTGAAAGTACGGTTCTCTTCAGAAGCTGCTTCTTTGTTACCTAAAATTTTATTTGTATCTGAAGCAAATGGTACTGCCGTAAATACCAAGGTGCTAAAAACTTCTGAACCGAGCAGTGATTCTGGTAAAAATCCTTCAAAGACCAACGAAAATACAGATGGCAAAGGTAAGCCAGCTAAACCTGACCTGTGTGTGCTCTCATTGCTGATCCCTTATTGCTGTGCATCCAGCACTGAGTTGTGGTCGTGTTCTGGGGTCCCCTTGGGCTAGAACTTAATGTACATCCTGTGTAAACCTGTGCACAGAGCTGCCTTTGGGGCTGGAGTCTCCTGCTCAGTGGTTTGTGTTCACCAGTCCTGATGATCCACCAGAGAGACAATGGGTATTGGAGACCTTCGGTGCCTGTGAGGAGGGGTTAACAACTTGGTTGTCTATTGTCTGGCAAAAAGAAGGCTAAAGGGGGAATCTTTTGGCCACCAACAACTAGTTGAAGGTTAGGAGGACAAAGATTTCAAGCAATTTTTAGTAGTGGCACACAACGTCTGTTTCCCTTTATTAAGTCTTGGATGCCTCAGGTGGGATGTTAGGATGGAAAATAAGTAAAATAAATAATATACCTTTGCTAAGTAGGTATTTCAGCATTGTAGCAGATCATTTGTGCATTCCAGTCTCCATCTTTTGAGGTTTTAAATGCTTGACTAAGTAAAACCAGGACCAACATGATACAGTTGACACCAGGTGTGCTTTGAGAGTCAGAAGTTGGGTTTGATACCTCCACAAGTTCTTTCCAGCCAATGTTTGTATGTGTCTGTGTCTGTCTAAAGAGTTGAACGCTATCACTTAGAAGCTGTGGGAAGGGAGAAGTAACTATACCAGTAAGCTTTCCAGGAGGCACGAACCTTTGGCTTCCAGACCAGCAGACGAAACAATTTTATAATCTCAGCTCTAATGGGATTAGCTCATGTTATCCCTTCCTGGCAGAGTTTAGACTTCAGATCAGACTGCTGAGCAGTCTGATCTGGAGTAGTCTGAGTCTGTCTTGGCCTGTCACGTTCACGAGCTTTGATACCGTTCAAAAGCTTGCACAGCTGTTTTAAGGAGTCAAGAACCGAAGATGGATGGCACTGGAGACAGTGGATCTGAGAGCTGTAGTTTTGCTTTCTCTGGTGTAAAAAGTGTAGCGTGAGCATGGACAGTGCACTGAGGTGTGGGAGCCAAAAGCAAAGCTCAAGTCTTGAACTTTTGCTTCCTGGTAGAAAGGGATGACCTTGTGTTTGAAAAGCTTCTTATAGGAGTAGAGTCAAACTGGGAACTTGACATGCTGCTCTACTGAAGGCTCCTGTCACCTCAAGTTCAGAAGAAATACTGACCTGGCAGGTCACCTATGCTTTTGTGGTTTGTTTGTTTGTATTTTTACTGGGAGCTTAGTGGAAAGCTGTGAATTTATTCCTTCCTCATGATTAATTAGGATTTCCATATGTTTGTCAGGCCATGTATTAATGCTCAGATTGAGATTAACAGTATTCAGTCATAACATAAAAAGTCAGAGCTGTAGCTTGCATCTGGTTTAGGTCACCTGCCTCCTGCACCACTCTCACCAGAGGGATTGGAAAGATTTCTGGGATAGGCTTTTGTAGGAGGTGTAAGAGTAGAGAATCATATCCTGACATTTGAGGATGGATGCAGAATGAATGCTGGCTGTGGGAAGAGTCCTGTGAGAGTAAGGAGAAACTGGGAAAGCATCTCTGTTAATGATTAGCTGGGAAACTGCCACGCAGACAAGTGTAGGAAGATGTGAGTAAGGTATTGACAACGTGGTGGTTTCTGAGGATGTCTAAATGCAAACACTAAATGTACCATTGATACTTTTATCTCTAGGTAAGAAGTCCAAACGAAGTACAACGTCCTCCAAGGTAAGAAACTATCTGGAGTTCTCTTTCAGAAAGAACCTGGGGGAATATTCCACTATAATCATAGCCCAAAAGTGGGAAGTATTTGCTGTTGCTCTCAGCCTCCTCTGTAAATATACAGAATGCAAATTTGATTGTCTGGTTGATGTAGCCAAATGTTTTAGTTATATGCTTAAGAAAATCTAAAGGTCTCTTTTCCTTTTCCCAGAGCATGGTAGAACAAGAACATCCTGTTCACAATGACAAAGGAACTTTTTCATTTCAGGTAGGGTGTCTGTCAGTGTCTAGACACAATTCCTTCACTGTCCTACTTTGGAAAAGTGGAAGTTTCATATATAGATGTCTCTCTGATAACAAGAGTTTGCCTGAAAATTTACTGAGCTAAACATCAATGATGGAAATCTTTCTTTATAAGTTGTGGGAGCTGCTTTTAAATTGGCTTTGGTGTGATGCTGTTCTAAATATCCTAGTCTATGAGCCCCAGCATATTAAAGTTTACTGTGATGCCAGTAGTGCAGATTGCTGATTACAAATAGCTGTGACCTGACTGATGACTCAAGAGGAAGATCCTCTGTATGAAACCAGATTAATTTGAACACCCTGGTTCACTTGTGATGGTTGGTTGCTATAAAACAAACACATTTTAAATTCTTTTATCTGACACAAATCTTGTTTCCAGAGCTATCACAATTTGCATAGTTGGGGGAGGAACAGAAAAGCTGCAGGACAAGTCTAATAAAATTTTATGCTTTACTACATCAAATATATGATACTTCTGGTTAACTTTTCTCTGTGGTGAACCAAGTTAAGCACTGATACTTAACAGGCTTGGGTTACCAGAGTGCATAATCCTAGATAGGTGCAATGATTTTGCATCTGGAATTTTGTTGAAACTTCTAGATGTGCTGGTATCCTCAGAACAGTCTGTTTGCTGAAGGGAACCAGCTGACCTCAAATGACTGCCTTCTTTCATGCTTCAGTAGAGATGACTTCCTACCAGGGCAACCCTGTTGTGAATGAGAAGAATGCTGACTTTTCTATGCCTTATTTTCAGTTCTTCTTTAACATCAGCTCGGATAAACAAGAAGGTCTCTACAGCCTGTATTTCCATAAGTGTGTTGGCAAGAAAGGGCCGGCTAACGATCAGCTGCTGTTTAGTCTTGATGTGAGTATGGCTTCTAAAGGATAATTAACTCATTCACTTAGACTGCAACATCCAACTTCCAGCTCCAGCTTGTAACCAAGCACACACTGCACGTGAGTGCACATATGGGGTGGGAAGTGATTCAGAGTTGTGTGCCAGTCTCTGCAGTGGCATTTCTGAAAGAAGTGACTACTGTAAAAATAATTAAAATACTGGTTTTGCAGAAATGTCTGAAAATCTAAAGGCTGAATGTTGTGGGCTGGGTTCAGTCCACACAGTTGTGACCTGATGCTGTAACGGGATGGGAGCTACGGCAGCTGCTTATGTTTTGCTGCACTCAAAAGTCACTTTTCTCTTTACATGATTGCAGATATTAAAGCTGTTGCTGCAATGTAAATTGTTGGTATTTGAATTCAGTGTTTTTGCTTTTTCTGGCCTAATTAAAGATGTGTTTTCATGGTGTTACGTACACATCCTAAAGGCAATATGTTCTAGCAAATGTCTCATCTCTTTTGATGTGCAAGGGTTTGGTCTTATGGGGTTTTGGTCATTATCAGAGCTTGGGCTTTCCCTTTTTTTCTCTTTCCTGTGCTCATGCTGGTGTATAATGAGCTGGTCTGGTCTGAATCCTCTCACTGACCGAGGTACCTCAGCCAGATCAGCCCCCGAACTGCTTTTTGCACATTTGTATTAATGCTACTGCAAGGGAGCATGGAGGTGATAAAGCTTGGCAGCCCTAACTTGACTCAGGCTACTTTAAATCTGCTTCTGAAGTTGTATGTTTAGAAGACCAGCTTTCCTAAATTGCTGTTTGTCACTTTGACCCACTGAAGAAATTGGAAAGAGAAGAAAACCTGGGTGATTGATCTCCTGGGATGTAGAGATGCAGGACAGCTTCAGTACTTCAAACCGGACTCAATGCACTGTTTTACTGAAGTCATAGCACATATGACTAAGACACTTAGGGGTATAAATAGGATGCTAAATAATGCTTCTTTTTTCTCAGTCACAGGATAATAGGCTGGCAGCCTATTGTAGATATTGTTTCTGAATCAAAGGTGGGCAAATTGTGACGTTTGGTAGAGAGAACAACTATTCTTTGGGAAAATTACTTTTCCTTTCTGAATTATGTTGCATAACTGAAGCATTGTTTTCCATGGGGATTATTCTTGTGGGAATAGTTTTGCAAAATGTTTTGAGATTCTTGAGGATAAAGAGTAGGTTTTGGGTTTTTTCTGAGTCTCGTAAATCACCACTTCAGAAACACTCATTTTAAATGAGTGAATTTGATTGCGAAATGTAATTATTAACTCAGTGCTTTAACTTTTTTTTTCAACTGCACACATAACACACCTTTAATATTCAGATAGATATTACGGAAAAGAATCCTGAAAGCTACCTCTCAGCAGGTGAAATCCCACTGCCAAAACTTTACATTTCCATGGCTATCTTCTTTTTCCTGTCTGGGACTGTATGGATCCACATACTTCGTAAACGCAGGTAAGTTCAGTGTCTGTGACAAGTAGGAGCCTACCTTGTTTGATTTTTATTTTTCATTCCTCCTCTCATAATGCCCAATTCACAGTCATATTTGACCACTTAAAACTCCAAATCTGGCTCAGTGTTGTATGCTTAATACACACAGTTTATATTTGAAAACTGCTTCAGTCAGTATTGTTATTTCAGACTGTCATGCTAAACTTATCAAATCTTCTGTTGAAGGTTCTTCAGGTAGTATGTGGCAAAAAATAGACAGGAAATTCCTGTAGTTGATGTCAAAAGGAGATGACTTGGAAAATAAATAACAAGAAAAGAATTGATCACTTTTTTTCATATGGGAAATGGCAACTTTAGGCATAAGAGCCGTAAATACCTTGATTGTGGTTTGAATTATGTTTAGCAAATTTTCTAACACTTAAGATATGTGTATATATATGTGGGATATTCTATCAATTAATAATTTTAATTACCCCAAGCAGTAAAAATCAGGGCTTTAGAACATGAAGTTGAAATATTGCTCAGGATGTTGCAGAAACTTGGACTGCAGCATCAAGGGGAATCTTTTTACACTAATGGTCAGCTCAGCCTGGGAGCGACTGCTTGAGACTTACAGGTTTTAAAGAAATATCCTTGGAAACTGAAATTTTTACTGCTGGCTTTTAAGTAATGCTCTTCCTTCTTTTTTTTCTTCCCAGAAATGATGTATTTAAGATCCACTGGCTCATGGCAGCCCTTCCTTTCACCAAATCACTGTCCTTAGTCTTCCATGCGGTACGTACAACATCTCCGCCTGAAGTTGTTCAGCTAGGAAGTAGAAACATGGAATCCCCAGGACATGCTGTTAGGGAAATCTGCTTTGGAGAGGGGACAGTGGGAGGGAGAACTGTTAATACTGAAACATTAGAACTGAACTGCAGCTCTTTGGTGGAAGTGTTTGTTTTTCATCAGCAAACTCTGACTTTAAATACAATTGAGATAGTCGCCTGAAGTGTTGAAGCAGCAAGGGTTGGGGTTGAATGAGATCCACAAATTTTAATGTTTCAGTCATCTGTGGCTGGCCTGAAAGCTTGAGCTGTGCTGCTGCTTCAGCTCCAGGGCTTGCAGTAAATATTAATAAATTAAAGCCTTGATGAATGTTTGTAAAACTGAAGAGCAAGGAAGTCTTACGGTGTATGGCAACAGACCTCACCTTATCAGCTCTGAGACTTTCCATAAATAAAGTCTCTGTTGAATTGTATTGACTTTGCCTTTCCACTGGAAATATCTCATGAACAAAGGTAATGGCAGGCATTTAATCATTCAGTGTTTGTGCCAGCCATGATCTTCACCTCCATGTCCATGGTATTGTACCTGCTACAAGTATTTTTGGAGTCTAATGAAGTGAATCTGGCTTCCAGTGAAAAGGAAACTAGCAAGTCACCTAATGCAACTGAACCTGAAAAATGAATGAATAAATAGGTTCCAACTGCAGTTGTTTCACTACAATTAAGCGGGGGAGTTGTGTGGGAAGGATGTAGATTGTACAAGACACATCCACTAGCACTTGGGAAATAGAGCAAATGGAAATGATCTCATTGTTGCTAAACAAAAGTAGAACGTGTTGGGAGGAAGTGCTCTCTAAATGTGACAGAGCTGGGTTTGTACACGCTGACTGGAAAGCGAAACTGGAAGTGGATGTGAAGCAGACCTGTTTTTAGAGGGTGGGGTGTCAAAGAGCAGCTTATAAAGTGCCGTGTTTTCTGCTTCCAGATCGACTATCACTACATCTCGTCTCAGGGATTCCCCATTGAGGGCTGGGCTGTTGTTTATTACATCACTCACCTGTAAGTATGTCAGAAGATTGATGTGATAGATTCAAATTGCCACTGGGGCTGTGTCCCTCCCGAACAAAGTGGGAAATCGTTGTGTTCTCCTTCAGACCACCAAAGACTCAGCA
This sequence comes from Falcunculus frontatus, assembly GCA_013398115.1. Taxonomy (NCBI): domain Eukaryota; kingdom Metazoa; phylum Chordata; class Aves; order Passeriformes; genus Falcunculus; species Falcunculus frontatus. The sequence goes on from VZRV01008784.1 coordinate 598,899, forward strand.
ATCAGCCCTGTGTGAAGGGGAAAGCTCCACTTAGGGCAGCTGCAGAGAATTGGCACTTCTGTGGATGGAGGAGTAAAAGGATAACAAATGTTTTACTTTTCTTTGTTCACACTAATATTCAAGTAACTAATTTGTTCTTGGTGTGAATAGTAAGTGGGTACAGCTGCCAGTGTTTGCTGCTGTTCACAATGGTGAATGGGTGACTCCCCCAGGAAAAGATTGCATATATTGTGAATGTAGCCTAATATTGCTCTGTGATACACAGTTGTAGCAAGTACATCTGCTTCACTATTGTGGGATGGATAAGTGCTTGCCAGAATTATGGATAAGGAAAGCATTTGTTTGGGTTTGTGGCTTTATTGGCTGTGGGAGAAACCTGGGCAGAAGAGGAAGTGTGATAAAATAAAATAAAGTCTCACTGCAGTGTCTGTTTCTCTTCCAGACTGAAGGGAGCTCTTCTGTTCATCACTATCGCCCTCATTGGCACAGGCTGGGCTTTCATTAAACACATCCTGTCAGATAAAGACAAAAAAATTTTCATGATTGTCATCCCACTTCAGGTGAGGGCTGAGCTGTGCTGATACTTCCTGTCTTGTGGGAGAGCTGTTTGTGCAAACTGGAAAAGGCTGTGAAAGCTTCACACAGTACCATGTGGTTCTTGCTTGTATGAGCCTGTTGGTTATTTTCTAGTCCAGAAGTTACTGTAATTCTCTTAATTTTTCTCCCATAATGATCAAACAGTTTCAGCAAATGAAAACTGGCTGTAGGAGTGGGGCAAAGCTTGGGCTGGAAAACAGTGCTAAACTACTAAGCAGAGGAATTGAATTAAAGTTGTCACTGCTGAAATGCTTGCTGAATGGCTTAAGGAAATAAAAAATGGGAAAACCAAGACTTTTAGGCCTGTTGGGTCAGAGGGAAGCATTCCCAGTTGTTCAGAGTGATCAGTGCTGGTCTCTTACTCCAGGAGCTGAAGTACATAGGAGAGCAGCACTTGTTTGTTGTTGTATGTAGAAGAGATTTTCTGCCTTTCCAGATGAAATTCCTTACCAGAAGTATATATGATTAGTGTTTGAGGCTCTTATAGAGCTCGGGTGTGGAGTACAAAAGATGGTCAATAACCAGTCTGAATTACTGGGTTTATTTAGAACTACATGTTTTCACAATTGGTTGTATGTGCCACACAGTCCTGTTTGTGTTTCAGTAAGTAAATTTTGCTCCTTTTATCTCAACTAATACACTAGATTCAGCACAGTATATAACAAAAGAACTGCTTTCTGCATGTCAGCAGGAGTAAGTTCCCATCAGTTTTATTTCTGTAAATCTTGTGAAGATGCTGCTGAACGTGTGACTTTTGGATGTAGATCTGTAGAAAAACTGATGGTGTTACTGACCGGGCTTTTGCCACCTCTAGTGGCTCCTTGGGCACTTTCTAAACCATGACCCATGTCTTGTTGTATAGGTACTGGCAAATGTGGCCTACATTATCATAGAGTCAACAGAGGAGGGGACAACTGAGTATGGACTATGGAAAGAAATCCTTTTCCTGGTGGACTTGCTGTGCTGTGGAGCCATCCTGTTCCCAGTGGTATGGTGAGTTGCTGTATGTGAAAAACATGTGAACTAATGGGCATCGACAGCTCTGCCAAAGCAAAAGAAGTCAGTGGTCCTGTGGAGTCAAGCATTCTGTTAACTTTTATAAACCTCATCAGCCTTAACATTTCAGTCTAGTGCTGTGGAAGACGCTTGTTTTGGGGATGTTAGAGTGGGGATAAGGTAAGGTGGGTGGCAGTTTGTGACCAACACTGTGCAGACTGTGGGTGCTTTTGAAACTTGAAATTTTGCAGAAGTGTTGACTGTAAATTCAAAAATGGGATTTGGCTTCAGTGACTGAGATTAGATACTTGACTGCTAAATTTCAAAGCAGTAGTATTATCTAAGATCAGGGCTGCCTTCAAGCAGAGTAGCTGCATGTTTATTTGACTGTTTATAAGAAATAATCCCACAGGGAGCATTTCCCCGCCCTTCCTTCCACTCTACTTGGCAAGGAATAATGTTGGTTATATAAAACTCGACCAAAACACAGATAATTCAGATAAACACTATTGTTGCTGCTTGCCAGTTAGCCAGAACATTTATCTTCTAAATGCATTTTGTCTTAATTGGATAAACAGCTGGGTTTAAAGGAGGATATCAAGGAGCTTCTGGCTCCTTGGTTAATAAACACAGAATATTCTTTTTCTTCAGTATCTCCATTATTTTTTTCTGAAATGCAGATTATATAAATGTCTGGTAACATGTCATCACTCTGGAGTATTACTCCTGAGTGTTTCAGAGAAAGGTGTTGCTCAGTAGATGGAAATAAGCTTCAGCTTGGCTTGTGAGGGTGGGTTTCAACTGTCCTTCCCTTCCCCTACACACTCCTGCTGGCCTTCTGCCAAGGCTGGGAGATGTCTTCCAAATTTGCACTACCCCCTTGTCCTCCAGTCAAAATGGTTCAGCTCTGAGGTTGAGAGCATTTGGCAGTGGTAATTAAAAACTCAGGGATATTAACTTCAGTTGCAGAGGGACTCGATTTCCTTGATAGAGGTGACTTCTGCAATCACAGCTCCTGCTACCCGATGCTGGAATCTGTGTGTCCAGCCTAGTGAGGTGTTGGTACAAAACTTACTTTCCATAAAGGAGTTGTATCTGAAGAACAAATGTGAGCTGTCTTGTGACTGTTTATGGTGTGCAACCAGTGTTCCTGCATTGCCGTGGTGCCAACAGAAACTGGCAGTGAAGCCCCTAACATAAAATCCTGCCCCTTTTTCCTCTGGATGGTGTCACTGCAGCTGGTGGGATGACTCATGCGAGCAAGGTGACTAAGACTTGGCCCCTGAATTTACATTCCTGCAGGGTAGTTTCTGTTACATAAGTTGCCTATGTAGACATGTAAGCTGTAATCAAGTATTTAAATGAAAAGAGCTTAAAAGAGCAGTAAGATGCCAAATGCTTGGCAGTACTTTGAAGAGTAGCTCAGCTTAATTGTACAAGTGGAAAGCATTATGCTGGAAAATGCCCCAGTTTCTCACTCTGCTCCCTCCCTCCCACAAAGCTTTCTGTAGGCTGAGGTAGGTTTTAGCAATCTGCTTTCTTAATTCCAAGGAAATAGAGATACTTGAGCTGAGTGCCTGAGCTGGGGGCATGAGGGTGAAGTGTTTGCAGTGCTAAGCACAGTTAATTATGAGCATAGGCCAGCCATAAAGAGCTAACAAAACTGGTCAGTGATCTAGAGGACTACTGTAAAAAGAGAGTGTAAAGCTTATCATTAATCTATTCTTTATTTTTATTTTTCAGGTCAATAAGACATTTGCAAGAGGCTTCAGCAACAGATGGGAAAGGCAAGTAATCTGTATTCTTTCTCCTCTTTTATGCTACCTGTTATAATACCAGAATTTCAGACACGTGATGCTGATTTAAAAACCAAATTAAGACTATAAATCTACACTGTATTAGTGTCACTCTGCTTTTCCTCAGTGGGCTCATGGGAATAACTTTTGGAAAATGACCTTTTTCTTGTATTGCTTTGATTATCAGAACTGGAATGTGTAACCCATTCTCTGCTACTTGCACAGCTCTCGGTGCTCGAGCTAGACATGACATCTAGAGCAAATCATCTTGACAGATTTGCCATTTTTTCCTCACTTGAGTGTTCAGAAACAGAACTAGAAATGAATTCCAGAATTGCTGACTATTAGCCCAAATAGACCCACTTATTTCAATTTCTGCAGAAACATATTCCTGACAAAATAGAGGGAAATAAACCTCATTATGAAACAAAACATAACTTGGCATTCAATATAGCACAGTTCCTGGCTTGTCCATGTTTGTACAGCAGCTCCAAGGGCTGTCTGTGGAAAGTGGAGTTATGTTTATTGTAGCACTGAACAGGAGCTGATGGATGGAAAGCCCAAATGTGGCTGCTGTAGCGTGTGCTTTTCCTGCCTTATCTGCTCATTTCTTCTGGATTAGTTCCTTGGATGCAAGCTGTGGAGCACAGCACTGGCTTCTTTGGAAGCAGGCCGCCTTTTCCATCTTCTGTCATTCGGTGGTTTACTCTTCAAAGCTTCATTTGTAGAAGGTCATTTGTTGGCAACAGCCTTTTAACCCCAGTCCCATCCTTTAACTCTTGTCTCTCCATTCTGGAGATCTGCTCCCAGGTCTGGATACTTCTTCCAGCCATTTCCTTGGCTTTCACTGACACTCCTGCATTTCACTGCTGATTGTCTCTGTAGGTGAAATGTAAGGCTGGGTACTGAACTTAGCTCTGTGCAGACAGCATTTTTTGCCATCTGTTAAATTTAAACAATACTTATGATGAGCCTAGCATGCTTTTTTGATGTTCCAAGCTCTTAAAAAAGCCACCAAACAACAGCCCTACGTGCTCAAAAAACCCCTCCAAACCTGATGGTGGAAAATTACTAATTTCTAATAGAAACAAAAGTTAAAAAGGCCAGTTACAATAGCGTAATATAAATGTTATTGGTAGCTTTCTTATCAGTGTGTTCACTTGGGTTCAGTGGCATTTACTGATGGGTTTGTTTTACCTTGTCCACTGAGCATGTGTTCTGGAATATTCATACTTTTACCTTTAAAAAGTCTGATAAGTTTAGATTTCCTTGAAGCAGTCTTTCTTCTGAGCAAAGGACTTCACCCATCAGGTGTGGTTCTTAGCTGGGTGGCAATGGATCTGACTGGGCACACAGCAATTAATGCACGTAATTAAGACACAAACCCTTCAGATCCGTGTGGCCCCAAGTGATCTCCCTGTACCTACTTTGGTTCTTATCACAAGATGGTGCTGTGGAGTTTGATAAACCTCAGACATTCCGAGAAGGAGAAAAGTGAGGTAGCCAACAGCAGGGATGTTCAGTGTAAAGGCTCAACCTATCCACTGTCCCTCATACGAGATGAAATCCAGATCTGAGTAAATCCAAGCAGTTCTATGGGATGGACTGTGGTGTGTAAAAAATGTGGAGGTAAAAAAAATGGTAATTTGAGAGGATCTGGCTGTGTCTTTACAGCTAGTCAGTGCTATGCACAGTAGCCCTTAAGGTCTAGTTTAGTCCTCTGTTTTGTGTTGCTCTCCATGGGTAGCGATGCTCTTTATTGTGAATGCTGCTTGTGAATCACCTACTGCTGATACCAGCTTTACCTACTGGTGTTGCCATCTGGTTGTGCAGATCCTGCAAGTCCAGTAACTGTGTATTTAGAGAGACTTAGCAACTGTGTTATGCTACACTGATAATAAAAGAATAGCTAAGGAAAAGATTTTCCGGGAAAACATTGCACAGGCTGAGAGCAGATTGTGGCCAGGAGAGCTGCAGTGCTGGGACTCACTTGTGAAACACAATCTGGTTGGACTATTTAGAGGCTGTTGATAGGAGCCCACAGGGAGCAAGTGAATGGCAATGTGATGCCAGAAGCAGAATGTTACTTAGTGCTGTCATGCTGCTAGTATGTCTGGTTGAGAAAACCAAAAGTGATTTGGTTGCACTGTAAAAAGGTGAAATCATTCATATTAGGCTTATCAGTGAATACTCTTTACTAGAACAACACGCTCTGTAAGCTTCCCTTGGAGGCCCTGTTCTGCAGAGGTGCTGCTCGATGTCTCAGATTCTCATGAGAATGAAAAATAGAACTGGTGCTAACTGTTAAATCACCAGCATTTTTTTCCCTGCAGTTAAAGGTGGTTTTCTCCTGAAGAAGTAAAAGTTACTGGATCCTCTCATTATGCAGTTTTACTGTCCCGTGGTTAGAGCTGGCTGGATCATGTGCAGACACTGCTAGCTGGGCTGCCTCTGGCTTGCTGGGATTTAGTGTCTAGTCAAAGGCTGCTTTGCTTTCCCTGTTCTTCACACAGACTTCATTAACTTATAGGGTGTACTGGGGAATTACATACTACACATTCAATAGCTGTTTTTCCTGGCACTGAGTCTTCTGGGGATGTCCTTGCTGGTGAGAAAGACCTAAGGAAAATTATTTTTGCTTCCTTGCGTCTGTTAGGACTAACGAGTCCAGGACTCTGTGGCTCAGTATCTTGGAGGTGTTTCCTGACTGTTTGTCTTGTTCCCTTCCAGCTGCTTCTCCACCTGTTTATTAGGTAGCAGTCCCCTGGCTCAAGTGACAGCCGTGACTGGACTAGGAATGAAGCAGATTTGGATTTACCAGACCTTTAGTCTGGGCTTGTCATAGGCCTTTGTTTTAGCAATGTACAATTAATAAAAAAGCTTGTTATAAGTGGCACTGATTTGGAGTCACTAGCTAATAGTCATTCAAACTAGATTAGAATATTTCAAAAGAAAAACAAAGTGGGAAAGCTGAAGAAATGGGTCTAAAGCCATAATTATCTAGGGAGACCTTACATACCCAGATGCTGTGAATTGCTAGTGGAGAGTAGGCATGGCACAGTGCTACAGCTGAGTATGAGCTGCCTGCTTTAAAGTAGTTTGCTTTTTTCCCTTGAAGGTGATCTTTAAAGCAGTATATCTGACCTACACAGGCTTCTTATCTTGCACAGCAGTGGGCGTAAACATCCCATTTTTAGAATCTCTTTTCCTCCCCTTTTAAAATCGCCACCTTCAGACTTAAGCAAGTGCTTAGCTACACCTCTTTGATCTGTCATTATATCTTCCTTCAGGTGGGAGCCTTTGCTCTCTGTCCATTTGTAGATCTGCATTGCAAATGTCTTGCAGATTTAAGGAAATCAGTCTTGCAAACTGACCTAAAATTGTTCAGCCTGCAAAGCTGCTCAACTTCCACCACCTTGTTTACAGGCATCTTGAGAAAAGAGAGGGAATATATATGTTATTTATACATAATGTTTGTCTGAAACTCCAAGTTTTTGGTCACTGGACCTCTCAAGTCTCATAACACACACTTATGATCACATTCTCTGTTGTTTGAGGGAGGAATGGGGTTGGAAAGCATTGCTGCAGTTTGTTCTGCTGGTACCTGTGTGTGTGTGATGAGAGATGTGACACGGCACAGTCAGATCATGGTTTGCTGTTTTCCTGGAGCACTGCAGCATGTTTCAGTTGGCAGCAGAATTAGGGGAAATACATTGCAGCCTGTCGCTCCCAGGCATCATTCCCTGTGTTCTGTGCAGTGGGCAAATGATGATTAATGCTTTTGTGCTTGCCCCCATGTCAGGAAAAACCATTTGCAGTATTCAGTGTCTTCCTGCTGCTGTGCCACAAAAGTGCTGTGAGCAAAGAGCCTGGTCCTCTGTGGTGCAGAGCAACCTGTGCTTGGCTGGGCTCAGCACCACTTCCAGGTGCCCCAGAGAGCTGTCCAGGGTTGATGTGGCAACTCTGTGTTGGAGATACAGTGCTTATCCTGTGCTTTGGACTTTCATCTGACCCTGGTGGAGAGCTTTTGTGCCAAATGGCTGATGTGGTTCAGGACATTCAAGATTAACTAGTCTGTGCCACCTTCTTGTGCATGACACTGAGCATTGCTGTATCTGTCTGACCTCTTCTTTCTAGTACAAGAATGCTTTTAAGCAGAGAACTCTAGAGACCATAGAGCCACACTTCTCCGAGCTTCTTTTTTGAGGGCTAGATCTACGTGTGCTGCATCGTGGGGGAGAGCAGAAAGCTTCCATTTACAGTTTGATAATGGCACAGATCACATCTGAAATGCACTAGTATGAGTAGGGCAAGCAAAGCATTGCAGAAATGCTCTCAGCTGTACCTTGAGCACGTTCACTGGCTGTATTATGGTTTGTTTTTATGGATTGTATTGTCTGAGCTCGAGCTCCCCGTGCCCTCAGCTGCAATCCTGTGATTGTTATTACATACATATACTGAGAAGGTCAGATTTATTCATCAAAAGGCTATTGTGTGGTGTGCAAGTGGATGGTCCAGCTTCTTCTTCCATCTTATAGACAGCCTCAACATTGAAAATTAGCATGGGGACAATCTCAGAAAGAGTCTGCTTATCAAAATACTGGGGTGTGCTGTGTTTTGATCGATGCAGATCAGGCTATTGCAGGCACAAGCTGTTAAAGTAAATGGGGATAGAGAGGGAAAACTGAGGGAAGCAAGGTATAGATGTTATAAATCTTTCTTGGAGGATGGCTTTTATCTTTTTAATTACTGTCTGAAAGAGATGGAACATAGGCATGAATTAATTTCTAAAACCTTTGGTGGAAGGTCTCTTTTTAATTTTTTTTTTCCTTCTCTGCAGTTAAGTACTGTCCTTTGCAGAATGGTTATCATACTCGAAATATAAATTTACCCAACCTTTACTGCATGCTGTGATTGCTGCTGTGTTATCACATCCTTACAGGTTCGGGTTGCAAGTGATTCAAGTTGTAAGTGACAGCTGCTGGCTGAGCCTTGCTCCTTGTAAATGCTGCTGTTACTGTCTGGGCTGCCAGGCTGAGGTGAACAGAAATCTTTGAGTGTCCAGGATAGCAAGACTCCAGTATTACTGCTTGGAGCACATTCAGCCTGTGAAGAAGCAATTCACAGGCTGCTGATGCCAAGCAATGATGATTTTAGATTTTTCTCTAGAACAGTGTGTCCTGTAACTCTGAGTTGTTTAAAAAAAACTGGCAGAATTTTGTAGACATGCATTAATGCTGACTTACGTATCTGATAATGGAGAGAAATATTGCTGCAGTTGGGGAGAGCAAGTCAGCTTCCGCAGGTGACTCCATAGCCTTTCTCCTTGGTGGTGGTTGTCTTTTTTTCCTCTCCTTGCCCTTCTTTCCCATGCTCAGACCTTCTGGATATGTGGATATACGAATTTATGACTCTTTGCTAATGATTATCATGATGAGTAGGTGAGATGTTGAGCTCTACTCTGTCAGCTGGGAGAGGTGGAATTATGGCACTTCTGTTGGCAGTCATATCTTTGGCTTTGCTGTCCTTTCATCCTGTGCAATGCTTGAATCCACCAGAAATGACTCCCCAGCTCGCTGGTGTTGACTGTAAAGCACTGATAGACTGGCAGTTTGAATCACAGCTGTTGAGTTGGTGTTCCTTCAACTACAAAGCCTGGTAATTCTCCTGGCCTGTCAGTGCACCAACTGGTGGCAGTTCTTGAAGTTGGATGCTTCAAGTTCAAAATAGATCCTTCTGTGTGCAAACCGGTGTGTGGGAAATCACAAGATCTTCATGGTCCCACTTAATGCAGCTCTCCTCTAAAATAGGACAATATTGCTTCCCTGTTTCACAATTCAGTGCACTTATCACGCATATTTACATGCTTTAATCTTTCACCAACTCTGTTAGGAAAAGCTTTTAACTTTAGGTCATCAGTCAGTTCATGCCTTGTGTTGGTCAGGTGCTTCTCTTAGAATGTGTCTGCTGGAGGAGGGTTTGTATCTGGCACAAGGTGTCTGTAGCTTTCAGTAGTTCTCCTGGAACACTAAAGGTAAACTGGAAAGGGACTCTTGATCTCTAGATTATAGAAGTAGTTTTATAACAGAATGCTGTCTGTCTTCACTGTGGTTTCTGTAGTGGGAACCTGCGGGAATTTATTTGCAGTGGTGCATTTGACATTTCCTTTGCATAAGAAAAACTGCTTTGTTTTTGTCAGAGGAGGTGAAGCATTTCTTTGGGAGCTATTAGCCTTTCTCTCCCTCGTCTGAAATGCTGTGTTTTGCTCTCTTGTGAACCTGGAAGACCTTGCATGCAAATATATGCAGCCTTTTATAAATCTTTGCAGTGGATGAGTTCTGTGAGGGGGTGCAGGTGAACTTAAGCTCGATGTATTGCACTTCCACATCTGATAAATACGTTATGAGGACTTGGAGGGAACACCAGTAAATATGTGGCAATATTTTTTAGCTGGCAGCTCATGTTCATTGGCTCTAAACTGTGTCTCTGTATGCTGTCAGCATATCTTGGACTCTTTACCTCTCATGTTGTCACAAAAGCATCAGTGGCCTATGTTTGTAATCCTGCTGCACGTCTAAAAGCCGACTCTCAGACCAGAGCTGACAGCTGCTCCATCTGTTGTTGACCTCAGCTCGTTCACATGAATGTTCTGTGCTGCTCCAGCTGACGTGATCTGTGCAATACGCTCAGGTTTGCCTGGGGCCTCGGCTTGCATGGCTGCGACTCAAACACGTGGTGGGGAACTGTTTGGGATGATTTCCCATTTCACTTGTGAGTTGTGGCTGAGCCACGAATGATAGAGGACCCTACTTAGGTATTAAAGTGCTGTGGTGCTGTTCAGCAAGATGCAGTGGTTCCCAGAGCTGTGATTACCTCAAACTTGCTCAGCTCAGCAGAAGGCACAGAGCAGGTCAGGGAGGGCGCTAGGAAAGACAGGATTTTCTAGGAGGCAGTGTCAGGTGGCATGGCCCTTCTGGCAGGAGTGAGGTGACAGTGTGTAGTTGGCTGTATACAGGTAGAGGAAGGTTCTGTATTTCAGAGTGTATGCATATAAAATTTACTGTAGAAACAATTTAAGTTCCCTTTTAAGAGTGAATTCACCCCAGCCTGGGAGTTACCCTGTGTGTGGACATGCCAGGCTGGCACTCCTCAGGACAAATCCTTCTAGCCTGGGATTACCTGAGCCCTAGTTTTAACCACTTGCCCACCCTGCAGACAGGCATGAAAAGAAATTCTCATGTTAGCAATTTTCTGATGGACTTTTGTGTTCTCTTGATAGCTGCCATTAACCTAGCAAAGCTGAAGCTCTTCAGACATTACTATGTCATGGTAAGTAAAACACCTGCACACATGCATGTGAGGAACTTGGACGCTGTTCAGAGCTTTCGATGGAATACATGTTGGAAACTACTACAGCTGGTGGATGTGGTAGAAGCTCTTGGCACTGCTGTGCTTTGGCATCTTGGTCAACTGGCTTACAATCCTAAAAGCAACTTCCTTTTTTTTTCCTAATGGTTGTATCCTTCTGTCTCTCTTTAAATTCCAGCTATTTGTAATGCTTCCTGATTTCCTCTGGAGACAGCTTGAGCTGCCAGTTGAATTGATGGGCTTGAATAACGTACTGTAAACTTGCTAAAAATTAAACTTGGGACCAAATGGTGCCTGGAGATGCATGTGTGCAGTTTCTGATTAAGTCAGTGGGAGCCATGAGTATGTTTCCCAGGAGAACACAGGCTTCTTAATGATTTCCGACGGCCTCATTTCAAGCTCTTCTAAGTGGCAAGAGTAATAAATTACAATTGCGATTCTTGAAATTCTATGAAATCGTAACACTTAAAGCATTTCCTGCTGTAACTTGAGTATGTTACCAATAGCTTGAGTTATTGGATGTTCAACAAGCAGTAGAGCCCTCAGCCTATATCTTCCATGTTTATTGAGGAGCATAATAAGGCAAGTCTGACATAAGCAATTCCCAGACAACTCATTGAGCTATTTCTCTGGGGTAAAAAGGTTCTAGAAGGACGATGCTATTGTTCTCATGCTTTCTTCTTTTCCTTCCCAGATTGTGTGTTACATTTACTTCACACGGATCATTGCAATTCTCATAAAGATTGCTGTTCCATTCCAGTGGAAATGGCTGTACCAGGTATTTGCCAGCAAAGGAAAATACATCCATTCCTTGATGTTTTTCTCTATTATTCTTTAAATATAACTGCACAACAAAATTCCATAAATTGTTCCTCATGTTATAGTAGAACATATCAAAGCACAGTGCTGCACCCTGCCTCCTCTTGATTTTTATCACTAATGTGCTTAAGGTGAAAGAATATATTCTTAGTTTTTTGTTTGTCCAGCAAGGCTGCTGGATTATACATGAGATGTCTGTAAGTAATTGCATTATTGATTTTTAGTCTTTCAATTTAAAAATGTCTGAAGGAAATTAATCAAGAACATACAAAGGAGAAAAAAATTAGTCAGGTTTGCTCTATGTAATTGAAGCCCCAGGGAGCCAGGGGAAGAGGCTTTTGCTCTTCCATCTACAGGCTTCTTTTGCCTATGGACTTCTAAATACTTGGTTTCTTAACATATAATCCCAGTAACTGTGCAGGGAGTCCTTGGAATACATTAGCTGTTGAAAATACCAAGCAATGTAGGGATGATTTCCCCCCCATTTAAAAGCCAAGTCTTGCCATAGTTCTTTGAAAGCTCTGGAGAGATGGATGGAACTGTAACTGTATTTAAAGTGACAGGGAAAGCTGAAAGAACAAAGGATTTGACAGCTTTTAGCCTGGGATTAATGACAACTGGACGGGAATTATTTTATTTCTGCTGTGGCCCAGGCCTCTTGGCCATTAAACCTTGAACCTTATGAATGGGGAGCAATGTTTCGTGACCACAGAGCATTGCAGGACTGAACTTCAGTCTTGTGTTTTTACCTGCAGCTGCTGGATGAGATGGCCACACTTGTGTTCTTTGTCCTTACTGGGTACAAGTTCCGTCCAGCATCAGACAACCCTTACCTACAGCTCTCTCAAGATGATGAGGATGACTTGGAGATGGAAGCTGTGTAAGAACCCCTCCCCTCTTTTATTTACCTCTTCACTTGATTTGAGAAAAGTAGTGTTTAAAACCAGTTTACTTTAATCTCTCTAAATCCTTCTTTGACAAAGATGAGGATCTGCCCACGTTTAAAGATGAGGTGTCTGTTTTGGTGTGTGTGTAAAGAGATTTGTGGTGTGCATAGGAGCCTCTGACCTGGAGATTGCAGTAGTGTGGAATAAGCTGGTAAAGATTCTCATGGGGCAAAAAGATGCCCATGAAAATATCGAGTAGGAAAGCTTCTAAGTTTAATTTAGGTCATGGAACATGAATGAGTTTTACAGATCATCGTTAATGCTTCATATTTAGAAAAACCCAAATGAACAAGGAAAATGACCCACCAATCTGCAGAACATAAAAAAAAGGTATAAAAATAATGTAACAATAAGTAAATGAACAGGGTGTAAGGTCCCTTCTGCCTTGGCATTCAGCATGTAGCTTTGCAAAAATTTATCTAAAGCAGCACTGAGCCGAGGAGATGGATTTTTATCAATACTCTTCCCTGGTTTATTCCCTGCTGCTAAACCACAAGGCACCACAAGTGCTTCAGGACTTGAGCTAGTCTGAAAAAATTATATAGCAGGGCTCAGCCTTAAGTCTCTGTCATTTTCTTTGCAGTGATTTTCTGAGGACTTAAAAGATGAGTGGCGTTTTCGAATGTGTAATTAAAAATGCCCTAAGAAATTCAGCCTGCCAGGAGTGTTGGATACGGCTTTAGGTGCCCCAGAGTCTGCTGCCTTAATAGGAGTAGAGCTAACCTAATCCTTTGGTAGTTACACATTTGATGCATAATTGCGATTCATATACAGGCTCAGAAGCCTGTTCCAAAGAGTTTTTTCCAGTTTGGCAAATCTCCTTTACCTGCGTGAAATAAATCAACACTGTTTTTATTACAGAGGCAAAAAAAGTCCAAATGTGTTTGCTGTCGTAGTTAGCTCAGAAAGAAATGAATCTTATTGGAAAAGTGCTACAAGGAGGTTTGAATCATAGAATCCAGACTGAAATGTCATGTAAGGAGTTTAACTTCTCAGAAATATGGCTAGTAACAAAGATCTTTTTAAATGCTTATCTATTTTTGCTTTGGGTCTAGAAAATCTGTCGTTTTTGCAAGCAGAATCCAGCTAGTGGGTAGTGACCTTAAAATCGCTATCACTTACATGTGTTTAAATGGTTTATGTAAGAAACTGATCTCAGTTTGGAAGCTGTTTGATAAAAAAGCATTCACATCAGGAAGTCACTGTCTGAACTGGTAGGATTTGTGATTGTACCAAAACAAGCTTTTTTCCTTTTTGCCTGTTAGAGCGAATTTCAACTTTGCATTACGTGCTTAATGAATTTTTGGTTGTGGGCGTTTTGCTAGGACTAATAATAGGACACCTTTCAAATACGGTGATTTCAGTCAATTGAGAAGTTGCTAAATTTAGGAGAATCTGCCAGAAATGAGCTGGAGAAAGTTTAATGAACTAACTCAGTGATTTACATCTCACCCTAGTGAGATAGACATTGCTAAAAACTCAAGGCTTAGAATTCCTTGTGAGCCTTTTCCTAGTAAGGCATTTTGCTCTTTGCCTTGGGAGTTTCCATTGTTGTGCCTTGTGGGCTGTTCCCCTTTTAGCCTTGCTTGAATTTTTCTGGTCTGGTTCAGCAGAAGTTTTATTCCATTTGGGCACTTGGCAGGGTATAATCTGTGTCTGGTTCTCCCTTCCCCAGCTCCATCAGGAAGATTAAGTTTGTAAATATTTGAAAAACAGAGTTTATACACATTCTGTGACAGGTGAAGCACTGCAATGGAAGTGTATGAAATTTCTCATTGATTTGGTCTGGCTGGTCCTATTTTTGTGTTTATAAATGTTTAATGTTGTTTCTGGGGTGGGAAAAAATACCTGGGTTTATTTGAGCAGGTGACTAAGTGCTTGACAGTATCCTGAGTGACCACTGCATGAGTGTTTTGTCTTTCATGTGATAAATATCCACTTGTCTTCACAGGCTGTGGCAGAAACTAAAAACCTGCAAACTTCATGACGTTCTACTGTGTCGGTTTTATGGTTATTTTCCCCTCCCAGAGGGTTTTTGTTTAAAATCAGGTTCTCTAGAACAGAAGCATTCAGTTCCTTTAGATAAACTCAACGTTTCTATGAGCCATCAGAGGGGGAAAGCTGTGAGGTTATCAAACCTCTTTTCCAGGCTTGCTTGTCTTCCATGAAAAAAAATAGGACATTTTAAGTGCAGCTCTCTAGCTTGGGTCTGTTTTCATGCATTGCAAATGACACAAAGCTCGGTCTGGCAGTAAATGTAAATATTGTTAAAGACACTGGAAATCTGCAAAGTTTCAAGAAAAATCTGCAAATTAGGTGTCCGTGACAAAAGCAACACGAGGCACAAATCCTGTCTTTGTAAGTCCTTGTAACTCTCAAGAGTAAAATACAAATAAAGAATAGCAAAGGTAACTCTGGCTTGGAGAAGAGATTCCTGCAAAGTCTGTGGATTCTTTCAGTTATTCCAGGCTCAACAGAAGTTGTCCTGGTGGGGAGCAGAATATGGCTAAAGCTGAGCTAAGGACCTGTCTGTCCTTTTTCAAGCAGGTTCAATAGCCATTCATCATCGGCAAAGTGGCTTTCTGTATATTCTGTCCTGGGCAGCCTCTTGAGTTCTGTCAGTACGTGGGCTCGTCGCTGACAGTTTGTTAAAGTTCCCTGCTTGAAAAGGTGCAGCCACACTTGGCAGAAAGAGCTGTCAGGCTTCCAGTCCTAATGCCATTTCTGGGGGATGAACACAAAAATATAAACAGTACAGTGGATGAGCTGGGGGTGAGGAAGGGGAAGGGAAGAATTTTTGGGTTTTTTTTTTTTTTTATTTCATTACCTTGGTAAGCTGGCTTTATATGCTGGACATCAAAGTGCTCTTTCACAGGTCTTGGGTGAGAATGATGTTCATACATGCATGGGAGGTTAAGATATTTCCACTGGAGGAGGAATTCTGGGAGAAGGAACCATTAATGGTTTTGTTCTCAAGTTGGGAAATCCATCTTACTCAGTGTGTGAAGACTTTGCTTCTCCTTAACACTCAAAACAGCCTCAACACAGGGAACTGTTGTGGTAACACTGATCTTTGCTTATGCTTTGGGATCTGGAGTTTCTCTCTGTGTCATGAGGCAGCTTATTTTGTGCTGAGATTTGACGTCCTACTTGGTTGCTTTTCTCTGCTTTCTCTCAGGTTATGCTTCATGGCAGACTGATTCATGGTGCTCTCCATTAGCAGTGATTTTCTTCACCTAACACATCTTTCCCTTGCAGAGATCAGCTTTTTTGCTCTGTGGCTGATCAGTTTTCACTCCAGTTTGCAATAGCTTGTAAGGGCTGGCTTCTGCCGGTATTGCAGTGTTTCTTGTTGGACTATAAAACAAATAAACAGGAGAAAAGAGAGCTGAGATCTGCCACTGTGGAGAGCTGGAGATACTTCTGAATGTTTAGCCATTCCTTGATCCCTTGGATACAATGCAGGAGAAAAATAAACCCCATGAAATCTCTGCAGCACGTACCACTGTGTGATGGAGTGCTTGGGGAACTCCTTCTCTGCCTCATTTGTGATGGATATCCCTCTGGCAGGCACAGAAATGCTCTCTGGAGAGGGATGGTTTAGTAAGAAGGATTTGTTGCATTTTAACTGCTCTGATTTGTGGGCTGGAAATGCAGTTCAGCAGACTGCAGATGAGGAACATTTCCCTGCTGTATTGCAGGTCAGAGCTGAAGTGCTGAGACTGTTCTGAGGACAGTAATGAGGATTTCAGTGTGCTTGGTCTTAGTGCTGCTACCATTATTTTATTGGGCACTAAAATGTGATAGCTGGACTGATTTTGAGAGCGAGAGAAATTGCCTGTTATACCTGAACAATCTGAGAAAAGGAGGGGCTTGAGAGCTACTTCATGCACTTGTCACGAGACAAGAACAGTCTCTTCAGCTCTTCAGATGGGCTTTAACCTTCACTGTTGGAGAATCCACACAGAAATCTCTCCCAGTTATTGCTGTTACTGAGGAGGGACACAGTAAATGGCCTCTCTGCTAGCAAAGGACATGACTTGATCTGCCTGCACTTTCAGCGTGTGACTGTCCCATAAACGTGGGAAGTGGATCATTCCCTCTTAGCCATAACCTTGCATTACTTCTGTCACCACCTTGGTGTGCAGTGGCTCTCCAGTGGCATTAGAGTGCAGTGCTGGAGTCTAGGCTGTGGGCCAGGTGGGATCTTCCCAGCTGTGAGTCAAGTGTTGGGATGACTTTGGTGTCACGTATGTGTAAAACACCTCCTTATATATCCCGGTGTGTCTGCTGCTGCATTGCTGTGTCAGGTGCTCATTTCTGCTTTGTAGTTCATGGCAATCTTCAGCTCATCCCTGAGGAATGGATACTTAGCTCCTCATTCTGTAATTAACAAAGTTGATTATTTCTGAAGAATAAACTTGGTAGCTGTCTTGCTGCATCCTCCTGTACTTTTCAGACTATTACTTTGATTTTCCAGAATCTTTCTGCATTCTAGTCCTGTCCTCCAATATGTAGCTCTTAGTGTCTTGTGCGGATTTAATAAGCAAGTTCTCTGTTCCATTACCCAGGCAATTACTGAAAATACTGAGTAGAAGTGAACCCAGGACAGGCCTCTCTGGAACCACACTCAATGTTCTTACATTTTTGACAGGAAACCATTAAGTACATCTCAATGCATACTTTTCCAATTAGTTATCCATCTACTTTGGTTTTGTCTAGCTTATATTTCCCCAGATTTTTTCCTATATGACTGTGGGAAACCTTTGTCAGCAGGGAGAACTTAAGAGATCTAAGTGTCTCTGTACTGATTAGTTTGATCTCTCCTAGGAAATGTTTGTTTACTAATTCCATCTTTCTCCTTTAAGCAACCTGCTTACTTTTATCTGTACTTTTCTTTTTTTTTATTTTAGTAGGGAATAAAGTTATTTGATCTGTACACTTGTGATCCTTTCTTACTAAGCCCAAGCTCATCTAGGCCCACTCTAAAGTGTCTGAACCACTGACAATCCCAATATGGCCACTGCTGGACTATCACTGAACACAGCAGGCCGAGTAAATTATTTTTACAGTACGTGAACAGAAGCTGGGATCTAACATGGAACTAAGGGAAGAAGGAAAGTGTTATCTGAAGATGGCTTCTCCTCTTGGGGTGATACTGTGGAGATGTTGTTAGCAGCTCTGATCAAATAAAGCACTCTGACATGGTAAACAGCAGGTGAAAGCACTCACAGACCAACAGGGGCAGCTTTGAAAAGGACAGGTCTGTGTGTGCTTCCAGGCATCCTTGGGGAACGCATTGAGCTATTGGCACTCTTACCTTCAGCATCCAGAATAACCTTTGTAGCATGTTTGTGGGGGGGAAAAAAAATACCTGTATGGAATGAGAATCACACTGTGCAAAAGAATAAAGGAAATGTGTTGTGCATCCAAATTGCCTGTTTTGTGTAGCAGCAGAGAAAAGCTGCTGAGCTGAAGAGCTGTTGGAGAGCCGAGGCAGTTCCAAGAGGAATGGTGCTGTTCTGCCTGGATAAGCAGTTCAGTCTACCTAATGTTGAATGGTATTGTGAGGCTTTGTAGTTCAACGGTCAGATTGCCATGACAATCTGACCATTGAAGACTTGGATGGTATAAAAATGATGACTTCTCACTTCTGTTTTGTTGCTGCTTATTTTGTTATTAAGAGGAGCTGGTCTGCACTAGGCTATTAAGGTTCATTTGGAGCACTGTCCACTGTGAGTGTATTTGTGTAATATGTTGTACCTATTAAAATGCAGAAGGAAGTCACAGAAATAAGATCAGCTGTGTTGTAAAAGGCGGGTTCTAAGTGAACTGCTCAAATTTAGCAAATAAACACCTGGTTTAACTGTTTAACCACCCCTGTTATCTTTGTTGAAGTATGAGCCAATATTACTTGCTGCTTTAGTTTAATGATAGGGGGGAAGGGCCTTGAGATGCTCAAGGACAGTGGCTACGCTTCCTGTGCCCGTGTGTGTTGTGTCCAAGATGATACAAGAGATCAAACATGGAAACTGTTCAGTGTGGGTAAAGAGATGTGAGATGTATTGTTTGATAGGCACAGGAAGATGGCTGTGAGCTGTTGCTGAAATAGATTTTACAGTTCAAGGTCTGATGTCTGACGCTTCTCTCTTCTCTTCCAGGGTGACGACTTCAGGAGTAATGGAGGGCATGAAGAAGGTCAAGAAAGTGGTGAATGGTTCAGCAGGGCCTCAGGGCGAATGGGAAAGCACGGCATGATGGACTGGACTAAGGCAGCACTTTCAGAGAAACTTTTTTAATTTATTAATATTACTCTCAGTGGAAAGGGAGCAACTTGCACTCCCCACCACTGAAACTGCAGAGTGGGGTGTGTCTAGGGGAAGCAAAGCAGTGCAGAAATATAACTATTCCTTTGATTATAAGAAAATGGGATCTCCTGGTACCTGCAAGGAGTGTGAAGCTTTCCTAGGGATTTGGGGTAGCTTATTTTTTTCTCCCCTTTCTGGATCGGTTCTTTATTCTGAATTGTTGCGTTCTTCAGAATGTGTAATACTAATGTGAAGAGGGATCTTCAGTGCGTATGTAAAGAATATATTTTATATAATGCTCATATATATATACACACACACACACTTGCGATGTAACATGTATGCTGGGACTTGCAAAGCCTGTCAGAAGGTGGGAAAAGAAGATAAAGACATGTAAGTATTTTTTTTCCTTTTTATAAACTCTCCTTTTGGCTTGGACAAAACATTGCAAACCAAATGGATAGGAACATGCAGTTATTTGAGAGACTGAACGGGTATTGGATCAGATGACTTCTGCCACTGCTCATACAAGTGTGAAAGGTGATAAGTATCTTCTTGTCTTATCCCTGCAGGTGTCCACCTGAATGTGTCAGGTTTTCAGATGTGTTGCTATACAGGAAACGAGTGACTGTTCTCCATTAAAGCACTAAGCCCATAGTGCAATAAGCATTTATGTACATTCTCCCCTGTCCATGGAGTTGCTCTTGACTCACCCCCACCTGACAACAAGTACACAGGAGGTGTAAGACTGATGCTTGCTTTTTAGGGGTCCCTAAATGTTTACTTTCAAGCTGTGACCCAGAGCACTTTGGTTTGCTTCATAAAATATTTTCAAGGTATTTCAAAAGTCACTCCTTTCTGGCACAGTTATAAACAGTACCGGACTCTCCAGTGGAAATCTGTCTGGCCATTTTACTGCAGCATAAATCTCTGGTTCACAGTTATCCTGAGTTACTGGGCCTCTCTGGATGGCTACTTGTACCTCTCTGGCTGTGTAGGATTAATGACACTGCTGTTTGAGATGAGCTGAACTGGTCAAAGTGGTATTGCCACCAGAAACCAGCAACTATAATTCCCAGTCCTAAATGTGGGGTTTTTTTTGTCAGGAGAGGAGAAGATTATGGCCAGAACCTTGATGCAGGGGAATATGGAATCCTTGACTGTTAGCTGCAGACTTGCAGCAGAGTCTTTACAGACACGTTCTAAAATGCCACGTGTGTTTTCTCTGTAGCCCCTGAGATTGTCAGTAGGGCAGTTGGTGTCCAGAGCTGTAGTAGTGAGAATGGGTGTCAGTTTGGAGGAGGATGGAAGTGGCTCGCTGGTGAAATGAGGATTAGCTTTAACAAAAATAAATCAAGTGTAAGTCACCGACCCACTGAAGCCTTAATATTCATGCAGAGACATTGACGTGGTGCTGTTGAGCCAAGTGCTTCTGCCAAGGTGTCAGGGAGAGGCATCATCAGAGCTCTGGATGTGCCAGCATTGCTTATGGACTCATTCAGGAATTTTGGAGGGACTACATTTCTGGGGCACAGCTGATTAGAGAACTATTAGCCACTAGGTTATTCTAGTCTTCAAGATGAGAAGGAGGATTTCCTCTAGAATCTTGAACCACTTCCTCACTCCTGAGCAGGGATTGTGGAGCTCTTGGTGAGCTGTCTGTACCAAGACTTGCTGTCTGAGGAGCAGCATCACTTTCCCCCATTGCCATTTCCTTTCCCAGGTGTTGGTTCTGTGCACCATGGAAATGGTAGAAACAAATCTACCTGCTTTGATACCTGGAAGTGCTTTCTCCTCAGATAAAGCACAAGAATAGCATTTGTCTCTGGCTACAGAGTCCTCTTCTGTTTTCCTCCTCAGCTGTAGCTTCACAGTAATCACAGCAGTGATAGTTTGACTTTGCTGTCATTGCCTTGCAGTGGGACAGTTTTAGTGGGAAGAGATCCTATACCACTGGAAAGGCTGTTTGGTGACCTATGGGCCTTTTAGGCCTTCTGTAGGAAGAAATCTTCTGCATATTTAGCTGAAGTGTGAGAAGTTGGACCATAAACAAACATAGGCAGTCCCAGCTCATCATACACTTAAATGCAATACCTGAAAAACTCTTCCTCTGCAGTTACTCTGTCCCTGGGAAGTGTCACTCACTGCATCCAAAGGGCTGCTCAGACAGGCTGTAAAGTTTGTTCAGAGAAGCCCACTGAGTACTTGAAGTGTGTTGGCACTGAGGTACCTGAGGGATAAGGATGTGCTGTCAGGAAGGAAGTGCATCCAGATGATGCTATTCTAGAGCCTGTTAATTTCTTTTGTGAATGAGATGTGAAATTGTCATGGGTGTGGCATTTCTCCGAAAACCACGAGGGCTGTGCTGTGATCCCAGGGAGTGCTGATTCCAAACAGCTGCCTATTCCATACCTCAGCATCAGTGGAGCTGACAATTTGGCAAGTGCTGTTACCATAGTCTCAGGTTTCTCTCTTTTTTTTTTTATATGCAGGTTTTTTTGCTAAAGTTGCATATGGTGTAGGTTTATCTGCCAAGTCCTTGGCTCACCAGTCAAAGGCTAAAAAAACCGGGTCATTTCTTTTTGTCTTGGCATGAAAAGCCACAGCAGTAATCTGGAAGTATTTTTTTGCAAGAGCTTTTTCCAAGTTCAGCCCTGAGCTTCAGCAGTCAGTTCTACAACCAGCTTCAGCTGGTGCTTTATGAAGGATGCCAAGCAGCAGGAAATGGTCAGACCTGAGCATTAGGAAGGAAAATCAAAGTCATGGCCAAGTCAAAAACCAAAAGATTCTTATTGTGGCCATTTCCAAAGTGAATTTTCTCTGGTGCAATTCCTTGGAGCAGGACAAAAAGTCTGTCGTGCAGGGGTGTATGATGAATATGATAGGTGGGACGGCAGCTGGGATGTTGGAGGGTGGAGAGGATGGCCGCAGTTGTGCTTCTCTCCCGCACAGTGAGTGCTGCACTGCAAAGCATCAAAGACAGCACTGCTCTCTCCCCTCCTTCCCAGGCAAACCCACAGCTGCATGACTGGCATTGCATGACTCCAGGGCTAGTGGAGTGCAGCAGCTTGGAGCTTCCCAGGCGGGATAATCAGTGCTTGCCTTTCACATGCTGATGGCTGCTTATTTGGTAGGAAGCTCTGCCTCTCACAGGGAGGGAAGCGAGAGGAGCTATTGTGGATTACAGATCGTTTAGGGATACACAGCTTTGCTTCCCTGTCGCTGCTTTTACTGAAGTGAGGAGCTGAAGCAATCGCCCTGACAGTACCCAGCAGCAGAGCGACAGGAGTCCTGGAACAGCAGGTCTGGTGCAGTGGGAATAAATGGTTTGAATGCTTTCCTGTATATTGCTGCAGCACAGCACTCGGTCCCCTCTGCAGACAAAAATGAGATTGGTTCAGTCTTCACTTGTAATGCAGGTTATGCCCCAATAAATCCCTGTGGATGCTGACATGCACATGCCACTGCACTCCTCCTTCTTGCCATAGCTGCTCAGCAGGCTGTCTTCCAGAGGAAGCCTCCTTGCAGTGCAACTGCCAGACTCTTGCATTCTTCAGGCTGGAAAATGTTTTCCTTGATGGTTCATCAAGAGACGTACTAAAAGAAAGCAAGACATAATGGGGTCATCTGGAACACTGCTGCTGCCTGCTCAGAGTGGAGCAGTTTGAGTTGAAGAAGCCACACGCTGTCCTATTAAGATGCTCTTTCATGTTGTCATCTAACTCGGCGTGTCGTGATGTGTGCAGTGCATTGTTCAGTGTTTCCCTCCAGCTGAGTGCCCTGTTCCTGGATTTCCATGCTGGCATACCCTGGGAGAGCATGTTGTAAAAATTTGCTGCATTGCAGCATTTTGTCTGGAGCTCATAGTGTGGAAGATGTATTTTTTCTAAGCTAAGTGGACTTTCTCTAGCATGAGTGTGCATCCACCGTGTATTCTTGAGCACTGTAACATTCCTTCTGGCCACGAAAGGGCATGTCCTGATGCCACTGATTCCTCCAGTGTGCACATCTGGTGGAAGTTCTGAGGAAGATTTTGAGTGTTAAGTCTTTTTTCCTTACTGTGTGTTCCTCTTAGAGAAAAGCAGTCGAGCCACTGACAATCAGATTGATGAGAAGGGAGGGGATTTTGTTGTTTATTTGAAAACTGCCCAATTTGAAGCAAATATTGGGTATTATAGGCTCTGTTGAGCTCTGAGAACTGGAGTTCCCGACCTATTAAGGAGAGGGAAGGAAGTCTTTCTTCCTTTAGCCTACCGGGTTTGTCTCCTTCAATTTGACCTGTCATGCCAGCTAACAGACTGCTGTCACTTTAAAGCAGATGTTTTATAGATCCTGGGTTATGATCTCTGCTTCACTCATAGAGCACGTCCCCATTTTTCACCTGTGTACGAAGAGTGAGGAGCTGTGATCTGCAGGAGTGGGAGGTGCAGTGAGGTTTGAACATAGTGGGACTCACACTGAAACTGTGACCTTGTGTGTAACGTCAGTAGCCTCAATGTTTCACAAAAGCTGCTGTGGTGGTGCCCAGAGGCACTTGACCAATGTTCCTTTGTGTTCCCTAGGGTTGATTTGCTGTAAAACATTATTTTAAATTTATTAATTTGGCTTCTTTTTTGTAGCTGCTGGATACAACACTGTTTGGGGCTGATTAATCAGTTTTCCTTAGCAATATTGGGAAGTTGTGCATTTTCCCTTTTGTAGTTTCTTGCCTGGACATAGCAGTGATCCAGGGAGAACTGCACATAAACTGTGCTCCCCAGTGGCTGGAACAGGATTTAGGAAAAGACTGATGCTCAGATGTTGAGTGGTGTGGGAAGAAAGTGGCTGAGAAAAGAGTCACTCCTTGTAGGCTGACGGGCTCAAGAACCCATTTATGTTTTGACTGCAGCAATCCTCTAGAAAGGACAATTCTTAATAAATATTTCCCTGTGGGATTTCACTCAGTGCTCTGCTCTCTGTGTACTAAAGTTGAGTCTGACCTCCACATCATCAGAAGCACTTCATCCTGTAGCCAGTGGAGCTGGTACCTCCTCTGTCAAAACAGAGTATGGGTCTAAATAGCTTCCCTTGCCCTTTAGGAACTATTAATAATTAATTCTAGATCCTCTTGTGTCATTAAGCAGCTTTAGGGCACCTTGTACAATGTAGCTTTGAATTCATTTAGTAAATGACCTCCAGAAGAACTAAAAAAGACTTTTCTTTGTACAGCAAGGTCCAGTTCCTGGCGTTTTGGTGACCTGTAAATATCCTATTCCTCAGTTCCTGTTCAGATGTAAAAATGGAATTTTTTTTCATTATTTTTTTAAACTTTAATAAAGGAACAGCAAACAGTATTTGAAGAGGAGCAAGGTAGAGACAAGTCAGGACAGTCTGTGTAACTTGGTTTCCCTGCTGTGATGCAAATGTGTAAAATAAAGATTGACCAGAAAGAAGTTTTTAATGCATCTCATTTTCTCCTTCTGAACTGCCAGCAGCCAAGCTGACCCATTGATCCCAAAGTGTGCATTTCCCTGTGCTCGACTTCTGTTTCCAGCCATCAATATCTGCATCATGGATACAGGGCCAAATCACAAAACTTGTGTGGAGAACTTCTTTTGAAGGGAAAAGCTTTCCTGTCAGTGACCCAGTGAGGTTCACTGAGGTGCCTTTTCTTGAGCTCCAGGTACTGGAGCTGTGCTTGTATGTGCCCAGCTGCTCTTTTAGGTTTTTAAGCTGAACTTAAGCAATAGTTTGTGGGCTGAGTCTTGAACAAAAGTGTTTCTCACAGCCCCGTGTCTCCTGCAGTCTGGGGCAGGCAGGAATGCAGGAGCATCCAGGCTTGTTGCTGCTCTCCAGCCCTGTGGTCTGTGTGTTCTCTGGTGTCAGCTTGCCAGGCAAAGGCAGACAAGGAGCTGATGCTTTGAACCTTGGTGTCCAGATACAAATTAAGGATAGAAACTTACTGTTTAAGTAATATCTTTGGTGGATCTGGCCACACTATCTCAGGGGGGCAAGTCCTTGACCTATTTTAGGTTAGACTGATGGTGATTTGGGATGTCTGTGGTTGTGCTCTTCCTGAGGTGTCGAGGTCTAACCTTGCATTTGTTCTGCAAACTGGTTGGGTTGGCAGGGATGAGGAGGGCACAGCATTCCTGTGAAGTGTTCTTCCTGATAATTCCCCATCCCTCAAAAGCATATGTCCTTCAGCATGAAATTCGAGTCTTCGAGATGTTTCTTACACTTCAGCCTATGGTTCTCATCCTACCACTGCGGGGTTACGCCAGAAATAGCCTGTCTTCTCTGCCCTGCACCTCCCAAGCAGCCAGTTCTGTGTTGCCTCAAGCCTCTGGGTGGGGGTGGTGTTTTACCAGGGAGCTAAACTCTAAAAAGTACTTGGAATCTGGATTTCCTAATACCCCACCATAGTTTAGAATAAACTTTCCCAATGCAGGTGCTCGCTTGTTGCACTGGAGTGGCCTAAATCTCCTTAAAGCAGGTTTTTCCAAACTGAACATCTTCTGCATATTCTGTCTGTTGTGTATTTGGCCTTAAAACATTCCCCCTTAGCATTCCCTGACAGCAGCTCTGAGACTCATCCCTGGAGTTGCCTGTACTGAGCCAAAACATCCCTCAGCCATAAGGAAAGGTGAAATATTAGGGTGGAGTGGGTAAGGTGGGACTAAATTGTGGGAACACTCACTTGAGAAGGAGACCAAATGAAGTTATTAGTGGAAAAATTGATTTCTGACCATTTTCTCCAAGGAGACACAACTAAGATCTCCCAGTAGTTGAGGTCTATTGCAAACAGAGGTCATCTGGCAGACTTATACAGGGAACAGAAGAAACAAAACCAGAGCTAACAAAACTTTCTTCAGTGTTCTGTGTTTGGATTCAATTTTGTAGCTGTTTTCCTGCCCAGGGGAGGTAAATTATTCTACCTGCACTAAGGTTTTTCTTCTAGTGCCTGAAATTCCCAGCTGTCTGATCATTTGCAGCTCCTCATTGCAGTCCTGGCTGCCTGCTGTTGATGCTTTTGCTCGAGCAAGGTTATCTTCATGACTACAAAGAGCTGCTCTCCTTAAATATTGCTTTTGCCTTCCTTTGTCTTCTGACTGACAGGCTCTAATGAGGGGAGAGTGTTGTAGTGCCCTGTATAGCGAGTGGTCAATAAAAACTAAATTGCTTTGTACAGCAGAGGTAATAACACAGCTTGTATTGGCACAGCTGATCCTGATATTGGGGCCCTTGGTTAGGAGACAAGGGCTTTCTTCTGTCTTAAGTAGTAAAAAATGCACATCATCCATTGCTTTGTCCCCTCTCATCCATGGAAAATGGTGTAATTGGGGGTGACACTGGTTTGTTGTGGCTCTTCTCCCCTGTGGGATATTTTCTGTGAGGTGGCTGAGACACAATGCATGAGATGGCTCTTGTATTCCTGAAAAAAAAATAAACAGGCGTGTGAGGTGAGGTTGTTATAGGGGTGGCAGGTGGAATAGGTGAGGATTAAAATGGAAGGGACGGCATGAAATTCCTTTCACTGCTCCCTCTTGGGATGATTGTGCTGAGCTTGGCAAGAGCATCCTCGATGAAAGGAGCAGTTAAAACATGGGTCACCTGTAAGTGTAGTAATAAGTTTGGGGGGGTTTAGTCCCTGAGGACGTTGTTCTGGGGTGCAGATCTTCTGTATGCCTTCAGTCCTGAGTCATTTTGGTAAGGTGGCACAATATCCCCCCAATATCCCATTGCCAGCTTCTCCCTGAGGATGCACCCAGCACTTACTGTGGGTGTGGAAGAGTCTTTGTCAGTGCTCCAGCTGCCTCTTCTCTGAACTGCTCAGGATCTTTGTTCTGCAGGAGCTCTGTGAAGCTGGAAGGGGTCCTCCACCCAGCACAGCTGTGAAGGTATTGATCTGCCTCTCCCGGGAGAAGCCAAACTTGTTCATTTTGGGATGGATCTCATACCAGGAGGCGGTAGCCAAATTGGAGGGGCTACAAAGAACAGCTGCAGTGACTGAGATGAAGAAATTGGGCAATGGCAGAAGATTACAAGAATTAAAGCAGTAAGCCTGACTAAGTGATGATTAAAGAGAGCCAAGAAGATGTAGCTCAATACAAAATGGCTGTGTGGGGGGAACCCACAGAAACGGATTTGGAATGAGTGTGGCCGAAGGCTGAGCTGTGGAGAGGTGAGATGTAACAAAAGCAGAGGAAAACAAGATGTTAGGAGAAACCTTTTGCCAATGAGTTTGGCTGCAAACAATCTCCCTGGAGAAATGGAGGCAGTTCTGTGTTGTTTTAGATAATCAACACTAGGCTGGACAAATCATTGCTAAATACACTGCAGGGAATGACCCCTCATCAGCCGTGAGCTGGATGAAATGCCTGGCTCAGCTGTTTTCCATTTGCTTATCTCAGTGGGAAGTATATTGCGTGCATAATTCCTGGTTCGGGGGGTCATTTTAGTTTTACTGTTAAACCTCATAGGTGCCTTGAGTTAGCCTGGCTGCTCCATAGGAGGAACACGTTGAAATGAAGCCGGTTGGTGTGCGCCCTAATCTGTATTCTGAGTCAGTCAGGGTTTTAACTGTTGCTGAAAAATCTGAGCGGAAATATCTGCTGGGATTTACCAAGCACACAATGCCCGGGTGTTACCATGAATCAGAGCAGCCTTATGGGAGGCAACAACTCAAACTCTTAAAGAGCAATAAATTTTGAAGAATAGTTACAGGTCGATCAGGTCGATTTTGTATGTTTGAATGTTTTTGGGGATGGTTGTGATTTAGTTGGTTTTTTTTTTTGTTTTTTTTTTTTTTAATGATTGCAGGGTAGGATTTGGGTGGGCAGATATCACTGCTGACTGCACAGTTTGCCTACAAAGCTTGCTCAAGAGACTTGTGTCTTGTCTTAAAACTAGAGCAGGTCAGCAGCACCAGCCCCAGTGGCTGCCCCGGCCTCTGCATGTCCTCAGAGACAGACCCCAGGCACTGAGGGGCTGATCAGCCAATGTAGGATTCATGAGTAATCAAGAGGCTGCTTTCTGTCTGGTTTGTGGTGTGAAACCCACCACCACACCCATTTCCTGTGCTCTCTGCATGCTCAGAACTCAGCACAGAATAGACACTGAGCTGCCTTCAGAGCAAACATCTGGGCAGGATCACAGAAGAGCTGGAGGCCATGTGACTTCCCTTTATTATGAAGGTTTTTACAAATATGCATATTTTTTAAAAGCTTTGTTCTGGTCCAAACCTCAGGCTTTCAGATTTAAGGACACTTCTCTCAAAGATGTGGGGTTTGTTATTAAAACCCCTGCTGAAGCTTGGCAGCAGACCTGGTGAGCAGTGCTCAAGTCACCTGCACAGTGTGTGGAGAACAATGTGGAGAACAGCTTCTCCAGCCCCTCTTCCAGCCCTGAGGGTGCTGGTGGATGCTGCCGGGAGTCTTTGCTGCAAAATGCTGCTGCTGCCTCTGTGACTGTGATCTTATCTCGTGCAAAGTGCACAGCGCTCCTTGGGTTGTCCTTACGAGGAGCCTTTTCTTTTCAGCCTGTCTGGAATCAAGCCTAGGCTCAAGGTGGCTGGGCTGAGCTCTGCAGGACGAGGACGGCAGGAGCAGAACAAGGGTGATTTCCCACTTGCCACCCGAGATTTGTGATGTGCCATGAAGGAGGATCGAAGGAAGATCCACAAAACCTCCTCCTGCTTGGCTTTGTCTCAGCCCAAGGCTGCCTGCAAACTGCAGGCAACGGGAGAACAGCTGATGAGTTCACCACAGCCACCCTTTACATTAGCATAACAATTACAGCCCCAGAGGCAGTAAAGAGAATACAGGCTTTAAAAAATAAACTAGAATTTAACAGAAAAATTAATAGCGTAGCAAATTGTAACGCTCAGTGCATCGGCTGTGTGTCAGGCTCGAGCGACAGCTGTACGTGCAGCCTTGGCGCAGTTGTGATTTCCAGACCTTCCGCTGCATTTGGCCATCGTTTCAATATCTACACTTCCATTTCCTGGGGAAAGAGCCTGCAGGGTACCATTCCTGCTGCCACTTACCCAAAAACCTGGTGTGTTTTGTGTCTGTTGCGTTTCTCTGAAGCCATGTGATGTATTGGCATTAAAATGTTGTGCAATAGAAATTAGTTTATAGCAGTGATAGCCAGTAGAGCTGCTGGAGTCCGAGTCTTGGAGTGGTTTGGGTTATAAATCTTGATTTTTAAGGGCTTTCTTATTTAGTCATATATAGCTCAGCTATCAAAGCGGTTGGTAAATGCCAGCACTGGGTGCTTGCTGTGACCTGCAGTGATACCAGGGGCGAAGCAAGAGCAGCTCACTCGCATCTTGTCAAGCTTAAAAGAGCTTCAGGAACACGCTGGTTGGTGAGCTGGAAGCTGCGGAGTCCCGCTGAAAGCTGCTCACAGTGTTGAGATCATACGTATGTAAAATGGTTGTAATCTGAGATGCGGGTGATGCCTGGGAAGCCGAGGGTGTCCCCAGGACGAGCTGATGCATTCCTGTGCTCGTGGTTGTTGCACCAGGATATTGAACTCACTCTAATGGCATTTTTTTAAAAATCCTCTGGAAAAGCAGCTATTTTGGTGGCTCTCTGTGCCAGCGGTGACCATGGCTTGTCTGGGGGAGCAGCCAGCGCTGATGCCAATAATTCCTTTGGCTATTTTTCTGACTCAGTCAGATCACTCAAGCATTAACCTTAAAATAGCAACTATTTTTGTAGTTGATATAATTAATCTCCTCTGTGTGTATGTTCCTTCCCCATTCCAGGCTCTGATGCTTCACCACTCCCCTGCTGACCCACTCCTGCTTTGGCACAAGAAAACTCTGAGTAAAACTTGGCTTTTCTGCAAAAAAAGCACACAAACTACAGGCTGTGTGTGCTCTGCTCCGTGAGTTCACTGCCAGGCTGGTGTCTCCAGTCACAGATTCCTTGCTCATGTGGTCTGTTGGTTTTGGAGCATCTTCTCGTTCTGCTTTCGGGTGGGTGGATGTGGAAGGTGGATGTTCACAAGCTGACAGGACTGGGGGTGACACTGGCCACAAAGACAACTGTGATGGATGGGTGGGTGGATGTGTGGGTTTCGTGATGCAGTAGGAAAAAGCGGTCTGGAGAAGCCTGAAGCCTGAACGGACCCCGTGTGGCGCCTCGTCCAGCCCTGGGAAGGGGAGGAGCGAGGAAGGGGATGGGATGGGCTAACCAGAGTCCATCCCCTGCCTCTCTTCTCCTTTTCCTGGGGCAGCTCCTGCGTCAAAGCACATCCAAGAGTGCAAGTGTGCCATACTGGACACCACCCCATCCCCAATTTCCCGCCCCACAAACAGCTCCAGCCATGCCCAAGGTGCGATTCAGTGGGTGCTGTGTTTGGGCTGTGTGACACCACTGATTTTTTTAGGTCTGAGCACATCAGTGAGGAGGACGAAGGGGGAAAGAAAAGATCATTTGTGATGAAGCACAGAGTGAGCACACGAGATCGGGGCAGACTGCACCTCGCTGCTTGCATGCAGTGCTATTCCCACGAGGCAGCTGCAATCCTGGCAATTAAATCAGGAAGGATGCGTTGGGGAAAACCCCCGTGATGGCGTCTGAGGATGCTGATTAAATGTGCACAGCCTGGTGAGCCCACGTTGAACAAAAGGCTGCGTGGCTGAGCCTGACAGACTTGCTGTGTCCTGGGGAAAAAGAACTCTGGGGTTTTATTAAACACTTTCAAGTAGATACCCGAGGAAGGAAAAGCTTTCTGCAGACACACACTCGGCTATGCAGCCCATGCAGCTCCCACCTTTTACAGTCAGAACGTGGAGCATCGGACCCATCCCAACCTCCAGCACTGGCATGGCAGGAGAGGTAACAGCTTCCCTTTGAGCAGGAACCCGCTCTGACCGCGGCAGCGACGGCAAATATCGCCCAGGGAATGATCATTGCCATGGCTGCACTGTGGGGATCAGACAGCGGAAGCCCTGCGAGCAGCACGCGTTCCTTAATGAAAAAGCCAGCCCAGGTCAGGGCTGGGCTGGCTCTGAGCTTGAGCTGCAGTTGCTGGTGGTGGGAGGTGTGAGCAATGCCTGAGATCTGTCTTGGAAGAGAGAGCCGGGGGGATTTATAAAGCAAAACTGCTCTCAAGGACTGGCCTGCATTGGAATTTCTTCTGAGCAAACAACCCAGCTCCTTACCCGGGCACACTGACCACATTCAGCTGGGCACGATTGTTTTGTGCCCCAGTCGCTGTTCAGATTTAAATCCTGTCAGCCCCAGGAGTCTTTCCAGGCTTGGGCTGTGTTTCTCTGCCTGTAGAAATGTCACTTCATCCTAGAAAATGTCACTAGTGTTGTTATTTAAACAGTAATAGGGGTAAAGCTAATAATTGGGAAGTGAAAGTGACTGGCTTGCATAGTTTCCAATTACTTTTCTCCTCTTGTCTGTGTGATCTGAGTTCTCTCCTCAGCGTTCCACGTGGTGGAGGCAGGGTAGAGTTTTAAATAGAATTAAATCCTTTCAACATCAGTTTTGCAGCAGCCAAGCCTGTGCTAGAATGCCTGTGCTGTGCAGGGAAGGTTTGGGACCTCACTGGACCCCCAGCCAGGCACGGACAGGTCATGATCTGCACACAAAAGGACACCCCTGCTGCGATGTGGTTACAGCCCAGGGACCACAGATGAAGGGAAATACTGAAAAAACTGGTGTTTTGCTGATGGGCAGCAAAGAAGGGGCTGCACAGGACATTTTTGCAGCACATTTGGGGGCTAGACTGGAATCTGCGGAGGCCTATGTTGGAGTTGCAGGCAGGCCTTTGTCCCTAAAAGCCATGCACATGTTGGAAGCGATGGGGAGGGATGCTGGAGGGGAGACACAGCCTCACAGAGCTCTTACTACCACGTGCTGCCAATCCCCTGTCGCTCAGTGCCATCCCTCCAGCTCATCCCCCGGGGCTGTGCCACTGCTGGGACATGATGATGGTGTTTTTATCCTCTTCTGCCTTAATGAGCTCGTTTGTGTGAGGCTGGGTAATGGAGGACGAGGCATTTTAGAAACATCCACTTGGGGAATGTATCCCTGGAGAAGTGAGTGTCTGGCAACGTTTGGCTGGTTAAAAACAATAAAGGTGCAAAGAGCAGCACTGTGTCAGCTGTGCTCCTCTGTGTCCTCGGCAAACACCCCGTATGTGCTGTGTTGGGCTCTCCACAGCCTCGCAGACAGGTTTTGCTGTATCCAGGCACAGATTTTCCCCCTCTTTGGCTGCTACCACAGGAGTCCAGGCATGCCTGGGCAGCTCCAGCAGGGCCCTCATTGCAACACAGGCAGGAAGAAAACTGTATTTATCGTGTGCGTTGGTACAGCTAATGACTGCACACAGACACTGAGCTCTTGTGGAGGCACAAAGCCCTGCATGGGTTTGAGGTGGGGAAAAGCTGGGTGCTGCTGCTTTTACCACTTGTATGGTTTCCTGGCTGCACCACAAACCTGCTGTAGGTTGAATCTGTGGGGCTTTTGAAGTGATTGAACTTCATCTCTCTATGTACACGTTGCAGAGAGTGAGTGAAGGCTCAATGAAGCCCTGGTGTGAGAGAATGGTAGAATCACAGAAGGGTTTGGGTTGGAAGGGACCTTAAAGATCATTTAGTCCAACCCTCTTTCCAGGCAGGGACACTTTCCACTAAATCAGTTTGCTCCAAGCCCCATCCATCCTGGCCCTGGACACTTCCAGGGATGGGGCAGCCATAGCTTCTCTGGGCACCCTGTGCCAGGGCCTCACTACCCTCACAGGGCAGAATTTCTTCCTGATATCTAATCTAAACCCTGTCCTCTGTCAGTGTGAAGCCATTCCCCCTTGTCTTGTCCCTTCATGACCTTGTCCAAAGTCCCCCTGCAGCTCTCATGGAGCCCCTTTAGGCACTGGAAGGGTCTTTAAGGTATTCACAGAGCCTTCTCTTCCCCAGGCTGAACAACCCCAGCTCTCTCAGCCTGAACATCCTGAGCTGAAAGGGACCCACAAGGATCCAAGTCCTCCAAGTCGGGAACAGACCTCTCTTCAGCTGGGGAACCCAGGGGCTGGAAAACGCTTCTACAACAGGAGGTGTTGATGTGCCACCAAGGTCACCCCCGGACTCCGAGCTCAGCCTTGCTCCAGGCTCTGTGTTCCCATCACTAGCTCCTCTCTCTCCTCATCCCCCCGCTGCCCATCAGCCCCCCGCAAGCAGGACCTCGATTCCCGACATTTCCCTCCGAGTGTTCCCGCTGATCCCTGCGGGGCGGCGCGGGGGGGTCCCGGCGGCGGGGTCTGCTCTGGAATCCCCCTCTCTCCCGGGTCCTCCCGCCATTGGGAACGGCGGGGCCGTGCCGGAGCCCCCTCCCCATCCCCATCCCGCTCCCGC